>PVIH01000470.1:291837-346799 GCA_004025045.1 Sigmodon hispidus
GAGAGAGAGAGAGAGAGAGAGAGAGAGAGAGAGAGAGAGAGAGAGAGAGAGAGAGAGAGAGAGAGAGAGAGAGGTGTTGCAGTTAACAAAACTGAAAAGAGCTGGAGATCTGAAGGGCACTTTGATGCCAGAACTGGAGATGCAGATGGAGAGTTTGCCCAGCTGTGTGTGTGTGTGTGTGTGTGTGTGTGTGTGTGTGTGTGTGTGTGTGTGTGTTTGGTCTTGCTTTGGTCTGGTATTTCCTCACTATGCTCCTTTTCCTCCAATTTGTAATGGTAATGCATATCTTGTGCCATTGTTTGTTGAAAGTATGTGATCTGCTTTTCATCTTTATTTTTAAAGGAGATTACAGCTAAGAGTCTCAGAAGAGACTTGGGACTTTTAAAGAAGTTTGAGAGTGTTATAGACTATGAGAACTTTGAAGTTGGACTAAATACATTTGCACTATGGTATGGCTACAAGCCTATGGGGTGCAGAGAGTGAGTTGGTTTGAAAGAAAATGGCCCCCTTAGGTTCATAGGGAGTGTTACTATTAGGAGATGTGACCTTGTTGAGGTAGGTGTGGCATTGTTGGAAGAAGTCACTGTCACTTTCTAATGCCTGACGATCCAGATGTAGAATTTACAGTTACCTCTACAATATCATGTCTGCCTGCATGCTTTCTGCCATGATGATACTGGAAATTGTAAGCCAGCCTCAATTAAATGTTTTCCTCTGTCAGAGTTGCTGTGGTGATGGTGTCTTTTCATAGCAATAGAAACACTAAGATACCCTGTCTCCATGTGGTTCTGGGAAGGAGTATGAATTGGTCTGTATGTTCCCAGTAGCTCCACCATGGATGCTGTTAAATAAGGACAGTGCATTCTCCACACGCCAAGGAACACAAATCTTAGCTGCTCTTACCAATTCCGCCACTAGATGGCGGCATGGCCCCACAGATGGATTTCTCTAGGGCAAGTAAACGGTACGCAGGTGTTGGTGAAGAGGCTGGGATGTTTTGAGATGGAGAACCGCTGCTAGAAAATAGAACGGTTTGTTATAAGCACAACTCAACCCTAAAAAGTTAATGCACTAGTTGATTTTTTTCTTTCTTGCGTTTTTTTTTCTGTCTATACTCTCTGCCCATCCATCTATTTCTTTTAATCTTTTATCCAGGGTAGTTCTGAAATAATACATATGTCTCTTGATTGCATAGCTCAAACATTCTCTTCTAAGCTCCAAGACTCTTTAATTAATTCATTCCTTCATGAATATGGTTTTCGGCCACACACCCCAACTGCAACCATCAGGAAGGACGGGACCTACATCTAATGACTGCTGGAAGCCCAGCACTTGGCTGAAATCCCGGAGTTTAGTTGAAGAGAGGGAGGTAGGTCTAGAGGAGCAGGGGGTGATGGTGGGGTGTATGTCAAGACCACTATGGAGAAAACCACAAAGTCAGCTGACCCTAGCTAATGGACGCTCATGGACTCTGGATTGACAGCTGCATGAGACTGAGCACTCTGAGTGAGGCTTGACAGTTGCTGGATCGATCTGTTAGTGGGCTGGCTGGCTATGGGACCAGGAATTATCTCGGGCTCATGAACTGGCTTTTTGGAGCCCACTTCCTGTGGTCCGATGCCTTGCTCAGCCTTGATACAGGGAGTGGGGTTGCGTCCTGCCTCAGTTTGGTGTGTTGACTACTCAAGGGAGACTTTCTCCCCCCGGAGTGGATGGGGCACAGGGTGGGGGGAAGGGGGCAAAGTGGTGGGAGTGGGAGCAGTGGAGGGTGTGTAAAAGGAAAACGAGAACCTTCTTAAAAAATAGTAACACTATGCTGATCAAAAAAAAAATATGACTTTTGGCTTTCTTGTCCTTTTATTTACTGAGGACCTGCTGTGTGCTGGGATTTTGTTCTTATTGAATTCTTTTTATTTCTTACAACACCTTTGTAAAATGATTACTACTAGTCCAATTTTACAAATATAAAAACTGGGGTGTGGAGAATAAAGCGATTTATTCCAGAACAAGATAAAGGTGGATTAAACTTCCATTCGACTGGCCCCCACATTCACCTTCCTCTCATAGCATTTCTCAGTTTTGGCACTGAATTAGCCCTTCGTCAGGTGAATGCTTAGAGCAGCAGTTCTCAGCCTTCCCAATGTGCTGACCCCTAAACATAAAATTATTTTGTTTCTACTTTATAACTGTAATTTTGCTACTGTTAGAAATATCTGATATGTGACCCCAAGGGGGATATGACCCACAGGGTGAGAACCCCTGCTCTTGGCTGCGCAGTACTGAAGTACTATGGATTCCTCTGCCTCTTAAATCGTAGGGATTCTCAGAAGAGCAGTACTTGTGTTTCAACCTTCTTTCCTTGCATCTGGTCTTTTACATTTCCAAGATGAAGATGTCTCTCTTCCTGCTTCTTTTTTGCCCTTTAAAACCAATTTTTCATATTCCCTGGGACCTGCATATAAAGCTCTGGATGTGTTTTTTTTTGAAGGTGGAGGTAGGTGGGTAGGAGCCAGCAATGAAATAAAACATACATGAGGCTTCTTCAAGTCTTAGACACATCTCTACCTGCATCCTCAGCTCCTTGGAGATAGTTCAAGTAATTCACACTGAACTGGCCCTGAGACCTCATTTGGCCAGTCACAAGCTGGATCTTGCTGCCAAGGCTCATCAGTGCTTCCGCACGGCTGGAGCAGAGCTACGTGCTGCCAACACTGGCCAAGATGTTCCTGAGGCTGGGGTTTGGAGAAGGCCGAGAGGTGGAATCCAGGGCAAAAGGGTCTGGAAAGCCAGCTTGATTTGCATATTCAACACTCAAGGGATAACATTTGCACATAATATTTGTGTATTATTTTTATTAGCTGAAATACATTCTTAAATTTTCCATATTCTTGGATATTTACATATTTAGTGATATAAGCAAGGTGCATAAAGCTTCCTAGTGTTTTTGCAGTTGTAAATCTGTGTGTGTGTGTGCCTGTACACATATTTGTGCATTGAACTTGGTGCTCTGTGTATTTTCTGTTTGCTTTGCTGGGGATTGAATCTTTGGCATATGAGCCAAGTGCTCTGCCACTAAGCTATGCCCCTAGCAGCAACTGTATATTTTCTTTATTTGGTCATTTAAATAGAAATTTCAAGAAGGCTTACTATGTTAATTAAATTATGCATTCAACAATTTATGCAAACTCCTTTTTTGCATAAATTTGGAGCAATGCAAAGATCATTTGTACAACTCATGGGAAATGGAACTAGTTGGGGGAGACTGCTTGGTGCTTAAGAATGCTTGCTCTGGAGAATGAAATTAGGATCCAAGCATCCATGTAGCAAGCTGGGTGCCCTACAAACTCCTATAACTTCATCTCCTAAGTAACAAGGACAGGAAGATTGCTGGTCTGGCTGGCTCTAGACTAACTGAGAAAACATGAACCCAGGTTTAGAAAGACACCCTGCCTCAAAGTAGGTTAAAGTGCTGGAGAACCCTCTACCGCTCCCTTTTAACCTTTACATCTGACCGGGCATATACACACATGTATTTATAGTGTGTGCACATATATAATTATAAAAGAAAAGAACCAGACAAGGTTTAAAGTTAAATCAAACAACAGAATCAGCTCCATGGGCAAAATGATTTTCAGAAGTGAAGATGGAACTCAGGGTCTGGACCATGAACTGTCAGGGATAAGTGGTAACTCATCTTTATGTTTGTAGATAGAGCTCTGCTTACATGTAAGCTCACAGGAGTTCTAGAATAATCTTTTTGTACACTGGGAAGATATGACTTTTCCAAAGTGCCTTCTGATTGGTTTAATGAAGAGGTGGGTTAGCAGGACTTCTGGAGAAAAAGAAAGCCCACAGGAGGAGGGAGTGTTGGAAGCCAAAGCCTAACTTAGCTCCTCTACAGATAGCCAAATACCAGAAAACTGCACACCCTTATTGTTAAGCTAAACCATGACTCCAGGCTTTCTTTTTGACCTTCTCAGATCAGCAGGTGACATCCTCCAGGCCCTGAACTGATAACAGATAGATTTCCACATTCTACCCTGTCTGTTACTCTCCCTCACAGGCCTGCTACATTCCTTTTAACATCCACCCCTTTCCTCCCAGCTACCTGCACGGCAGAGATTCTGTATAAATATTGGCTGTAATAATAAAGCTTAGGAGGACTTGAACAGAGAGATTTGTCTAGTCCTTCCGTTCTTTGTGTTCCTGCCTTCCATTTGTTTCATTTCTAGGTTTAGGTCCACGCTGAAGATCCTGCTGGCTGGGGAAAGGGAGCATGGACAAAATGGAGGTGAGGTAATGAGCACGTGAGAGAATGTAGATTTAAAAATATGGGTTAATTTAAGTTATAAGAGCTAGTTAGAAACAAGCCTAAGCTAAAGCCGAGCTTTCATAACTTATAATAAGTCTCCATGTTATTTTTTGTGAGCTGATGGCCCAAAGAAAAAAATCTGTCTACACATAAGCAGATTCTGGGAACACTATTAACCATGATTTTTAAAATTTCTGTCTTTTCTTTATTCTTTTAAAATTTTATGTTTGCTTGCATACATGTGTGCACACTCTGTGCATGCCTGAAGCCTGCGGAGGCCAGAGGGAGGCATCGGATCTCTGGAACTGGAGTTACAGATGGTTATGAGCTGCCATGTACGTGCTGAGAACTAAACTGGGGTCCTTTGTAAGAGCAGCAAATGCTTTTAGCTGTGGTGCCACCACTGCAGCCCCTTTTATTATGTATATGTGTATGTATCCATGTATGTATGTATATGTGTATGTATGCACGTGTGTACATATGTATATGTGTATGTATGCATGCATGTATGTGTGTATGTACGCATGCATGTATGTATGTGTTTGTATGTATGTTTGTATGTATGCATGCATGTGTGTGTATGTATGCATGCATATTTGTGTGCCTATGTATGTGTGTATGTATGCAGGCATGTATATATGTGTGCATGTATGTATTCATGATAATTTCATATATATCCACCAAGTTTCCTTTTTCCTACTCACTCTGGACACCCCTAAACCCAATTCCTCTTCCTTCTTTCCTTCCTTCCTTCCTTCCTTCCTTTGTTTGTTTGTTTGTTTGTTTCTTTCTTTCTTTCTTTCTTTCTTTCTTTCTTTCTTTCTTTCTTCTCTGTCTCTCTGTTTCTTTCTCTCTTTTTGAGACAGCAATTTTTTGGGCAGCCCTGGCTGTCCTGGATCTCCCTGTGTAGATCAGGCTGGCCTTGAATTCAGTGATCTACCTGCCTCTGTCTCCTGAGTGCTGGGACTAAAGGCATATGTCACCACTATCCTTGTCTTTTACTTTTTTTTTTTTAATTAAAAAAAATTCTTAGAACCCAGAGTCCTGTTTTGCAGCTTTCTGGAACACTGATATTTTCATTTGATCTCGTGCAGGTGAATATAGGTGCTGTGAGCTCACGGATACGGCAGCCATGCCCCATCTGCAAGCCTGAGTGTCATAACATTTCCATCTTCTGGCTTTTACTCCCTTTCTGCTCTTTTTTTCCTGAGCAATGGACACGTTACTTACTACAGATGTCCCATGCAGGGCTGGGGACTTACTGTCTACTTATTCTCAGTATTTTGACTAGGTGTGAGCCTTTATATGATCTACTCTGTGTGGTGGAATGGCAATATTGAGAGGTGCACTAATCTATGAATATAAACACACACAATTTAACTTATTTTTATGTATATGGGTATTTTGCCTGCATTTGTATCTGTGTACCATATGCATGCCTTGTGCTGGAGGGAGCAGGAGGAAGGTGTTGGATCCCCTGGGACCAGCACCACATACGCTTGTGATACACCATGTGGGAGCTGGAAATCAAACCCAGATCCTCTGGAAGTGCTCCCAATCCCTGAGCCATCTCTCAGGCCAAATATAAATATTTAAAAGGCAGTTTGAGACTATATCCATTTAGCAAAACAACAGTAGCTCTACCCTAGGCCTATGTTCTCTTGAGCTGTGGGCTCCTGACCAGGTTTACTTCCTTTCTGTGGAGGAGGTCTCAGATCCACTCAGGAGGTGGTTTATTACACTTCCCCATAACCTCCATGCCATTATTGCACCAGTGGGCACATCTTGCTGCCAAGTTGGTATTGCAGTGGTAGGGCTCACTGCTGGGTAACACCATTGATACCATTGGTAACTCTCCTACTAAGTGACCTTCATGACACCTTGTTAGCCAGTGAGGGGAAGTTTTCAGGTTGACTCCACCTTGATTTCTTGTATGCTCTTCAGGCAAAGTACTCCAAACTATTTTTACACCCAAGTAACTTAATTACCACTAGTTGTCATCAGCTGTCAGAGTGTGTACACTCCTCATTAACTGTCTTGCAGGGTTTCCCACCCCCCAAAGTTTATTGGGATCAGGGTTCAGAAAGGTCTGTATCCTATGATTGTTCAATATGGTTCTTAGTAGCTAGTAATCTATAAGTTCTATATCTACCTTTATTTCTCTGTTTCCTCTCTCTGTTCTTGAATAAACTTTTTGCTGATTTCATAGCTATTGTGTTGCTTGATAATTCTCTCTGTCTTCTATGCTTCTTTTAAAGTCAGGCTCACTTTAGATCTCTCTCTCTCTCTCTCTCTCTCTCCTACTCACTCAACTTGATCACTCACTACACACATACTTCCCCCTCAGGACTACCTTATGCCACACATATTAAAAGGTGTATAAGGTCCATCTCTTTGTGTATACCATACTGATGCCTGAGTCTTTTGGGAACAGTTTTTTTTGAAAGTTTTCTTATGATCTTGTACCATTAAATATTTCAAATTTGTTTTGCCCATTTTGTGCTTCAGGATCCCTTACTTAGAGATCTCATTCTTTGTGTGTGTGCTCATTACTCTGAGTCAGTTATTGCTAAGTCTTGTGTGGTCAAATTAGAATTGGAACCTCTACCAGAGAAGCTAATGCCCTTAACCTCTGGGACACCTCTCTAGCTTCCTATATAACTTATAATCATCATTTATTTTTTTTGTTTTTGTGTTTTCTTTATCAAGACAGGATTTCTCTGTGTAGCCCTGGCTGTCCTGAAACTCACTCTGTAGACTATGTATACCACACTGTCATCATACCTGGAGATCTGTCTGCCTCTCACTCACAAGTGCTGGGATTAAAGGCATGTGGTACCACCACTGACTAGTCATCATCATTATTTTCTCTTTCTTCTGACCAAATTTATTCTTATTTTATATGTATGAGTGTTTGCTTGCTTGCATGTCTGTGCACCACATGCCTGCAGTGTCCTTAGAGGTCAGAAGAGGGTGTCAGATCACCTGGAACTGAAGTTATAGATGGTTATGAGCTTCCATGGGGTTGCTAGGAACTCAGGTTCTCTGCCAGAACAGCAGCGATCTTAATTACTGAACCACCTCCAGCCTCATTATTTTATCTAAACTTAGTTAAATTATGCTTAGTGTTTGTTACTAGTACTTGTGTAGCTATCTTCCTGGTTATAGTTTTTTCTGAAACTAACTTTCTAGTGTATTCTTCAGGAAGGGATCATAACAAACATATTCCTAAGTTCTTGAACATTATTTAAAGCTTCTTGGTGGCCTAATGTGGGAATACCTTTTTATATACTGTGAAAATTATTCTTTAAATAAAGAAATTGTTTTGGCCATGGTGGGGCACTGAAGATAAAGTAGGCGGGGAAATTGAGGTTCAGGTAGGAGAAATGCAGAGTCAAAGAGACTCCATCCAGCCGCCAAGGAAGAAACATGTAAGGGGCCCTGGGCATGGCCATGGCCATGGTCATATGGCCAGATAGATTAATGGAAATGGGTTGAATTAAGATGAAAGAGCTAGTTAGCAATGTGCCTGAGACATAGGTCAAACAAGATGAAATTAATATAAGTGTCTGAGTCATTTTTTGGGGGGAAAAGTGGCTGAGGGCAGGTCAGACCTCTGGCTCAGATGGGGTCAGAAATCTTTTACAACAATGGCCTTTCAACTTGAAGGTCTATTTAGCTAGGTATAAAAGTCTATAGTTCATACGTTCTTGGGTGTTTTGGTGTAAAGCATTGCTGTCAAAAGGTCTTTCTTTCTCTTGTTAGTATTTTAATCTTTCTGCTCTGATATTCCAACTGAACTGGTTACTTTTTATCATCAACTTAACACAACCTTGAGTCACCTGGGAAGTGAGGGAGCTCAGGCGAAGAACTGCATTGACTGTATTTGCCAATGACTGTATCTGTGAGTAATTGGCTTGATTGATGATTAATCTTTGAGGTCCTAGCCCACTGTGGCAACACCATTCCTAGGCAGGCAGTCTCAGTATATAAGAAAGCAAGCTGAGCCTGTGAGAACAAGCCAGTCATTAGCATTATTTAATGGTTTTTGCATCAGTTCCTGCCCTGATTTCCTTTTGTGATGGACTGTGATGTAGAATTATAAGCTGAAATAAACATTTCCTCTCAAGGTTGCTTTTGGTCATGATGTTTATCACAAAAGAAAGAAAACTAAAACTCTCTCTCTCTCTCTGCATGGTCCTGTCAAATGTTTAAATGTGTGTTTGTGTTTAGAGTGAGAAAGGTGCATATTCACATGTGGAGAGAAGCAAACACTGTTGAAGGAGGAAATGCAAAAGAAGAAAACTGATGGATTAGATTCTGGAGGAAATAAGAGAAAACATTGTCCCAATGATTTGATCTAATGGGGAGATTGGCCCAGAAAAAAAGGCAAAGAAAAAAATGTGCTCTGAGATGAGACAAAAAGCAAGAAGGGAGAGAAGATCTGAGAAAAGGCAGGTAGATAGAAGAGGCAGTTCCATTTGGAAGTCAAAGGGAAATTCTGTTGTTCTCTGCATCCTCACACTTCTTATATTCCAAAGCTCCCCAATTTTTCTTCTAGAATACAAATATCAAGATCTTCCATTGTAAAAGTCTCAGGGTGGTGTCTAATACTTTCCTGCCTATGTTTCTCCTGGATGGTATATTGGCCTCACTTGTGATGCCTGTTAAAATGAAAACTTCTAAGATAGTCTCGGAATCGTGTTTTGAAGATGTTTTAGACAGGGTTTCTCTGTGTAGCTCTGTTGTCCTGGAACTCACTCTGTAGACCAGGCTGGCCTTGAACTCAGAGATCTACCTCCTCTCTGCCTCCCTAGTGCTGATTCAAAGGTGTGCACCACTGTCTGGCAGCCCATGCCTTTTCTTTGGCTCATAACAACCCCCCCCCATCCCCGGCTCTAGACACTTAGTTTCCATGGACTCATGGCTACTAGATTATCAAGGCCAAGTAGAACTCTATACAAAAGAAGGTCTGCTTCTTGTCGCATGAAGATGCCTGGTCCTTTGTTGCCTGTTAGGAGTCCATCTGCCTGTCTCAGAGAAACTTAGACCCAGAATGGTTAAACACAAATTGTCGCGCGCAACCTTGCCAGCAAGGAAAGCACAACACCCAGGATCTTCTTTCAGCAGTTTATTCGGGACCTTTACAATTGTTCTCTCTTTGTTCTTCTCTGTCTTCTTCTCCTTCTCCTCCCCCGGGAAACCCCGTCCACTGACTAGAAACTCTCAGGGCATCCAATCCCAATAAGCCATGTGGGCACAGCTCATAGGTCCACATACGCAACAGCAAACCACGCCCCAGGCTCAAGCTAAATAAGGAGTTGTTTATCAAAAGAGAGCACTCACCCACAGGGGGGTGGGTGGAGGCAGGAAATCAGCACCATCTTTAGGGTGCAGCAGCAGGCAGCTCTCTACAACAAATTAAGATCTCAGAGCTTGAACAGGGGAAAAAAAAATCCCAGAGCTAAACAGGGGCAGAACTGCAATCAAGTCAGGGATATTTGATGTGGACATCTGAACTCCTAACCATGCTGGTAGAGAGTGAAACCTCCATAGCTGGCCAAGGCCCTGACTATTTCCCTTGTCTGTGCCTCAGTTTCAGCTCTGTCTCCTCCAGAGCTTTATCACCAAGGGCTCTCTCATTTCCTTTTATCTTCAACTGAATGAATGTCTACTCTTCCTAGGAGTCCACAAAACAGGCCATTTCCTCCTTGCCCGCCTCCTGCTATCAGGCTGCAAAGGGGCCCAGTAACGGGATGTGGGAGGGGAAGGAGAAGGTAGACCATGAGAGGGAGACAGAATCAGGGCAAAGTGGGACAGAGTGAGGGTGTGTGAGCGAAGGGCCAGAGCCATAAGCCTTAATTTAATCGCAGGGACCCACGCTCAATTTAGCAGACACAAGGGCTCTGAATGGGGTCACTGTGTGGTGGTGGGGCAATCAGTCCCTGCAGTTCCTTAGAAGGCATTAATTGCGGATGACAATGTGTAAACAGAGGGGAAGAATGGAGCATGCAGGTGTGAGCTGCTGTGGCCAACCCTGGGTTGTTTCCATAAACTGCAACTCCACTGTGGTCCACTCGCAGACTTGATTAGAGGCAGCAGTTGGGGAACTATTTCGGTGTTGGAGGTTGGCCTGCAGAAGGTGCCTGGAGATGGTATGGGAGAGCCACAGGACCTGGGAGGTGGGCTGTGGGGGAACTTTCCACGCCTGCTCACACTTTTACGAGCTCCCCTCGTGCTATGTGTATGTGTGTGTTTTCTGGATTATCCTCGTGAAGCTATGGGGTCTTTAAGAGTCAGGACTGTATAAAATAAGACAAATGAAGTTGTCAGGTCTGTATAACATGGTGCAGAGCTGGGTCCGCTCTCCATGTGGGCTAAGAAAGCCAATGAATGGATCTTGGACCCTGAAGGGACATCCCACTGGTCTGCCTTAATCTGACCACAGATCTGCTTGAGGAAGGCAGCGTGCTGATATGGAAGAGATATGAGTGCTGGGTGGGCTGCTGAGAAGCAGGTCTGGAGAACTGAGGTATTTGAGCATCTTTCAGGAGCTCAAAGCTCCGTTTCCCTTTGTTTCCTCTCAAGATTGGGTTTCTCTGTGTAACAGCCTGGATGTCCTGGAACAGGACCAGGCTGACCTGAACTCACAGAGATCCACCTGCCTTGCCTCTCAAGTGCCGGAATTAAAGGTGCATGCTACCGCTGCCCTGTTCAAAGTTGTTTTTCAAAGCTGTCTCCACACAGAAAAACAAACAAAAACTTGAGGCTCAGAATGTGTGGGAGAGGAGTGAACCCCTGCTTGGTACACAGCTGACACACTTAAGAGCATCCCTAGGCTGAACTATAAGACAATAAATGCAAAAGGGCAAATTCCTGCAGAGACGAGGGACTGTGGATGTTGTTTACTGTGTTCCTTTAGAAATTATTATTTTTATTAATTTCTGTGTATGAGCGTCTCGTTTACATGCGTACCGGTGCACACATGTATGCTTAGTGCCCAGGGAGGCCAGAAGAGCGCATAGCAGCTGGCGATCAGAGCCTTATGCGTCCACAAAGCTCTGGATTGGCTTCACGTTCAGCTTCTTAGATTTTCTTGCTATCTCAGTCTCTGAGGACAAAGGCAATGTGTCTTGTCTAAGACCCTAGAGCAAACTGAGCCCCAAGGAAATCCGGGAGCTGCAGGCCGTCGAGGGGTGGGGCTAAACTGGTCTCAGCTGCTGATTGGTCTTGGGTTGCAGAGGAAAGGGCGAGAAGTCCGGTAGAGAGACCCAGGCCAGGAGTGGGAGGGTGTCACCTCGGACTGCAGGTGGCTAGTGGGGAAGAGCTTCTGGACCTCAAGGCTAGATGGTGGCAGCTGCATCTACACTCCAGGCAGAGAATCAGACTCACAGAAGGTAATGAGTTGGATTCAGGACACCTTTCTGAAGATGACTGAGAACCCAAGGCAGTATAGTGCAAAGGCCACTGCCAGACTCAGGAGACGCCCTAAAAGAGTACTGGAATCGCTCACGGTGGGTGTCCAGCACTGTTCAGCTTGGTGTGCCCAAGCTCACTCACTGGGGCCACTGGCTCACAAGGGGAGAAGACTCAAGTCTCGAACATGCACCGACGCCTTTTAAATGGTTATATCAAATCTGTGTTTGATTAGCCTGTTAAGTTCCTTGCCCTGGGTCTTTGTATTTTATTCTTTTACATCAGTGGCTCTCAACCTTCCTAATGTTGTGCTTTAACGCAGTTCCTCATGTTGTGGTGACCTCCCCCATTATTTTTGTTGCTATTTTGTAACTGTTACGAATCATAATGTAAATATCCCATATGTGCCTCCGGAGGGACCCACAGGTTGAGAACCGCTATTTTGCAGAATGTTTATTTGTTTCACTTCAAGCTTTTAACTTGAAGTGAAGTAAAAGACTTAGGTGAGTAGGGACTGGAGAGATGGCTCAGAGGTTAAGATGGCTGCTCTTCCAGAGTTCTTGAGTTCAATTCCCAGCACCTACACGATGGCTAACAACCATTCATAATGAGATCTGGTTCCCTCTTCTATCATACAGGCATACATGCAGGCAGAACACTGTATACATAATAAATAGCAAGGTGTGCTGGCTCACACTGATCCCAGGACTTGGGAGGCAGAGACAGGTGAATCATTGTGAGTTCAAAGCCAGCTTGGTCTATATAACTAATTCCAGGTTAGCCTGGTCTGTACAATGTCACTCTATCTCAAAAATAGCAAAAAAAAAAAAAACAAAACAAAACAAAACAAAACAAAAAACAAAATCCAAAATGTTGAAGTTTTCACCAGACTTTTATCATTTTGGGCACCAGATTTGCTTTGGGTAACAGCTCTCTAGTTTTGTGTATATTCGTCTTTTTATTCCCTAATTAGCCCCTGTCTCAATGCTGCAACAGATGACAGATGTAAACCAATTCGGGCTTTTTGTCCCTTGGGTCCCAGTGACTGAACATGTCCTCAGCCAGGAAAAACGAGGTACAATGATTCTTGGAAATGACTGCTCTGACTTGCTGACCAGAGAGAACACAGGAGCGGCACTGCCACCCTACTCTGTCATAAGCCTTGGATAAAGCAGAGTCAGCAGAGGACATTACCCGAGTTCTAAGTCAGCTGACAACTGGAACATCTGGCTATTTTTTCTTTTTTCCTTGAGGAGAAAGATATTTATTTATTTTCAATTATTTATGTATGTGTGTGGGGGGAGGTGAGTGGGTGTGTGTGGGAATGCAGCTACCTGTGGCAGCCAGAGACCTTGAATCCCCAAGGAGTTACAGGCAGTTGTGAGCTGCCTGATGTGGGTGCTGGGAACTGAGTTTGGATCCTCTGTAAGAGCCAATGCTCACATAGGCTTTTTCCATATCTTTTAAGTTATAGAATGGCTTTAAGTTTACACACGCACACACAGACACACAGACACACAGACACACACACACACACACACACACAGAGAGAGAGAGAGAGAGAGAGAGAGAGAAAGAGAGAGAGCACAGATAGTTCTTACCTAGTTTCTCCTGTTATTAACACATCCTGCTAGGTGTCATTCCTTGGCACAGTTAATGAAGTGATGTTGGATATTATTATTAAGTAAAGTTCATCTTTTATTTGAATTTTCTTAGTTCTCTCCCCAGACCTTTTTTCTGTATCAAGGTCTCCTTCAGTATACACAAAAACTCTATCCATCATGTGTCTTCATAGGGTTTCTCTGAAGAGAATCCACTACCACTGCAACTCTTATAAAGAAAAATATTTAGCTGGGGTGGCTTACAGTTTGAGGGTCAGTCCACTATGATCTTGGTCAGACATGGTGTCATGCAGGCAGACATGATGTTGCAGAATTAGATGAGAGTCCGACATCTTGTAAATAACAGAGAGTGGTCTGAGTGTCACACTGAGTGAGACTTGAGCAAAGGAGACCTCAAAGCCCGCCCCCACAGTGACACACTTCCTCCAACAAAGCCACACCTCCTAATAGTGCCACTCCCTTTGGGGACCCATTTTATTTCAAGTCACTACAATCATGCTTCCTTGGGTTCTTCTTGGTTGTGGTAGTTTCTAGGGCTCCCCTCCTTTTTTGATGACTTTGATAGTGTTGATGAATGAGGGCCAGACATGTAGAATACTCTTAAATTGAGGTTTGTATGTTTCCTTTCATAATTGGATGGGAGTAGTATATTATTGGAAGATGACCAGAGATATAAAGTGTCTCCTTACCCATCACATCAGCACGGCCTGTTGCTGCTGAAGTTGCCCTTGGTCACATGGCTCAGTTAGGATCGGTCATGTCTCCATTGTGGTGTTATTTTGCCTATTGCTTGTTCCATACTGTATTTTGGAAGGAAGCCACTGTGCTGATCCCATCCATCCCATTCTTAACCACAATGCCCAATTTTTAACCAATGGGTGTTATGTTCCTTCTCTTTGAGGATACTGTAGCTCTCTAATTATTTGGCATGCTTCTGAATGGGAGATTCCTCTCTTTGCAATTATTATTTAGTTGTTTTTATGTAAATAAGGATTCCTAACACACACACACACACACACACACACACACACACGTTTGTGGTATTTTGCTGGTATGTATGTCTGTGTACCAAATGCATGCCTAGTGCCTGTAAAGGTCAGAAGAAGGAGTCAAATCATATAGATGGTTGTGAGCTGCCATGGAGGGGTGCTAGGAATCAAATCCAGAACCTCTGGAAAAGCAGCCAGTGCTCTTAACTGTTGAGTCATCTCTCTAGCCCTTACCTACGTCTTATTTTTAAGACAGGATCTCATGTATTCCAGTCTGTCCTTAAAGGAACTCAATCAAATGTCTGATCCGCCTACCCCCCTCATCTCCCAGGGATCACAGGTGGCACATGACCAGTTCATGGGATGCTGGAGATGGAACCCAGGGGCATGAGAGGCAAACGCTTTACCAACTGAGCCACATTCCAGTCTGATCCTTTAAGTTACCACCAAATGCCACACCTCTGAGCACTAGGGACCTTGACAGTGCCTTTATGATGTACTCCCACCAACATGGTCACCTGGAATTTTCAGTTGACTCAAGCAATCAATTTCCTCTTGTCAGTTCTTGGTAAGTGTTCTGTCACTTCTAAGCAGAAGCTTCTTAAGGTATTTTAAAAGAAGAGATGTTTTTTCATTGTATTACTTGTGAAAAATTGCACACACTGCTTGCATTTTTCTAAAGTCAATGCAAGTGAGTGTACAATTTTGTACACACAGATCCTCCCTCAGGTCATAGTGAGCACTTTGTTGGGCTCTATAACAATTTCAGGAGGCTTGGGGATGTGTGCAGCTCAGATTTAAGCCCAGGATCTTGGCGAGTCAGTTAGTCCTTGAGCTATAAAGGGACTTGACATTGTGGGCTTATAAAACGGCTCAGCAAATCAAGATGCAATCCTGGAGACCTGAGTTCGATCCTGGGAACCTACAGATAGGTGAGGGAAGAGAAATGACTCTACAGTGTTGCCCTCTGACCTCCATAGCCCAGGTGTGCATGCATGAGCTCCCTGCACACATCATGGATACATACTACAATAATCAATTTTAAGAAGAGATGACTGCCTCATTGTGATGTGATCTGTTGGCTAAGAAGTGTTTACAATTATCTGGTGACTATAAATATCTCCCAAGTTAGAATTGTCAGATAAAACATATGGCACTCATTAATGTAGAATATCAAATAAGTAATAAAAAAAATTTGGCTTTTTGAGACAGAGAGTCTCACTATGTAGCTTTGACTGGCTAGGAACTTGCTATGTAGATCAAGCTGGCCTCGAACTCAGAGATCCTTCTGCTTTTAGCCCCAGAGTGCTGGGATTAGCCACACAGCTGACATAAAAAGAATTTTAAACATCTTAAATATCACATGAGAATATTTATTTATACTAAAAAATCTGTTAACTGTTTACCTGAATTTCAAATTAACCAGGTAGACGGCCTGTTCTTTTTCTTTACTAGATCTGGTAACCTTACCTCATCTTGATTCTCCTCCTTCTCTGAGGTTCCTCAGGACATATACAGGAAGGTGATTCTGCAATTATGGATAACAGAACCGAAATCATATAGTGTCCTGGGAAGAGGAGGGTTTTGTGCTCAGACTGCCATGAGGCCAGTCTTTTGGGTGAGCATTTGATTCAGTTTTCATATCCAGTTACCTGGTGGATTGATAATTCAGAGATATCATAATAACCCTTTGCAGGGTCTAACATCTAGTCAGGATTTGGTTACTGGTGGCTGCTAATGACGGCACTACTTATCTGAACAAATAAATAGAAGGTCTAAAGGCAGTGAGGGGGGAGGTTGATGGTCATGGGAAGGCAGCTTCCTCACTTCTGTCTTTGAGCCAGAGGAAATGCTGAGTCCGGAAGAAGCAGAGGCTGTGCCACAGGTGGAGATTCTGAAGAATGTTTCTGGGCATGCAGCATCTCCCCAGGGGCCTGCCTTCTGAGTAAGGACTATGTATGGACAAAGGCATTTGAAGGGGCTGGTCCTGAGAGGTGAAAGAGACATCCCTGGGGAGGCTCGTTCTATTGTACAAGGCATCCAAAGGGACTGGGAAACTTCACCATCAGTAAGTTGTACCCTGCCCCAGGCTCAGCAGTACTGTGTGCATGGTGTTCACCACAACCCCTTGAGGGTGATTTGATGGGCTCTGCCTTGCACCTGAGAACTCTGAGATTTATATAGTTTACTCATGGCTGTAATTTTACAGGGGCCATGATTCAAATGTGAATTTTCATCTTGCAGGTGCCTGGGGTCAGGCAGGGGAAGAGGCCAGGATGACCTTTGGCCTCTGCCGCAGTCTTAGGAAGCCGTGCAAGCGCCTGCCTTTGATTTGCAGGGGGAAACAGATTTAGATCCAGCTGTCAGTTTGAGAAGCCACTTGAGGATTTGATTTTTATTAAGAATAGCCCTCAAATTGTGGTACTGAGGAGAAAGTGACTGCCACCACCTAAACAAATAAAAACAACCTTATAAAACAAAGACGGAGGAACGGATTAAATCAGTTGTGGTAAAGCCCATGATGCTGTATTTTGCACATTTTCAAAGACCATGAACATACAAAAGCGCCCTGATATAAATAAAGACAGGAAATAAATCGGATAGACAATGTGACTTCAATTATGCATTGATAATTTTATTCATGACTTCTAATGCTCAAAGAAGACTAAGGGAAAATAGTTTGCGAAGCTGATGGCTTGCTTTGGGCTGTGACATTAAAGGCTATTTAAATTGTCTTAATTATTCTATTATGCACTTGCCAAATGTTTTACCAACCTGCCCCCTCTTAATTTGGGGGTTGAAAGCCATCAAGGTGGTTTCCAAACAAGGTATTTTAAAGATGGGGAAACTGAGTTTCAGATCTGGGAAGGTGGCTCAGGCCAATGGTAAACCCAGGTGTGTTTGCCCAGCTGGTGCTGGCTCATGCAAAGGGATGCACGCGCCTCCCACAGGCATGGCACAGGAACATGGGGAACCCTCCCCCAGGGGCACAGCTGGAGCGAAGCGAGGTGTGTAGCCCCCCACCCCCACCCCGCACTGGAGTGGGGGCTGGGTGGAAGCAAAGATTGGGGAACCTTTCAGAAATGGAAACCAGATGAACCGTTCAAAGGGGAGCAAATTCTCCACGGCGCCCTCCTTTGTTGCGAGCGTGTGAGGCGGCGGCAGCTGCGTGCCTCGCCCCCAGCCCACGGCTCGATGGGGCGGACACGGATAACTGCATTAGATGCACTCAGCTCTTTTCAATAAAACGCCCTTGTTGGAGGCACAATAGGGGGAACGGGGCAGCAACCCCAGGCTGGGCTGGGGGCACCCTACCTCCCCGCCGAGAGCGGAGAGCACATTCATTTTTCAGGCTCAGCTAATTGGCATTGGACCCGCTGTGCGGTTCCAAAGGAGAGGAAGGCTGCTCAAGTCCATTGTCACCGGAAATGAGGCAGCCGTCCGTCCACGTCCACCCGCACAGTGGGTCTGAGGACGCAACCCAGTTGCGGTGCAGCTGGCCTTACAGAAGGATCAAGCACCCTAGGAAAGACAAGCAGGCCTGAAGAGTTCTCCTAGGCGTCTTCCCCAGACACTAGGGAAAGAGGCGGGAGACAGTTCCAGGTGTCAGATACAGTTTTTGGGCTGGACAACTTCATGTGTGATAACCCACTTATCACCCTTTAAGTGGATTTATTTGTTTTTTGTTTTGTTTTGTTTTTCTCTTGAGACAGGGTCTCTCTATAGAGCCCTGACAATCCTGAAATTCTCTATGTAGACTAGGCTGGTCTTGAACTCATAAAGTTCTGTCTGCCTTTGCTTCTCGAGTGCTAGGATTAAAGTTGTGTGCCATTATATCTAGCTTTTCCCCCCCTAGCACAGAGATTGCTTTAATTACAAATGCAATGTTTACTCACCTTTAGGGATGTAGAAACTCCAAGCTGGAAAGACTACTGACTTGCTGAATTTGTACAGCTGGAGTTTGAACTTTAAAGTATGACTTTAAAGCCGGGTGTTTGGCTCTGTTGACATTTTAGCGGATCATTCTTGTAAGGGCTGTCTTGTGTGTCTCTCGGGATGTTTGACAGCATCCCTGGCCTCTGCCCTTCAGGTGTGACCCTCGAACATGTGTTCAGACATTGTGTAAAGCCCCCTGGGGGAGAGCTGCCCCGTGGAGACACTGTTTTAGAGCAGTCTAGCATGCTGCTTGTGCTGGCAAGCAAGCCTTCTTTGGGCTCATTAATTTAATCTTTAGGGAAACAATAAGATACCTTTGGACTCTTAACCTTCAGTCCTGTGGTTTGTAGCATATGTGGCAGAAGGGTGGTTGGAATTAGACAAGGCTGAATTTCATACTGAATCCAAAGGTGTGTAGAGTACAAGGTGTTTTGGGTGTCTGTCTGCATTTTAGCGGCCATGTTGAGTTGAGAGTGGCCACACACAATCCCTCCAACTGTCTCCTCCATTTCTCTATACAAAGACTGTCCTAAGTAGGGCACATAGGCTAGCGCTGGCCACTGGAAGAGCCTAAAACATGAGGAGAAATCCTTCTGAAGGTGGCGTGAAGGAACTGGACAGTACCAGGGCAAAATAGAGCATCAGCCTCGCACGGAGGAGGGGACCTCATTTGGGGCAGTGTGTCACTGGCCCACCAGGCTGGGAAGAACACAGGACCAGATTTTCATTTTTGACGACAACTTGTGAGTGATCCCCATATCTCCACCTCCAGTCCCCAACCTACTGTGGCCTTCTGTGGCTGTCACCTACTGAGCAGTCCCATTCCTCACATCCCAAAGCTTACCAGGGCCACTCAAAAGCAGGTTCCAGGGCCACACTGACCTGAGGCCTGCTTCATTTTGACTCCTACACAGCTGGGCTCCAGTTTACAGTCTTTATTTTGGAATTCATATTCCCATTCAGTTGATCTGATAGAAAGACACCCCACGAAGGTTCTTTCCACAGGAACTTGACAGGCACCAAGGATCACCAGGATGCAGGCTTATCATCAGCAGCCTCCTGGCCACATCCTGATGGGATTATGTCTGAGAGAAGGTGCTCAGGGGGTTGAACCCTCAGACTTGGTGAGGGTGTCAAAGAGAACAAAAAGGAAAGGTGACAGCATTTTTAGAGGGTGAAAGGTCAGAGTTTTCTTTTTTTTTGGGGGGGGGGAGGGATATTCATGCCAAGAAGCAAACAGTACCTATGGAGATGTGTGGTGATGTTTCCTGCTCTACCAAACGTGATCTGTTTATGTTTACAGGTGACTGACAATCTGTTTGTTAGTGTACGTAAGTAAAGCTGGTTAGTGAGTCCAGGGTAAACTTTTCAAAGTTTAGCTGCTCCCCCCCCCCACTCTTAGGCTATGAAAATAGGAGAATTGGCTTTTTTTTTCTTTTGAGGCAAGGTGTTTTGGGATATTTGATTGCACTAGGATACCCCAAGACTGCATTAATAAAGTTAACTTTGAATTAGTGACCAGAATTAGCCATAGAGAAGCCAAGAATGTGGATAGAGAAGACACATAGGAAGGAGTAGGGAGGACTTGGAGAGTTTGAGGTCTCTTTGATCTGCAGAGAGGCCAGTTGGTCGCTCCTCTGCAACATCTTTGATCTATCAGGTTCTCGCCCCAGTACCTGACTCCCTAGTCTTTATTGATAATAGAACAACTTAGCTAAACACAACATCGGGGTCTCTCTAATGGATCCCTGCCTGTTCTGGAGCTGGCTATGTAAACCAGGCTGGTCTTGAACTCACAGAGATCCTTCTGCCTTGCCCTCTATCTGCTGGGACTAAAGATCCCTTTTTTTTTTTTTTTTTTTTTTTTGATCTTTAACCTTTTCTTTTCCTTTATGAAGTCTTTTTATCCATGTATCCTCTTGTTCCCTCTCCCTTCCCTCCTCCCAGCCCCTCCCAATCAGTCTTTAGCTCCCCATCCCCCAAAAGGAAAAGAAGTCCCAAGGTGGGTCAGCTCAGCGTGGTGCATCCACGCCAGGCAGGTCCAATATCCTCATCTTAATATCAGGACTGGATTAGGTGGTCCTCTGGAAGCAATGGGCTCCAATGTACCAGCTCACACACAGAAACACAGTCTGATCTCACCTCTCCAGGCTCCACATACTGCCCATGTCAATCAACTCTTGTCTACCCTTGGAGGGCCTAACTCCTTTTCCAGATGGTTCCCCAGTGGCTGATCTTGATTCAGTGAGCTCCCCAGAGCTCCAGCCATACATCACTGTGCGAATTTTCCTCTTAATTCCTATCCCCTTGCTCATATAGAATCTCCTCCCCTGCTCTCGGCTGGATCTGGAGCTCAGACCAGTGCTCAGCCATGTATCTTTCTGCCTCCACCTCTATTCATTGTTGGATGTAGGTTCTGTGGTGACACTTAGGGTGGTTATTCATTTGATTATAGGAGAAGTCCTGTCTAGCCAGTGATATTATATAAGTTCTTGGAGGTTTCCCTAGCACCCAGTCTCTTTCCAACACCACATTGGATTCCTCTATTAAGATCTCCATCTCTCTATTTTTTTCTCCCTCTTTGTTGCTCCTCTCATTCAGCCATTTTCTTCTCTCATGATTTGTTCCCACGTCTTCTTGGTTGCAACCCCTTATGCTCTCAATTAGCTAAGAGATCTTCTCTATTTTCTCTACCTATGGGACTCCCTGTATGTCTCTCTTAAGTTCCTTCTGATCCCAAGCTGTTCAGGGGTTGTGGTTTGCAGCTTGGGTGTTCTTTGCTTTTTGTCTAAAGTCCACTTATGAGTGAGCACATCCTGTGCCTATTTTTCTGGGCTTGTGATACCTCACTCAGGAGGATATTCTACAAATCCATCCATTTGCCTGCAAATTTTAGGATGTCATTTTTTTCTGCCGAGTAGTATTCAATTATGTAGATGTACCACAGTTTGTTGATACATTCTTCAGGTGAGGAGCATCTAGGTTGCTTCCAGGTTCTTGCTATTATGAATAACGCTGCTATGAACATAATTGAGCTAATGCCTTTGGAATGTGCATCTTTAGGGTATACACCCAGTAGTGGTATTGCTGGATCCTTGGGGAGATTGATTCCCAGTTTTCTGAGGAACCACCCTACTGCATTCCAGAGTGGTTGTACAAATTTACACTCCCACCAACAATGGAGGAGTGTTCCCCTTGCTCTGCATCCTCTCCAACATAGGCTGTCATCTGTGTTTTTGATCTTAGCCATTCTGAGTAGGTGTAAGGTGGTATCTCAAAGTTGTTTTGATTAGCATTTCTCTGATGGCTAAAGATGTTGAGCAATTTTTCAAGTGCCTTTTGGCCATTTGTAATTCTTCTGTTGAGAATTTCCTTTTTAGCTCTGAACCCCATTTTAAAATTGGGTTATTTAGGTTTTGAGGCTCTAGTTTTTTGAGTTCTCCATATATTTTAGAGATCAGTCTTATGTATGGTTGTATGGGTTGGTGAAGATCTTTTTGCATTCTGTAGGGTGTCAGTTTGTCTTATTGGCTGTGTCCTTGGCCTTACAGATGCTTCTCAGTTTCAGGAGGTTCCACTTGTTAATTGTTCTTAGTATCTGTGCTACTGGTATTATATATTTAGGAAGTGGTCACCTGTGCCAATGCATTCAAGGGTATTTCCCACTTACTTTTCTATCAAGTTCAGTGTTGCTGGGTTTATGTTGAGGTCTTTGATCCATTCAGATTTGAGTTTTGTGCAAGGTGAGAGGTTTGGATCAATTCACATTCTTCTACATACTACCATCTAGTTATGCCAACACCATTTGTTGAAGATACTATCTTTTTTTCCATTGAATATTTTTGGCTTCTTTGTCAAAAATCAGGTGTTCATAGGTGTGTGGGTTAAGGTCGGGGTCTTCGATTTGATTCCATTGATCCACAAGTCTGTTTTTATGCCAGTACTAGGCTGTTTTTATTACTGTAACTCTGTAGTATAGCTTGAAGTCAGGGATGGTGATGCCTCCTGAAGTTCTTTTATTCAATAGGATTGTTTTGGCAATCCTGGATTTCCTGTTATTCTATATGAAGTTGACTATTGTTCTTTCAATGTCTGTAAAACATTGTATTGTGATTTTGATGGGGATTTCATTGGATCTGTAGATTGCTTTTGGTAAAATTGTCATTTTTACTATTTTGATCCTACCTATCCAGGAGTATGGGAGAACTTTCCATTTTCTGATATCTTCTTCAATATATTTCTTTAGTGACTTAAAGTTTTTGTCAAACAGGTCTGCTACTTCTTTAGCTAGAGTTACGTCAAGATATTTAATGCTATTTGCAGCTATTATAAAGGGTGATGTTTCTCTTATTTCTTTTTCATCCCTTTTATCGTTAGTGTATAGGAGGGCTATTGATTTTTTTTTTTTTTTTTTTTTTTTTAGTTAATCTTGTACCCTGCTATATTGCTGAAGGTGTTTATCAGCTGTAGGAGTTCCCTGGCAGAATTTTGTGGGTCACTTATGTAGACAATTATATCATCTGCAAATAGAGATAGTTTGACTTCTTCCTTTCCTAATTTGTATCCCCCTAATCTCCTTTTGTTCTCTTATTGCATTAGCTAGAACTTTGAGAACTCTATTGAATAGAAAAAGAGAGAGAGGACAGCCTTGTCTTGCTCCTGATTTTAGTGGGATTGTTTTGAGTTTTTCTCCATTTAGTTTGATGTTAGCTGTTGGTTTACTGTATATCACCTTTATTATATTTAGGTATTTTCCCTATATTCCTAATCTCTCAAGGACTTTTATCATAAAGAAGTGTTGGATTTTGTCAAAGACTTTTTTTTGGCACCTAGGAAGATGATCATGTGTTTTTGTTTTTCTTTCAGTTTGTTTATATGATGGATGACATTCACAGTTTTTTATATGTTCAACTATCTTTGCATCTCTGCGATGAAGCCTACTTGATCGTGGTGGATGATTTTTTTTATGTTGTTGTATTTGGTTTGCCAGAATTTTATTAAGTATTTTTGCATCAGTGTTCATGAGTGAGATAAGTCTGCAATTCTCTTTCTTTGTTATGTCTTTGAGTGGCTTGGATATCAGGGTAATTGTGGCCTCATAAAAAGAGTTTGGTAATGTTTTTTCAGTTTCTACTGTACGGTACAGTTTGAGGAGTATTAGTATTAGTTCTTCTTTCATTGTCTGGTAGAATTCTGCCTGGGCTTTTTTTACTTGGGAGGCTAAATAACAGCTTCAATTTCCTTTGGGGTTATAGATCTATTTAGGTCTTTAATCTGGTCTTGATTTAATTTTGATAAGTGGTACCTGTCCAGAAAGCTGTTCATTTATTTTCGGTTTTTCATTTTAGTGGAGTATAGATTTTCAAAGTATGATCTGATAATTCTCTGGATTTCCTGGGTGTCTGTTGTTATGTCCCCTTTTTCATTTCTGATTTTGTTAATTTGAATACTTTTTCTCTGCTTTTTGGTTAGTTTGGATAAGGTTTTATCTATCTTGTTGACTTTCTCAAAGAATCAACTCTTTGATTCATTGATTCTTTGTATTGTTCTCTTTGTTTCTATTGTATTGATTTTAGCCCTGAATTTGATTATTTCCTGCTGTCCACTCCTTCTAGGTGAGTTTGCTTCTAATTGTTCTAAAATCTTCAGCTGTGCTGTTAGGTCTCCTGTGTGAGATTTCTCTAGGTTTTTCTTATAGGCATCTAGTGCTATGAGTTTTCCTCTTAAGACTGCTTTTATTGTGTCCCATAAGTTTGTGTATTCATTTTCATTAAATTCTAGAAAGTCTTTGATTTCTTTCTTAACTTCTTCTTTGACCCAGAGGTGGTTCAATGAAGAGATGTTCAGTTTCCATGAGTTTGTAGGTTTTCTGTGATTTTTGTTGTTATTGAACTCTAACTTTTAACCATGGTGATCTGATATGATACAAAGTGTTAATCCCATTTTTGGTGTCTATTGATATTTGCATTATGACTGAGTATGTGGTCAATTTTAGAGAAAGTTCCATGGGGTACTGAGAAATATGTATATTCCTTTGTGTTTGGGTAGATGGTTCTGTATATATCTTTTAAATCCATTTGGGTTATAACTTCTGTTAGATCCCTTATTTTTCTATTGAGTTTCTGTCTGGTTGACCTATCCAAGGGTGAAAGTAGGTTATTGAAGTCTCCCACTATTAGTGTGTGGGGTTTGATATGAGGATTAAGCTTTAGTAGTGTTTCTTTTACATATGTAGATTCCCTTGTGTTGGAAACATAAATATTCAAGGATTGAGACTTCATCTTGGTGGATTTTTCCTGAAATGAATAAGTAATATATGACCTGATCTTTTTTGATTGATTTTAAAGTCTATTTTGTTAGATATTAGGATGACTACACCAGCTTGTTTCTTAGGACCATTTGATTGGAGAGTCTTTTCCCAATCCTTTATTCTGAGCTCTGAGCCTGTGTCTGTCTTTAAAGTTGAAGTGTGTTTCTTGTATGCAGAAGAGGGATGGCTTCTGTTTTTGTATCCATCATGTTAGTGTGTGTCTTTTTATAGGTGAATTGAGCCCATTGATATTAATGGATATTAATGACCAATGATTGTTTTTTCCTGTTATTTTGGTGGTAGCTTGTATGTATTTTTCTTCTTTGGATTTTTCTTCTGTGAGATTATTAACTGTTTGTGGTTTTATGGGTGTATCTGGTTTCCTTAGGTTGGCATTTTCCCTCTGGTGCTTTCTATAGGGCCAGATTTGTGGATAGGTATTGTTTAAATCTGGTTTTGTAATGAAATATCTTGTTTGCTCTATCTGTGTTGATTTATAGATTTGCTGGGTATAGTAGTTAGGTTGACATCCATGCATTTTTAGTGTCTGTATAACATCTGACGAGAACCTTGCTTTTATTGTTACCTTTGAATAGTTGGGTGTTATTCTGATGGGTCTGCCTTTATAGGTAATTTGACCTTTTTCCTTTGCAGCTCTTAGTATTTTTTTCTTTGTTCTTTAGATTTAGTGGCTTGATTATTATGTGGTGAGCAGACTTTTTTGGGGGGGTCTAGTTTATTTGGTGTTCTGTAAGCTTCTTGTATCTTTATAGGCATTTCCTTTTTCAGGTTGGGAAAGTTTTGCTCTATGATTTGTTGAATATATTTTCTGTGCCTTTGAGCTGGTATTCTTCTCCTTCTTCTATTCCTATTATTCTCAAATTAGGTCTTTTCATGGTGTCCCAGATTTCCTGGACATTTTTGTGCTATGACTTTTTTTTTGGTTTTAGTGTTTTCTTTAACTGATGTATCTATTTCTACTATTGAATCTTCCACTCCAGAGATTCTCTCTTCCATCTCTTGGATTCTGTTGGTTTTGCTTGAATTGGTAGTTCCAGTTTGTTTTTTCAGGTGTTCAATTTCTAGCTTTGCCTTGGTTTGTACCTTCTTTATTGCTTCTATTTTGATTTTTAATTCTTGAAATGTTTCTTTTACCTATTTGCTTTCCTTTTTTTTTGGTTTTCTTTATTTTCTTTCAGAGATTTGTTAATCTCTTCTAATTTTTTGTCTGTAGTTTCTTCTATTTCTTTAAAGGAGTTTTTTTTTTTTTAAATATCCTTTTTTAAGGCTTCTATTGTCTTTATAAAGTTGTTTTTAAGGTCCTTTCCTTCTGTTTCCCCTTCATTGTTATTCTCAGGACTTGATATTGTATAATCACCAGATTCTTCTGGTGGTGTCTTGTTGATCTTTACATTGTTATATGTATTCTTGAGCTGGTGACTGCCCATTGCTTCCTTGGTTCACTCTTAGTCAGCTCTTGGTTGGCTCTTAGTCAGTTGTGGACCCCGGGGGCTGTGTGTCTCTAGCAACTGCAGAGTCTAGCAATTGTAAGCCAAGGAGCTGTGTGTCTCCCATTGTCACAGGGGTTGTTCTTAGTCAGCTCTTGGTCAGCTGTGTATATGGAGGCTTCAGGTGGTCCGGTTGTCAGCATGTGATGACAGAGATTGCAGTTTGGGCTGGGTTTGGCCCGCAGGATATTCCTCCGGCTGTATTTTGCTGGAAATTGGGCTTGTGGGAGCTCTCCCAGCTTTCTTTGGTTTAGGGTGGAGCCGGGTGTGGTAGAGGTATTGGGGAATGTGTCCCCCGGCTGGGGTTCAGAGAATAGCAAGGTCTTTACTAGGGTGGAGCCGGGTGTGGTAGAGGTGTTGGGGAATGTGTCCCCCGGCTGGGGTTCAGAGAATAGCAAGGTCTTTACTAGGGTGGAGCCGGGTGTGGTAGAGGTGTTGGGGAATGTGTCCCCCGGCTGGGGTTCAGAGAATAGCAAGGTCTTTACTTGGCCTGAGGGACTGGGTACCACTCACTTCTTAGTCAGCTGTGTGTCAAGAATGGTCTAAAGGCCCTTAATCGACACTCTTGATTTTTATAAATAACAAAACTCACCAACTCGACTCCTACCCAAAGCTTGGGAACTCAAATATAGTATGGTTTTATGACTATATTGCTAATCTTCTCACCTTCTTAATGCTATGGCCCTTTCATACAAGTCCTCCTGTTGTGATGACCCCAGCCATACAAGTATTTTTGGTGCTATTTCATAACTGTAACTTTGCTAATGTTATGAATTGTAATGTAAATATTTTCAGAGACAGAGGTTTGCCAAAGGAGTCACCACCCATAGATTGAGAACCATGCCCTTAATGCATCCTAGAACAGGTTCAATAACTCAGGCTGTACACACAGGGCTCTATAATAAACTTGGCAAGGTCACAGACTCTTTGGTTAAGGACTTTTAAAAATTTTTATTTTTTTTTCTATACAATGCTTCATTATGCAAGCTAGATTCAAAGTCACGATCCTTCAGTGGTAGCCTCATAAGTGCTAGAATTACAGGTCTATGCCACTGTTCCTAGCAGAAGTTTTGGTAACTGAAATTTGTCTTCATTGGTCTCTCTTCCCCTAACACATCCATATACATAAAAGCCTGTATATAGGTGCACCCTACTTCACTGTTCTCCTGCCCAGCATGGTTAGCTTGGTGCAGAGCATCCAGACTCCCGTCTTAGGCAGTAGCACACAGTTGCTGACTATGACTTCTGAAAGGACCAAAAGGAAGACAGGAAAATAAGTGTGTGAGAATGTGTGTGTCTGACATGTGTAACTGCTTTCTTTTCTTCCCTGTGAGTGTCCCCCTCCCCTGGGTGGTTTCCATTTGCTTTCCTTTTGCTGAGATAATTCACACTCTCCAACTTCATTAGGCGAAACCCCCTCCTGCCCTGGGACAAAAAAATAGGGCCAAACTGTTCAAAAGAACACATGGAGACCCCATTAATGATGGCCCTAATTGTGCCAATTCAAACCCGTCAATAACTCTAATTAGAACCTGTCTTATAGGAGGTGCTGAATGGGAACACAGCTGCTGTTTCGAACAATCCCAGGCTGGGCAGGGAGGAAAAGAGACTCTCTGCAAGAGAGTTTTGGTGGTGTTGTTATGGAAAGGGTCAAGGGAGGAGGATTAAGTCGGGGCACAGTCAGAGTAAGGAACCTTGAAAACGTCTTGGATGTCAGGTCACAGTTTGAAGTCAGAAGACCTTTAGCTCTTGGCTTCCCCCTCACTAACGCCCCCACCCCCAGCAAGAACACCTGCAAACTGACCCAGACACATGGACACCACAAGTTCCTGAAACATCTGCAAGAAGAGGAGAAAAACCCTGCAAAAGACGCAACTAGCAAAAGTACGCATCAAACCGGCAGAAAAAAAAAAAAGAGGACCAGCTTCATCCCCTGACCCCAACCTACTTCCAACTTTGTCTTTAGGATGCAGCTGCCCTTTGCTGGGCACCATGAATAACTCTGCAATTACATTAATTGGTTGCATATTTATTGACACTGAGACAGAAACCCTTAACGTTGGGAGAGGCGCATAGCAGTTGCATTTTAACATGCCTATGTTCCTCTCTGTCTGATTCTCAACCTCCCTTTTTTGTTTTTCTGAATGGGGGGGGGGAGCTGTACATTGACAGACCCTCTTCTTCATAAGCTCTGACAGCTCCCAATCATGTCTCAGCTGCTGGCTGTTCCTGAACCTATTAACCCACGAGGCTGATAAGTTTTTGTCCTCGCTATGGGAGAATTTGAAAAATGGATTTCTGATATCACTTTGAGTTTAATTTCTTCTGGAGGGTAGGAGTGTAATGAGCTTATTAATAAGTATATTATTTGGATCAAGTGAGAATAAGGTTGAGGTTGCTTGGGTCTCCAGACAGAGCTTGGATTTTGGAATTGCAACCATCACTAGTGTGTGTGGACTTTCCAGAGCCACTGGGAAGATTAAAAGTTCATGTGATATTGCTATACCTATAGATCAGTGCTGCATGCAACCACCATCAGAGAAGCTTCCTTTTGTAGTAGATGGGAACTAACACAGAGACACACAAACTGGACAATGTACAGAGAATGGAAGGCTTTAGAGTCCAAAGTCCTATATAGGATGTCTTCAACAAATACCTCCTATTACACAAATTCCTCCTATTACACAAATCCTAATTGGCATTAATAATAAGAACCCAGAGCCAGATACTAGAACAAATGGTAAAAGATCAGAGAGACAGAAAAACAAGCCACAGCCACTTCTCAGCTAGCCAACTCCTTAGGCCAAAAAGGGTAGATCCTGTCTCTACAAATCCTCAGATTGAATGCCTCTTCTGAGTCCTCAGTTGAAAGAGAAGAAGGGAACTCTGTCTCCACCTGCCTTATATTTCTTTCTCTGCCCAGCCATATCACTTCCTTCCTATTTGCTGGGATTAAAGGCCTGTGTGTTTTCCAAGTACTGGGAGCAGAGGCATAGGATCTCAGATGCTGGTATTAAAGGTGTGTGCCATCACTGCCTGGCTCTGTTTGGTCTTGAACTCAGACAGATCCAGAACTCTGCCTATACTTCCCAAGTACTAGGATTGAAGGTGTGTGTCACTACTTCCTGACCTCTATGACTAACTCTGTGGCTGGCTCTGCCCTCTGATCTTCAGGCAAACTTAATTTCTTTAGAGCCTACACAACATATCACCACAGCCTCCTCTTTTGAGGCTCTGGGATCCATGTGGAGGTGAAAAGATTCTAATAGCCAGAGATGATGGGTGATATTAAAGGGAAACAGCATTTCCCAGACACAATAGGACTGATGCACATATGAAGTCACAGAGGTTGTGGCAGCATACACACAAGTCCTGCAGAGGTCCAAGCCAGACAGATACCCAGCACTGAGAGGGAAAAGTGGACACAGGATCCTACCCTTAACCAAGAAGCTATTTGCAATTGATACCTGGCTGGAAAGTGGAGGGGCTGCTTTCTCTGATGCAGTGTCATTGGGTATATCAACCACACTTGAGGGGGTGGGGTTCACATCCAGGAGTAGTTGCAGACAGAAATGAACCCCACATTTATTTATTTATTTGCTTATTTATTGTGGGCTTTTGGTTTCATTTGTTCGGGAATTTTTGACTTATTGTTTGCTTTGATTTTTGTTGTTGTGGGTTTTTTTTTTTTCTTGAAAGAGAAAATGTAAAATTGGGTGGATAAGGATATAGGGAGGATCTGGGAGGAGAGAATATGATCAAAATATATTGCATGGTGTTTTTAAAAAAATGTTTATTTATTATTAAGTATACAGTATACAGAAGAGGGCACAGATGTCATCATAGATGATTGTGAGCCACCATGTGGTTGCTGGGAATTGAACTCAGGATCTTGGGAAGAACAATCAGTGCTCTTAACCTCTGAGCCATCTCTCTGGCCCCGCATGGTATTTTTAAAAAATTACTATTTAAAAAATAAGAAGCTCAGGTTAAGTTGATACAAGCTAAGTTTCCCCTTTGGCTTTTGCTGTGAAGCTGGTGTGGTGCATACATAACCTTTGAAATCTTGGCCTCTGAGTTCCCCACTGCAAGGTTAGGATACTGTTGTCCTGCCATGTAGGAAAGGGGAGTGCTGGATTGCAAGTTCAAAATTCTGGCAAGTCTGGCCCCCATGCTGCACTCTGAAACATTCCTTTACCAGGTACCATCATGGCTCTATTTACCCCTCACACTTTGGGATCTCCAGGCAGGCATCACCAGAGGGCTTCCTTAAGTACTCTAGCCATCCAGAATTGCAATTTCCCTACCCCACCATGTACTGTTTACATCTTTTTTTTTTTTTTTTTTTTTTTTTTTAAATCCTGGTTTGTTTTTCTTTGTGGTGCTTAGCACTCCTGGCATGTTGTGTATGAGCTGATTTGTTATCTACTGTGCTGGTTGGGTGGTTTGTCAGATTAACACAAACTGGAGTCACCTGGGAAGAAGGAACTGCAATTGGTGGAATTGTTTCCACCAGATTTGCCAATGGGTGTGTCTGTGGGGTCGTGTTTTTGATTAATGATTGATGTGGACGGGTCTGAGTTGTTTAAGAATGCAGGATGAGCCAAAAGAGCAGAGCAAGCCAGTAAAAACAGCACTTCTCCATGGTCTCTGTATCAGTTCCTGCCTCCAGATCCCTGCTTTGTGCTCCTGCTCCGACTTCCTTCTGTGATGGAGTGTGATGTGAAGTGTAAGACAGAATAAACCTTTTCCTCTCCAAGTTGCTTTTGGGTGTGGTGTTTCATGACAGCAATAGAATGCCAAGACATTTCCCTTATTAACTCCTGAGATTTACGAGAACAGAAACTTGTTTGTTCTGTCCCTTGCTGTGCTCACAGCACTAAAGCGGCATCCAACAGACAGATTCGTGATGAGCATTTACTGAGAGAATAGATTGTTGTAGAATATTATACTAAGATGTGTTACTTTTGTTTATGCTGTGGGCCATTTGTTTAATGATGCAAAGATGTGTTGCATTCTTTCATGTTGCATTTGTTTAACTCCATGAAGCTGTGTTGCTGTGCCTGTCTAAAACACCTTAATGGTCTAATAAAGAGCTAAATGGCCAATAGCAAGGCAGGAGAAAGGATAGGCGGGGCTGGTAGGCAGAGAGAATAAATAGGAGAAAAAGAAGAGCAAGAAGAGAAGACACTAGGGACCAGCCACTCAGCCAACCACAGAGTAAGAGTAAAAGTAAGATATACAGAAGAAAAGAAAAAAAGCCCAGAGGCTTTAAAAGGTAGATGGGATAATTTAAAGTTAGAAAAGCTGGCAGGAAAACAAGCCAAGCTAAGGCTTTTATAATTAGGAATAAGCCTCAGTGTGTGATTTATTTGGGAGCTGGAGGGCAGGCCCCCCCAAAAAGAGCAAAAAGGAGCTGCAACAATGGATGGAAAAAGAGGTGGTAGCATCTCTCCACACTTACTGAGAAGATAATGCCTGCCATTAAGTATTTGCTGAGTTGTGTGTCTAACCTGGGTCTCTAGACTCGTGAGCGGTTAAGGTTATGGTCTTTGGTGGATGTGGGGTTAAATCCTGGCTCTTCCTGAGCAGTGTGGATTTGGAATAATTACCAAGAACCTCTGAGCATCTGCTCTTTGTCTGACAGTGACAGTGCTCAGTACCTCATGGCACTACTGGGTGAATGGACACCATGTTTATCTTAGGATTTTATTGCTGTGAAGAGACACCATGACACATTACTTTATTTACAAATGAAAAACAGTCCACCACAGACCATGGCAACTCTTTTTTTTTTTTTTTTTTTTTTTTAAAACACTTTTTATTTATTTATTTGCCTTGGTGTTTGCCTGGAACTGGAACTACAGACAGTTGTTAGCTGCCATGTGAGTGCTGGGAATTGAACCCGGGTCCTCTGGAAGAGCAGACAGTGCTCTTAACCGCTGAGCCATCTCTCCAGCCCCATGGCAACTCTTATAAAGAAAAGCATTTAACTGGAGCTGGATTACACTTTCAGAAGTTTAGTCCATTTTCAGAACTGTTTTGTTGTTGTTGTTTTGTTTTTTAAATTTATTTATGATGTGTACAGCGTTCTGCCTGCATGCCAGAAGAGGGCACCAGATCTCATTGTAGTTGGTTGTGAGCCACAATGTTGTTGCTGGGGAATTGAACTCAGGACCTCTCGAAGAGCAGCCAGTGCTCTTAACCTCTGAGCCATCTCTCCAGCCCCCAAGAAGTTTAGTCCATTTTCATCATGGTGGGAAGCATGATGAGCAGGTAGACACAGTGATGGAAAATCCTACATATAGAATAGTAGACAGGAGAAGAGAGTCATACTTGGCCTGCCCTGAGTATCTGAGACCTCAAAGCTTGCCCCCAGTAATATTTGTCGTCCTACAAGGCCACACCCACCATATGGAGGCCACACCCACCATATGGAGGCCACACCCACCATATGGAGGCCACACCTCCTAATAGTGCCACTCCCTATGAGCCTATGGGGGCCATTTTTATTCAAACCACCACAGTGTTTGACAAATGTTTTGAACAGGCCTTAGTACAATGTACAGAACAGATAGACTCCACAGTGATCACTATTATTGTTATAATTTTATCTTGATGCCCAGGCCCTTCCACTCACTCTTTTTTTTTTTTTTTACTTTTTATTTATTTGCCTTGGTGTTTGCCTGGAACTGGAACTACAGACAGTTGTTAGCTGCCATGTGGGTGCTGGGAATCGAACCCGGGTCCTCTGGAAGAGCAGATGGTGCTCTTAACCGCTGAGCCATCTCTCCAGCCCCCCACTCACTCTTATAGTATGTCCTGAGATAACATGAGGTAGGTGATAAAAGGGAAGGTAGGCTTTTCTTTGGAACCTCCCCTCTGAGCTAATTCCACATTGGAAGGGGGGGGACCCCTGCTTTGTGTGTTGCTCTTCTCTCTTATTTTTGAAATTTGCACTTGGTCATTAGTCACCCAGTCATGCAGATACAGAAGGACCACAAATGCCTCACCTACTCTATTCCCTTCAGCTCAAACAGCTGGTGTAGAAGGTCTCTGAATGTTATTTAGGTCATTATCACCTCAGTGAGGAATCAGATTCCAAGGGCAGACTGAATACTGTCCCCTTAGAGACAGAACACATGAGTCAGGACTACACAAGCCTGAATCATCTCTATTTTGTCCCATTGCTGCCAGGGGACACACCTCAGCCTCTTACTACCACCAAGTGCAGCTTCAGGCAGAGGGCTGGAGGTTGAGCAGGTCATGTGTAGACCTCTGACTTTTCTGGGACATGTCTGTCTTGCCTGACTACAGTTATTTGTATGTGTGGGTCCTGTATTTAATAACATGTATGATTGTAGACATATGTTTACATGTTTATGGGCATTCACAGGAACATATGATATAGCAGTAATTATTCTTTGTTTTGGGAAAATAAAAAACAGAATGGGATTTTGAATGATCTAAACATCATCTTCAAATTCTGGCTTTGACACAGAGTGGTTTTATGACTTCCTTCCCATAATAGTAATTGATGAGATGGGAAGGAATAGGGAAAGGGACACATTCTTTGGTGAGAAAGAGTTTTACTGTGTGTGGAAAGTATTTGTGCGGAGGAGAGAGCAATAGAGGACAGTGGCAGGGACAAGGTCCCCACAGGCTCTGGCCTACTGCATTCAGCCGCACCAGTTGCTGTCACCCAGATCCACAGCTCTTCATAGTCTGCAGACTGGGCAAAGCATTCCTTCGGCTTTGGCTCAGTAGGTGGTGGAGTGAAATATTGAGAAAGATTCCATCTAGGGACATATTGGAGAAACAGAACTTTTCTAGACAAAGAGCCTCTAAGTAGTGATCACTATAGGGCACCCTCCAGATTGTCCTCAGGGTGATGGGGACAAGAATAGGAGCACTTCTGTGTCTATCTGAAGTCTACAGAATAATTAATCACTAATTATTAGTGATTAATTAGAGTGGCTCTTACTGCCTCATGTCAGACAATGGGCACACTGTGAGTAAGTGTGGGTAAAAGCCAATGGGCCAAAAGGGCTTCTGTCATCTCACCTGTGCTGAAGAATGATGTGATGAGTCACAGTGAGCTGTGCTTATTGGTGTCTTATTTAGGTTTACTCAATACCTATCTTCACAAAATGGATAACTGAACAAGGTTCTTTGGGAAAAAAACTTTAAAAAAATAACTATTAAAACTGCAAAATAATACAAATAATACCAATGGTTGAGCTGGTATTTTTCTAATTTTTCTTATGACTTTTTCCTTTCCCATAGCATAAGGCAAAAATAACAATTTGATACTAAATGAAAACAAAACAGTGACTAAAATAAACTAAAATGACCGTGTGTGAGTGTGTGATAGTGTGAGTGTGTGATAGTGTGAGTGTGTGTGGGTGTGGGTTATCCATATTTGAAGCTGGAACACTCTACTACTGAGCTACACCCTCAGCAAAATGACCTTGAAGTCTTCTTGGAACAGACTCACTGCTGTGAAGGTCATTAGCAATGAATCTTCTCCTAAGTAAGTATTCTGCTTTGAACTGGCACCAAGTGTCCACTGAAGCCACCATGGCTAATCAAGCATATTTCTGGCTTTTGAGACAGGGTTTTCATGAGCTAAGGTTGGATTCAGATTTGCTAAGCCCAGGATGACCTGTCTCTACCTCTGAAGTGCTGAAGTGCTGAGATTAAAATTACCACTGCATTCTCTAAGGACTAAACTGAGGGCCTTGTGAACACTGGGCATGCACTCTGCATGCTAAGCCACACCTCCAGTTTCCATCCTGTAACTTTTTTTTTTTATTCTTCATGTAATAGCCCAGAGTTTCTAGCAGTCTGAGATTTGTGTTTGTTTTTACTAGTGACATAGTACCTTCCTGCCTCAAAACATTTACTATAGTGCACAAAAATGGCTTACAATGTTGGTATCCCCCCCTTCCTCTCTCTATTTTAGCAGTGTCTGTCTGGCTAGGCTTCAGATTAGCTCTGGTTAAGTATTAGTCATCTGAAGAATAAAGGCTTTTACTGGAAGATCTCAAGTTCAAGGCCAGCCTGTGTTCCTTAGCAAAACATTAGGAAAACAAAACATGACATCAATAATAACAAATCAACAACAAAACCCCAGCCTACTCTCACTAATAATTAACACACGGATTATATTTAATTTGTAGCTACTAAAGGCTTTCAGAGCTCTTAGTCTGTATTCTCAGCAGACAGTGAATATTGTATTGAATAAAATAAAATTTCTCTAAAAATATCCTATTTATCAGTGTTTCGTACAATCAGATTGTTTTTCCTTTGACTAAAGGAGAAAGAGGAACTTTTGTTAGAGCCTGGAATGTGTGGAGTTAGAAAGAGGCCCTGCTAAGCCTGAGCTGGGGGAAGGAAAGACAGAGAGAAATGGGCAGACAGTGGACAGCATGGAGGGAGGGGGAGGCTGATCAAGGGAGTCCAGGGAGGGGGGAGGGAAGAGAGCAGAACCTGGAGAGGGGGCAGGCAGAGACAGGGTGGGTGGAGCAGTACACTGTGGGAGGAAGGGCTGTGGGTTCACCCCACTCCCTGCTTTTATTAATACAATTAAAGTGTTGAAAATCAGATCTCATGTGAAGCTTTGAACATGAATTTTTCATTACAGCATTGGGAATGGGGAGGAGATGGAGTGGACAGGGAGGGAAGCCCTGGAGGAGGCAGAAGGCCTCTAAGCCTTACCTAGACCACACGGCCTTCGTGATGTGATACTGGCCCAGGCCCATTTTTTGGGAGTACACCAGAAGTTTCTGGCTTCTTTCTTCATGGACTTCTGCCCTCTTTAATTTTCTTTATTCTTGACAAACCCTGCTTCATTGGTGGGGTGCTTGTCAGGAAGATCTCTTGCTGCTGCCTCAGAAAGGCCAGCCCTGCTGGACAACCATTTGCTTAGAAACTTAGGGTAAAAAAAAAAAAAAAAAAAAAATAGCTGAAGAGCTCCAGACGTTCAGGCACAACACTTCTGATTCTGAAAAAAAAAAAAAAAAAGGGTCACTAGGCAAAGAAAGGTCATCAACCAAGCCTCCCCTCCCTAGGTGCGCACTCCCTACTCAGTTCAGTAGTCTTGGGAGATGCAAGGTGTCTGGGCCAGTGCTAGCTGTAGGGCCTCCAATGCTAAGTGACATGGCAGTGAGACAGACATCCTGGCGTAGGTGAGACAGACAGCAGAGGACAAACCAGCTCCTTTTGCAATGGTGTTAAACAGAGCAAAGGCTGTGGCCAAATACACTGCTTATCGGTTTTGTAGCTTTGCCTCCCGTCAAAAAGCCAGTGCCCTCAAGTTAGGCCCAATCTTCCAGTCAGCAGGTGGGCCTGGGGTGAAAACCTAGACTGTTCCCCTCCTTTCTGTTTTCCCTCTCTCAGTACTTCCTCCGGGATTAGGTTTGTTGTGTGGTCAATGAATTTGTTTAGATTGAAGAAGGGGACCGTTTCATCTTCTTGCAATGCAGAAAAGCTCCTCCCTCCCTCCCTCCCTCCCTCCCTCCCTCCCTCCCTCCCTCCCGGGGCTTTGTCTGCTGCCCCTCCCCCGCTGATCGCATGATGGACTGGAGAAACTGAAGCACAGGGTCCCACAGACGGCCCTCTCCCTTATGCACCGGCCTTCCCTGGAAGGGGGCCTCCCCCACCCCTGCCGACCGACCGCCTGGGGTTTAATCTCCGCCAGGCCCCGTGCTCTGGGCTGCTGGTGTGTGGTCCTGCTCACTGATGTGCAGCTGGAATCAGTGAAGGAAGCAGGGACCCGACCCTGGCACTTCTCAAAACAAAATGAATGACTCCAGTTTCAATCAGTTTATGGCAGACTCTGGAGAATTATATATTCTCTGGTGTTGAGGATAGGGGTGGTCTTGTGTATCTTAGGATAGCTTGGACCTTACAGTCTTCCTATGGCAGTGCTCAGATGGTTTTATGTGGGGATAAAGTCCCTTTGGAGGTTTTTGCCTTCAGAAGGATTTTGTCAGTTCTTTTTGTTTTTAAAAATTATTTAGTTTTATTTATGTGCATTGGTATAAAGATGTCAGATCTATGGAATAGGAGTTACAGACAGTTGTGAGCTGCCATGTGAGTGCTGGGAATTGAACCCGGGTCCTCTGGGAGAACAGCCAGTGCTCCTAACCCCTGAGCCATCTCTCCAGCCCCTGTGTCAGTCCTTTATGAGAAGGGCTGCAGCATCACAGGTCAAATAGCTGGACTCAGGGCAGGAGAGAAGATTTAAAGGACACTAATAGAGAGCGTGTGGTTGCTGGCCTCTTCTGCTGTGCAGTCAGGGTCAGGTACCCAGCCATTTTCTGTCAGAATCCGAAGAGTCGCAGCTTTGGGGCCCATGGGGGTTCATGGCCTATTCCGTTCTACTTTACACTGTCACTTCTATCCTGGAATGTGTTATGCTGCTGTTGACAGGTCTCCTACAGCAGCAGCGAACCCTGGAAAGCCAGGCACTGGGTGCCATCGCCATCTCTCCAGATATGAAGCTATCCTAGAATCTGTGCTGGTTCTGTAAGATGGCCAGATTCACAGATAAAAGCACAGGACACTCAGTTCAGTGTGAATTTCAGGTAAACATGGAAATGGTTTTTAGCCCAAGTATGTTCCATGTTATAGAAGAGGGTTAGATGGTACTCATGACACCCTGCTGCTAGTTTCTGTCTAGCTGACAGTCAGACGGGGTAGAGCATCTTGCATTGTGCCTGCAACTCTCCACTGGCCTCTTTCTTGGTCAGTTGTTTTATTGTTACCGTGGACAAATACCCAAGAGAACCAACTTGAAGGGAAAAATGGTTTATTTTGCTCATGGTTTCAGTCATGTGTGTATATGTGGTGGGGGCAGCAGAGCAGAGCTAATATGATGATAGGGTTGAGTGAAGGATGGGTGAAGGAGAGAGGAGAGAGACAAAGAGATAGAGACATAGAGAGACAGAGAGACTGACAGACAGAGACTTAGAGAAACAGAGATAGAGACAGACAGAGATAGGCACAGACACACACACACACACACAGAGAGAGAGAGAATGCACACGAAGCTTGGCTGTTTCCTTGTCTCCTTTATTACTTTTGATTTCACCCTGGCTCGTGAGCTGGTGTGGACTGTGGCCCTTGTTCAAGTGGGTTTGCCACCCTTAGTTAATTCTCTCTGGAAATGCCCTCAGCCCCAGATTGGCCTAATTAATCTTCTGCGGCCTTAACCATTGACTTAAATTGACATTTGTTGCAGTTTCCAGGCTGGCCTTACCCTCCCTCCGTCTCCTTCAGCTTCTCTTTCCTTCCTGGAGCACCTTCTGATCGTCTTTCTTACACCCTCCCCATAGCCTCTGGGTTAGTTCTTCTTCATCTACTTGTAGATCCCGGATGGGCTCAGCCTTCTGAAGACAGAAGGCAAAGGGGGAGGTCCCTGCTGCAGGTGATGGGGTTGGTACCTACAGTGTGGCATTCCCCTCCCAGCTGTGTTCCAGGCACCGTTATCTCCTTCACTGATGCCAATAATTTACCCTTTATAAGTACATGTGCTGTGGGATTATGCTTTTGTACATTGTAAGTGATTTTTATGTAAGAAGATGTATAACTTCTAATTTATTATTTTAACTGTTTTCTAGAACGCAGCTCAACGGCATTCAGCAAGTTCACACTGGACAATCACCACCATCCAGGCTCGGGCAGCCACCGGGCTGCTTCCTGTGTCTAGGAATTTTACAGCTGTAGTCAATAGACTTTTAGAATATTTATTGTTTTGAGGTTTATTCATGTTGTTGCATGTGTTGTAATCGTCTTTTCTTTAAAGGCTGAAGCATATTCATTGCATGCAGAGACCACATTTTGCTTTTCCATTCACCATCCATCAGATCTTTGGATGATTTCCACCCTTTGGCTAGTGTGAATAAAGTTACTATGCACTGTAGGGTACAAGTAGTGATTTGAGTCCCTGCCTTCATTTCTGTTGGGTAGATAGCCAGCAGGGAAATTGTTGGGTCATATGGTAATTCTGTGTTGGATTTTTCTGAGGTACTGCCATGCTATTTTTTCTTAGCAACTGTATCATTTTACACGCTCATCAGCAACACACAAGAGTTTCCCTTTCTCCACACCCTTGCCAACAACATCCTCTCCACCCCTTGGATAATAGTCATCCATAGTAGGTAGAAATAAGGAAGGCCTTTGAAATTACTGTTGTCACATGTGAAAACTGAGGCTCAGGGATGTGGAATCGTCCAGCATCAGCCAGCAAGTCAAGAGATGGTATTGGAATCAAAGGCTGCCAAACTCCCAAACTGGAATTCTTAACTGTTATGTCCCATTTCCTGCCTGGAATACAATTATCCAAGCACAAATTTTTCCTGTCTTTGGACAGATGTCTAATTGCACAGGACATCTGGTAAAGGCACGCTTATAAGAACGAAATACTTCTGAGGAGTTTTTGCGTATTCTTATTGAAGCTATGCCTCGCACATGGGAAAATAGCAACAACAGACAATTTCCATTTAATTTATATTTTCTTCTAGTAATTTGAAAAAATAGTCTGTTCAGTTGGACAACTCCGAAATTCTCTGCCTTGATGTCACATGACCTTTATAATGGCCTGTAGCTGCATCTGGACAAGGCTTTGACCTTGGGAATATGAAGGGAGGATAGTGAACTAGAAAGCAGAACATAAGATATTTGCAGCCTGTTGGCCAGTGAGATGGTAATCCCAGAGAGTGCACAGGTTCCGGAAGCACCCGACTGCGGGGAGGAGGAAAATGAACAACTGTGTGTGGGGTACTCAGAGTACAGGTGCCAGGACAATAGGAAGCACCCAGCTGCTGTGAGCAGGAAAATGAGAAGCATGGAGAGGTAGCAAAGAGTTGGGGCAGCATCTTAGGGGCCAGCAGAAGTGCTTTGGCCCAGAGCAAAGCTATGCCCTTGGCTGGGAGTTCCTAAAGCATAGCTTGAAACAGGAGACTATGGTTAGTTAACATCCTCAACTCTAGCTCTCTCTTGAATGCCACTTTGCCTGGAGGTTATGCCCCGATCCATTTGCTTCACTGACTTGGATTAAAAATATTTTTTAAAATTTAAATTTATGTGTGTGGGTGTTTTACCTGCATGTGTGCCTGGTGCCTAGTACTTTTGGAGGCCAGAAGAGGGCTTTGGACCCCTGGAATTGGGGTTACAGATGGTTGTGAGCTGTCACGTGGGTGCTGGAAATTGAATGCCGGTCTTGGGCAAGAGCAGGGTTGAGCCGTTTCTCCAAACCTATGCTCATAGACTTTGAATATAGCTCCCATGGAACCAATCTAGCTCCTTCCTCCAGTGCCAGCTGAGTCCTTAAGTCTGAAGAAAAGCCCATCTGGTTATCTGGCTCCAACAAGGCCAGTGACAAGGTCAGGCATATTCAAGCTGAGAATAACACCGCTGCTGGAGCCCGTGTAAACGAACGGGACCAACTAAACTTTTGTACTCTCATTTCCCCATCTGAAATATTGAAAGGATTTCAGGATAATGAAGTTGTCAGAGGACTGAACTAAAATATTTATAGAGTACTACATACTTTATAAGTATGTAAGTGTTTGCTAAGTAAACTGTTAAAAAGTTCATAAAAGTGAGACTTGTAGGAAACTACTAGTTTTATATTCATTTCTCCTTGTTGGACAACCGTGATGGCTCAGCTGCACCATCAAGGTCAATCTGTGGAGGATGATCTGCTTTGTTGAGCAGGAAAAAGGGTCCCAGAGGGAGACAGGAGCTGAGTTATGCAAGGTGAATCCCTTGCACACACTTGGTGTTTGCTGAATATTGGATGAATCATCAGTTAGTCAGGATGGGGATGGGGCTGAAGAGGACAGCAGTGGTTTTGTCTCTTTGGCAAGCAGTCAGCCCAGGAGAGGCAGTGAAGGAATCTTCTCTGGTGGAGGACAAAGCTGGGTCTATGGTGTGTTCTCAAGTCTATGAAGAGCATCTTTATCAGTGACTTCAGGCCTAAGATGCTTTATTCAGTGAGTGGAGCTTTGTTGCCCAGCTCGGTGAAGTTTGTCATACGGGCAAGATTCTGAGACAAAGTGTTTCTATACACGCCCTTGGTTTGAAGGTTAGGAATGAAGGCCAGTGAGGAAGAGGGGAAAAGCAGACAGACAGGTAGGAAAGCTTACTGGTGGTCCATTCACAGGAGAGGGACAGATAAGAGGAGAGAGGCTCAGTTCTGATGGGGACCCAGTGAGAAAATTCCCCGAAGAATAGTGAGGATGCTGGATTATTTATCGATTCTGGTTCCCCATTGTGTGGGGACTAGTTTTACTTTCCTGGTACTTCTGACATGTTCTATGCCCAGGATAAAGACACATGTGCCACAGAGGAGAGCTCTGGGCTGAGGAGAAATGCATAGGACATGAATAGTGTCTTCTCAGGTTAACTAAGTCTTTCATTTTTTTGTTGTTGTTTTTGTTTTGCCCTTTTTTTTTTTTAAACTTTATTTATTTATTTATTTGCCTTGGTGTTTGCCTGGAACTGGAACTACAGACAGTTGTTAGCTGTCATGTGGGTGCTGGGAATCGAACCCCGGTCCTCTGGAAGAGCAGACAGTGCTCTTAACCGCTGAGCCATCTCTCCAGCCCCCTTGTTTTGCTTTTTGAGACAGTTTTTGATGTGGCCTTGGCTGACCTTGAACTTGCTGTGTAGCCAAGGATGTCACTGAACTTCTATTTCTCCTTCTTCTACATCCCAAGTTCTGGAATTGCAGTTGTTGGCCATTTGCTTAGTGTATAAAGTGCTGGGAGGCAAACCCAAGGTTTTATGAGTGCCAAGTATGCACTCTACCAATTGGGTTGCATCCTCAACATCTTAGCCAATTTTCTAAAAGCACTTTTAACATATCATTGAGTTTAAAGGTATTTATTTTTGTTATTTTAAATTATGTGACTGTGCTGTGGGTATGTGTATAAAAGTGCAGGTGCCCACAGATGCCAGAAATGGAGCTGGAGTTATAGGTGGTTGTGAGCTGCCTGATGTGGGTGCTTGGAATTGGACTAGGGTTCTCTGGAAGAGCAGTACATGCTCTTAATCACTGAGCCACCTCTCCAGCTGACATCTAATTAACTTTTAATTTCAATATGGCTGCCTTTTATCTTTAGATCTCTTCCAAAATACAGTGATAAACTTTATTTTCAAAAGAGAATAAAACTCGTTCTGTTTTGAGTCATGATATTTATGTGGTGCTTGTATTGACTGGCAGCTTGACAGGATCTAGAATGATCGGGGAGATGAGCTTCTGGTCATGCCTGGGAGGGAGTTTCTAAGCAGAGTTAACTAAGATGGGTATGACCTCCCTAAATATGGGCAGCATCATTTCATTGGCTGGGGTCCTGGACTGAATGGGGAGAAAGCAAGCAAGCATCCATCATTCTCTGCTTCCTGACCGGGCACCTCACTCTCTTGCCTTTCTTGCCGTAATGGCCTATGTCCCCTCCAATTGTGAGCTGAAATAGGCTCATCCTTCCTTAAGTTGCTTTTGCTGGATGTTTGCTCCCAGCTATGAGAAAATGAACACAATTCTGAGTCATTTCTTACCATTTGAGACTTTGCATAATAGGATCTTAATGATTTTATTCTTTCTATGTCCTAACACAGTTAGTTGTCATTTAAGAATCGCTTCCCTTTACTCCCCAGTCATTCCCAGTGATGCAGAGGATGTCTAAAATGAGAAGAGGGAAAGGATGATGAAACCACTTACAATGCAACAAAGATTCATCATTAGATTTGTATCATCTCTCAAGTTGTTCACTGCATTGCCTAAAATGTTATATTCATTTTAAAACATATAGTCAAGAAGGCTAGATCTGCTTTTTGTCTTTCATTACACAGAGTTGAGAAATTTGAATGTCTTATTTTCTGCCTGTTATGAGAAAAAGAGAAAAATTCCTAGAGGAGACATTTATATAAATATTAGGTTAACCAGTAGATGAATTCAAAGAGACGAGAGCTTAATGAAAAAATAAATAATTGATTATACAAGGGAACAGCCTAGGTGTTTTGACTTAAAGTCAAGAATGATGAATGAAAAATATATTTTTAAGGACAGAGGAAATAAGAGGTCTTTATCTAGCTTGTTACTCAGAAAGGCTAGTTCCATTGTGTTAGCCCAAGAGCATGACCATGAGAGACAGAGTTGACTTCCCAGAAGCTCATGGGCCAGACAGCCTGGTCTCCACATCAGAAGAACAGCAAAGAGATCCTGCCTCCAAAAAGATGGAAAGCGTGGTCAGTGGCACACATGTGCCTGCATCCACGCACACTAAATACTAGTAGTTATGAGTCAGTCAGGTTTCAAGAGTCTTGCTTGGATGATACAAGGGAACACAGGTGAGCTATAGTAATGATATGCTAGCACTGGTGAGAGGTGGGTTTGAAATCTGAAATGTCCTAGATGCATGACCTTGGATGACTACATGGTTTCAATCAAAGTTTGAGTTTGTTGTCTACTCCAAGCATGTTACTTCAAGAAGTAGAGTGAAAATTTGGTTTTTGTTATATTTAAGTTCTTAATACCGTTTCTAATAATACTTTTTTTTTTTTTTTCCAAATTTAAACTATCTGTGGTAGTCAGCTTCTAACATGCTCCCAAGATCGTGGCCTTGGTACTTTTGTTTAGTTTAACGTAATTGATGGAGTACGACACAAGTAATGGAACCCTGTAGGGCAGGTTAGAGAAGCCTTGATTCCCATCCTGCTTCTGTCCCAAACCATGCTCTGGATGGGTAGAGAGCTGCTCTGCTGTGAGTCCCATATGGACTGGGACTGTGGTTTCCTGACAACAGCATGGAGGTGCTGAGGTCTGCTCACATCCATGTAAGTGAGTGTAGGGCAGGACCTCCAGTTCTAGATGGCTGATTTCAGCTGGTCCTGGTTACATAATTTAGGGTCCCAGTGCAAAGTAGAAACAGAGACTCCTTGTTAATGAAAAAAGATTCAAGACAGCATCAGTAGACTACCAAGCCAAGTATGAAGTCTCTGTGATCACACAGTTGGCTGCTCTGAAGTTGGACTTGACCACAACTTTGTGAGTGCCGTTGAGTCAGAGCTTCTCAGCTATGCCATTTCTACATCCCGACCCACAGAAGCAGTGAGGTCATAAGAGCCCATGGTTCTTAGCTGCAAAGATTAAGAAGTATGTTGTTTTCTGGAGCAATAGATAACTACCTAATCATGCGTTTATATTATATCCACTTCTGTGAATTAGTCACTGAAGGAGTTGAAAATGACTGTCAGACCTGGATTGTAGATGGTGATCGTTAGTATTTTGCGTGTGAAAAGAACTTGCCAGTATGCCACCAAGAGAGCCATATTAGGTTTATTAAGGGGGAGGGGGAAGAAAGTGGAGACAGAAAGAGAGTAGGGGGCAGAGAAGAAGAGAAAAAGAAGGTCTTCCACGTGGTTGGAGATTTTAAAGGGTAGGCACACGCCTAAGTCACAGGCTTTGGAGGGAGCCCCTCCCTGCAGGTGGAGGCATGGCCACAGTAACAACCTAACAGTGATGACTCTTTTCCATGGACTTTGCATATGGTGGTGTTTGCTGTGTGCAGAATGTTCTATCCTCCAAATATTACTTTAACTTCAGCTTGAAGCATTTTTCTTTTTTTAAAAATTAATATTTTAATTCATTTTACACAAGAACCACAGATTTCCCTCTCATCTCTCCTCTCTCTCTTTTCCCAGTCTTCCCCCTACCCCGGCTCACCACCATCCCCCGCTTCCTGAAGAAGCAGCCACTTCTTCAGGAAACATTTTACTAAACTTGCAGATGTTTTGCACCAAACTTTCTAAACACTCTGGACCTCTTTGCAACATTGTGGAAACTTGAAATTAGTGACTCATTGGCTGACACCTGGCTGCCTTTCTACTAGACTGTCAGCTCCTTGTGGTCAAGTACACCCAGTGCCTAGTGCAGTGCCTGGCGCACAGTAGGGGTTCAGTGGCTTGCCTCATGCTGATGGATTAGGACCAAGTGAAGAGTTTAATTCCGGGCTGAGGGAAGTTCCCATACAGGTTCTCTTAGTAATTTTTCTGTTGCTGTGACAGGACACTGTGATGGGAATGTTTGCCGTGAAAATCATTCTGTAAATAAAGGAACTGTTTTGGTCTGTGTCCAACACTGTAGAAGTAAGTGGGGAAATTGAGGTTCAGGTAGGAGCAGGGTGGACTCAGATAGATTCCATCCAGCCGCCGGAGAAGAAACATGTAAGGGACCCAGGTGAGCCATGGGCACGGCCACGTGGAAAAACAGATTAATAGAAATGGGTTGAATTAAAATGAAAGAGCTAGCTAGAAATGTGCCTGAGATATAGGTCAAACAGAATAAAATTAATATAAACGTCTGAGTCATTTTTGGAGGAAAAATCGGTCGTGTACAGGTCGAATCACTGACCCAGAAGGGGTCGGAAACCTCATACAACAGGACACTATGAAAGCTTGTAAAAGGAAGTGTTTAATTGGGGACCTGCTTACAGTTCAGAGGGCAAGTCTGTAAGGATTCCTGGCATTCCACACAGCTCAGGTGGGATGCACCTTGTACGGAGGCACGCCCCTGGGCGTGGCTGCGTAAACCCATACACACCCCTTTCTTAAAAGAGATGGTGCAGTCTGGGGTCTCTCTCTCTCTCTCTCTCTCTCTCTCTCTCTCTCTCTCTCTCTCTCTCTTTCTCTCTGTGTCTCCTGACCTTCCTGGGAACTCTCTTAAATAAACTCTCGTGTGGCCTTGGTAGTGTGTATCTCTTTTCACATGCGAAACTAACAGAGTCTATGACCATCATGGCAGGAGTGTGGTAGCAGGCTGACAGGCATGGCACTGGAGCAATAGCTCCATCTCATCCACAGGTATGAGACAAAGACAGTGAGATACTGGGCCTGTCTTGGCTTTTGAAACCCAGTGACATACCTCCTACAACAAGACCACATCTTTGAATCCTTCTCAAACAATTCCACCAGCTCAGGACCAAGTATTAAAACATATTAACCAATGGGGCCGTTTTTTGTTATTTTGTTTTTGTTTTTTGAGACAGGGTTTTTCTGTGTAGCTGTCTATCTGTCCTGGAACTCAGTATGTAAACCAGGCTGATCTCACAGAAATTCACCTCCTCTGCCTCCCGAGTGCTAGAATTAAGGGCATGCACCATTACTACTTGGTTAGGTGTCCTTATGCAAATCACCACATTTCACTTCTGGGCTCTCAAAGGCTTATAGCCATATCACAATGCAAAATGCGTTCATTCCAACTTTGAAAATTCTCATCATCTTTCACAGTCTCAACACTGGCTAAAAGCTCAAAGTTCAAAGTCTTATTTCAAGATAATCTCTTAACTGTAACTCCCTGTAAAAATCAAAATAAAAAAGAAAATTAGCATTCCAAAAGGGAAGAATGGGGGCATATTGAGGAAATATTGGGCCAAACAAGACTCAAACCCAACAGGGCAAATTCTAAATCCTGTAACCCCATGTCTGATGTCAAAGGGCTTACATGGATCTCTAGATTGCCGATTCCTTTCAGCTTTGTTGACTGTAACACCAATATTTCTTCTGGGCTGGTTCCATTCCTGTATGAATTTTGCTTGCCATGGACTAGGTACTTCTAAACAATAGGCACTTATTTCTCAAAATTCTGCAGGCTAGGAATTTAAGACCAAGGTTCCAGCATGGTTGGGCTTTGTTGAAGCCAGAGTGCCAATTTTTCTCTAAAGCTTTACATGGTGGAGATTAGAGAGTCTTGAGAAACAAGCTCTCTTCTATGACTTGTATGAAGGCACTAGTCTCATTCCTGTGGGCTCTACCCTTATGACCTCATCTAGTCCCAATGATGCCTTGAAGCCCTTTCTTTATATGAAGGGGATTGGGTTCCAAGAGATGAATTTTGTTGGAGGGGCACACATTTAATGCTAAGCAGGCATATATATATATATATACACACACACATATGTATATATATTTAATATAAAGGAGCTGAACACCTTTCATCTGGCACCTGAGTATCACAATGTTGACAGCCTCTACTGCTAACCGGGTCTTCTTCCTTAGTAACCCTTTATGTTTACCTGGATACCCAGAGAGTTGTAGTGGAGGAAATAAAATACAGTGTAACTTCTGGCAAGTACATATTCTTTTTTCCCTCTTTTCCTTCTTGTTCACTGGTAAACAGAGTTAGCTAGGCTAGGCTTTGAGCAGTCATCTTGGGCCACCTGTTGGAATCTGTTTATTTTTATAATTTATTTACATTTATTTCATTCACCTACCTTAACCAAACTGTAAGTTTAGTCTTAGTATTCCTGACTCCTGATGGAGCTCAGAGTGCTTTGACAAGAGTCCTTACCATGGACACCTTAGATTGGTTGCTACTGCAACAGTGAAGCAAACATAAAGATGACGTCATTGACACTGTAAAAGCACTTTGTTCCAGATCCCGCCCCTTCAGGACTTACTGCTTTCAAGGGGTCCTTCCTGTCTGCTAGAGTTCCCATACAATGCAAGCTTTTCTCTTAGATCTGGTCTCCAGGTCTACCTATCTGTTCTCTGTCTTAGTTAAATTGTAGACCAATGTGTGTGTGCAAAGGTCCCCTTTAACAATGAACATTGTCCTTACTAGAATGAACAGAATATTGCTATTCTGAATAGGACAAGGGGCAAGACATTTCAAACTGCCATTCATTTCCCATACAGGCTCTCAAGACCTGAGTTATGATATAAAGAATTATTTTTCTTTTATTAAAATATCCTCTTGAAAAGAGAAGTTGCAAAGATTAGACTAAACTGAAGAGGCCAGCTGCCAGGCCAGCTAGATTTATTCTGGGGTCATAAACCTGGCCTCCAGGGCAAGATAACTGTCAACTTTACTTTTTTGCTTGGATCACAAAATCGAGCCTTGTTGGCAGAGAGATGCTGTTTAGGATGCTGGGATTTCTGAGTTTCTCTGGGCTTTGGGGGAGTCAGGAGAAGAAACTGTGTCACAAGAATGGCTACCAGCATCATGGCAGGCCCTGCATGCCAACCAGCAGGAAAGAAAATACTTACTGAGCAAAGTCACTGGAAAGCAGTTGCTTGTATTTTAAATTAAGCCACATGGTTGAAGGCCAGCGCGATGTCGACTTTTGGACCAGTGACTATTTGGAAATGAGTTTTTCTGGCTGGAAAGTAGCATTTGGGGTTGGGAATGGAAAGCTCTATTGCAATGCTTCCCCCTGGGGGCTTTGCACTGCCAGATACCAGGGGCCATCTGAGCATGCTTGTTCACTCCAACAGCCTTCTCAATAATTCCAACACCAGAAGGCAGTGGAATAGCTCCCTCGTTGCATGTGGCCAGGTAGCCGTCAGGAGAAACGCACAGCCTGATGCGCCCCCTGTGGGCAAACACTGAAGGTTCATGGAAACTCCCTAAGTACTACCTGCACATTCAGGACTGGAAGTCTACAAGGGGCTGTTGCAGGAAGGCCTGCCTTTGCCGCCTACGCCTTTTCCCCCCTAGTGCTTGGCGAAGCTGAGTCTCTAGAGAAATTCCCAGTAACACAGTGACAGGAGACTCCATGCGACAGAGAAAGGATAAGACTCCAAAAGCTTAGCCTAGGAAATGGGATCTGTTGTTTACTAACCAGATGAGGCTGCCAGACAAGTCAGTCTCATGCATTGCCCACTGACCTGCCTGTAAAGTAGAAATATTTGCTCTATGTGTAAAATCATTTCTGTTTTCTTTATATGTCATTATAAGGGCTTTACACGACCTTTACATCTCCTTTAGTCTTGCCTAGCCATTTTTACTCTCATTTCTTTTTGGGGGTGGAGGGGGGGACCTCAGATGAGTCCTGTTCAAGGTTTTACCACTAGATGGCAGACCTGGGATCTCACCCTGGTGTTGGCGGTGGGATCTTGTTCTAGAGTTCGATTAAGGCTCCAGCTTCAGGCCTGAAAAATGACATTTCCTTTTTAGAGATGTTCTTTATTTTTGTTTGGAGTACCCGTTATTCTTGCCTGGAGATTTATGTCTGAGGCTGATGGGGGAGGTACAAAGCCCTTTGAGCAGAGTGGTGCATTGCATTCTGGTTTGTTGTTTAGTAAGATTGGCTAGCTGTAGGGTGAAGGCTGCGTGCAGCCAGGTGGGGTATATGTGTCAGTCCCTTGGGAAGCTTGCTCATATAATCGAGAAGAGAAGCTGAAAGGGAGTAGAGCTAGTCTTTTTTCAGGACCTCTCAAGGCAGTCAGGGAGCTGAGAAGCCTGAGCCTTATTGCACTCTGGTTGGACAAGTGAATCTCTCCCCAACAAGGAAGAGGCCCAGACCGGTGGAAACCAATCACTAAGAACCGCGTTCCACATTTAGATCTCTTGTGGGAAAGGCAGCAGAGACCTTGTTGGGTTGAGGAGCTGATGTGATGTAGCTGTGACCATGTCCAGGCTGGCCTCCAGAACCACTATTGGGTAGACCTCCGGCATCTGGTGGGTCTGCTTAGGGCTTGCTGTTTCATTGGAGGTGTTTAGGATTTCTACTTTCACAGACTACTCCTTCATTCACGCCTTGGCTTCCTTCTCGTATGAGACCAGAATTCCTCCGATCTTTTCCTTCAGTGTTGCCAGACCACAGAGAGGCTAGTCCTATGAACCTCCAGTTCAGATTGGTAAGACAGGGTGCTGGGTTTTGATCACAGATCTTGAGGACCATAGGGCCACAGGGGTGCATTACCAGACCCTCGGGGGGCCTCTCCAACCTCGGATGCTTCATTTTGCCTCATGAGACTTCTCTCAGGCAGCCGCTGTGGAGCTCAGATGTCACCAGTACTCACTCCTCTTTCTAAGGAAGGTCACAGCCCACCGTATGGGCGGCACCTGATGGCTTCCCAGATTGCCCCCTAGTGTTCCGGCCGCCAGGAAACAAGGTCTCAAGGTCTTTGTGTCTTTTGGAAAATGGAGCTATTTTTCCTTGCCTTCTTCACGGAGATCTTTTGACAACTCAAGTCTATATGAACTAAAAACCGAGAAGTGCTCAAGGATTCTATTTTAGCCAGGTGACCAGTCTGGAGGAGGCTGCTGGAGCGCTCTCGGAGGTACGCAGGGAGGGCTTGCCAAGAGAAAGTTACTCGTGTCCCAGCCTCTGCTGAAGTCCACTCCGAAAACCCAAAGCAGAGCCAAGGTGGGGGGCTGACCACGAACCGCTCCTCTCGTCTCTCTCTCTCATTGGCTTCCACCTGCCGGAGGATCGGCTGCTACAGGCCTTTCGACCCGTCAGTCAATCCCGCCGGGCCCCGCCCCTCCCCTCCCCGGGGTTTATAACGGGAATTCCCATGGCCCAGGCTCCGGCATCCAACCTGCTGCCGCCGCGGCCAGGCCGAGCGCAGCAGGCGCCACGCGCAGAGCACACGCTCGCGCTCCAGCTCTCGGACTCCACCGTTCATGACCGTGACCCCCCGGCCGCAGGCTCCGCCAGCCCCTGCAGCAGGTTCTCTGGCCGCTCCCCACCGCCGCCAGGGTCCCCTCCCCATCCCTCCCAGCGCTTCGAAGCCAGCCTGCGCCCCTTGCCCACTGCCCGCTAGCGGCTGCCTGACTCGGCTGGCACCATGCTGCCCGCGCGCGTCTGCCTGCTCACGCCCCACTTGCTGCTCGTGTTGGTGCAGCTGTCCCCGGCCGGCGGCCACCGTACCACCGGCCCCAGGGTAAGTGCGTCTCCCGGCTGCGCGCCCACCTGCGTGGGGAGAGAGAGAGGTCCTTTGGCCGCTCATCTATGGGAGGGGGAAGGGAGGTGACAGACCTTGTCGCTGTCTACTGTCTAGTCCCTTGCGGGCCTCTTGGAGAAGTTGCTGAAATAAAATTTCATTGCCCGCCCCCCCTTCTTTTCTTGCAATACCAACTCCCAGGACCTGTCACCGGTGGGTTTTCTTTCCCGAACTTCTGAGTCTTTTCCTTCAAGATTTCCCCCCCACCCCCACCCCAGAGGCGCCTCCTAGGTCGGTGGGAGCCCTGCCTTGGCTGGAGCACAGCTTCCCAATGGTGTCGCTGCGTCGATCCCCGGTCCCCGCGCTGCTTTCTTGGCAGGCGGAGGGTGTGTGTGTGTGTGTGTGTGTGTGTGTGTGTGTGTGTGTGTGTGTGTGTGTGTGTGTGTGCAGAGGGGGGTAGGGGGGTAATCAGCCTAGAGAGTTTTAAGTTACCCGCGAGCCACAGAAGGACCTTGTGTTGTTGTTGTTTTAAAAAGCAATCGCTGCTAGTAAAACCCACAGCAGATAATTTTAATGTCCCCTCCTGCTGGCCTGGCCCAGGAGGAGTGGCAGGGGTGGAGAGCTGTGGAGAAATTCGGGGGAGAGCAGCGCAGTATTCCAGGATCTCCTCCCCTGGGCTGGATCGGTTGAACCTTGGTCTGATTGGAGTTTCTGAACCACACGAAATGTGCCAATTCTGTGCACAGGACGGATTGTCCAGGGCATTGTAAAACGGGAACCGGCAGCATTGTGTTCATTTCTGGTCTACATTATTGCTCCCCCTGCCCCCTCCTATTAGTCTAATAAAAAATTTCACTGCCTTAAAAATGTATTTGTTAAACCATATAGTGGTTCCTTCGGTAAAACATAAGGGAGGCAATCTCTGGGCAAGCATCAGAGCCTGGACCTCCGGGTAGCAGTTTGCCCGCACCCTGCAGGAAACCCCCCCCCCCCCGAAAATGTAGCTAGGACTTCTCAGCAAATAAGGTAGGCTTCTCAACCAAATTGTGCTTTCTTTCCTGGACATCCTCTGGCCCCATTTCCTGGATGGCTAGCCCCATTACCACCTGTTCCCATAGCTACTTCTTTATTCCTGGCTTTTGCTACGCGGGAATCATCTTTATAGTTGTCCTGCATGGAGGAAAAGCTTTGTAAAACCTGACTAACTTAATGACTGCCCAGATGCCGGGCTGATTACATCTGAGCCCAGCTATCACTGGGAGATCAGATTTGTAGCCACTTAGGAAAGAAAAGTGTTTGTCCCCGTGTTGGGCCGGCCCTTGCTTTTATGACCAGATGTGCAACAGCAGCAGTTAAAGTGTGGTAGATTAGATCCAGGGTGTGTCATAAATCCTCGACAGCATTCCCAAAGCTGGGGCAAGTCAGGGCTCCAGGAGCGACTTTTATGGATGCAGATGAGGATGCCTTTTAAATGAAGCTGATGGTTTGATACAAGGACTTGAAGCTCTTAAATTCTGAGGTCAGGCAAGAGAGAGCCACGGCGTTCTCTCCAATAATTAGGAACAGTCAAGACAGAGATGCACACCAGAGCACCCCGAATAGCAATCTGGATGCCCGCCCACATGAGGGTCGAAAGGAGAGAGGCCCTCCTACAAATGGTGGGGGGCTTGCTTGCTGCTGGGCATGTCTAACGTCTCAAGCCATATGGCTTTTCTTCCCTAACTCCTGGAACGGGAGAAAGCACCTTTTAGGAGACAGTGAAGACTTTAGGACAAACAGACTCTAAAGTTCCCAGACAACTTCTTTAGTTTGTTAATTTGACAAAAGTGATGGACCATAAGCATGTAAATAGGCTTGCTTATATCCCAGCTGGCTCTCTGTCAAACACACACACACACACACACACACACACACACACACACACAAATGCACAAGTTTAGAACTACTAAGGAGGCATGGCTCTTTTTAAAAAGATTTATTTATTAATTTAAGTTGCATGTGTATGTGTTTATGTGTAGGTGGATATGGGCATATGAGTATAGGTTCCTCCAGAGGCCGGAGACATAGGATCCCTGAAACTGGAGTTGTGAGATGCCCTATACTAGTTCAGAGAACTGAACTCAGGTCCTCTGAAAGGGCAGCCAGTGCTTGTGACTACTGAGTCACCTTTCTAGACTGGAAGCAGCTCTCTTAAGCATATAATTATCTGGTTGCACTTATGAGCAGCAGTAGGATCCATCACTTATGAACCTTTGGGCTTAGCATTTTACACAGTCTCTTAGGAACAAGAGAGGCAGTCCATTTAGACTCATTTTGGAGGCAGGGAGGTGAAACATGGGGCCTACTGCCTTGTTTGAATTCCACATTGTGTATACGTAGCTCTGGGAGGTTTGCATGGATTATACTGTGTGCTTCCAGTTATAGGAAAAGGTTATTCTATGAGAAAAATTCTAAACTCACTACATCAGGCAAGGTTGATGAGGAATCATTTCTATCTGTATTGATAAGGGGTTATGTTTGGATTTCAATCTTGTCTTAAAAGATACCGTAGGTTCTCTTCTGTGGGGCTTCTTGGTGGCCCCAGAAATGTGGCTCTGGTTGAGAGCAGTGAATTCATAGGAAGAGCAGAAACATCTGGCTGGTTGCAGAATTCCCTTTGGGCACCCCAAGGTCTTCTCTCTTAATCTTTTGAGTGACAGAGGCTTAAGGATTGCCATCTTTCCCAGCTGGCTTTCTAGGAAACTGAGAACATGCCCTTTCGCTTTAACTATCTGGCTCACTAATTGAGCTCCCTTGAGGCCTGGACCCCAGTTGTTGCCCCCCTTTCTGCTTCCTGCCTTCCTTCATAAAATTCCTGACATTTGTTTGACTTTGGAAACCACCAGCTATCAAGTATCAGATTGGAAGTTGCTCTGTAGGAAGCACCTGATGGTCTGAGCAGCCACTTGGCTACCTGGGAAGCTGATCAGTATTCTTTCAATTATGGAACAGGCAGTCATTTCTTTTATCCTGCAAAATTTCCTACAATGTTTCAGGGGAGAAGGGAGAGGCTGTCTTGGGCTGATGAAGTCTGAGAGATGAACAGGTCAAATGAATAGTCTTTATTTAATCTTCTGTTTGCCCTTAAGATAGGAAGTGGGATGGGGGCTGAGACTGGACCCATCTTGTTCATCCATGTATCCCCAGAGCTCAGTACAGGTCCAGCCATCTGGTAGAGGTTTACTCTGTCAGAGTTTGTGATGAAAACCAAAGAGAGTGCAGATGATAAGTGTTTAATGATGATCCCCGAGCTCATCTGGTGGTTGAGTAGGACCAGAAGCTGGAAAGATTTAGGAAACGTGAGAAAGGCTGGGCGGTGGCAGTACACAGCTCTAATCCCAGCACTTAGGAGGCAGAGACAGGCAGATCTCTATGGTCTACAGAGTGAGTTCCTGGACACCAGGGCTACACAGAGAAACCCTGTCTCAAAAAAGCCCCTCTCCCAATGAGAAATAAGAGACTATGGGAAAATGAAGGGGTGTGAGTTAGAAACTGAGTTCATAATTATTTTAAGTATATTTTTTGTTACTTATCCCACCTCCCCCAAACAGGGTCTGACAAAGTTCTTAACTTTTGACTCCTTCTACAGAGGGCATCCCCCCTCCCTGGTACTGTCATTCCTTGGGCACTTCATGACTGGTCCTGTCTTACAAATGAGGAAGTTTGCAAGCTCCTTGGGGAAGAATAGGAATCTGATTCATTTGAGAGATGGTCAGACTGGAAAGCATCCACCTTAGACTGTACGGTGATGTCCAATCTGAACACTTCCCCTGCCCCACTTGAAATTACCGCTTTACAAACTAGACTTTCTGCTTTCAGGTTTTTAAATCTTTGCACATGCAGTGATTGTAGAAAGAATAGGGCAGAAGAGACGGGAAATAGGCTCTATCTCTACCCTAGGCTGTGGTGGAATGTTCTCTGTATGATATAAATAAAAACTGTTTGGACCCATGCAGAGCACCGTAGAAGTGGGTGGAGAATCAGAGGCAGCCAGGTAGGAAGAAGGGGTGGAGTTTACTAGTCACCATCTGTCCCCCGAAGAAGAAGCATGTAGGAATTCAGGTGAGCCACGGGCTGCAAGCCACGTGGTGGGTAGATTCATGGAAATGGGTTGATTTAAGAAGAAAGAGCTAGCTAGTAATGTGCTTA
>PVIH01000471.1:0-169074 GCA_004025045.1 Sigmodon hispidus
CCAGATGCCTTCCATTTATTTTTCTTTAGAGATCTGCCTCTCATTGGCCTGGGATTCACTCAGCAGGCTAGGCTGATGGGGCTCTGAGTCCTGGCTCTGTATCTCACCGAACAAGCATGAGACATTATATGTAGCTTTTTAAATGTGGATCCTGGCGTCGGAAGCAGGTCCTTGTACTTTCAAAGCAAGCACTTTACTTGCTAAGCTTTCTCCCTAGCTTCTTTATTTCTAAAATATTTATCTTAGACAAACACATAAATACATATGTTAAGACTTACACAAAAGTATGTACATACCCACTGCACTCTATGTACACATGTACATGAATACATGCAGTGAACTTTTAAGTTCAAGTGGGAACAAGGGTGGACATTTGAAAGCGGCTGCACAATGTTGCCCATTGATTGAGGGTATAATTATGTGTTTTTAAAAGTACAGTACATTATGACACTTACTAAAAACCTTTCCATGGTTTTCTATCAAATTGTGCCCTTTCCACTCAAAGCTCTCGAGTTTACTGTTATATTTGTATATTTGTTGTTGTTCACATTATTATGGTCTGTGTCAAGTACACCACAGGCCCAGAGCTGTCCTTGCCATCAACACTTCTCAATGAATAAGGGATTTTGTGGCTCCAAGTTCAAGGTCCCCATTACAGTGGCCTTTGGGTTTCTTCCAGAGGTTGTCCACACATTTTGAAAAATGGTTCTGAGTCATGCATAGTTTCTGGAAACCCCAGTCTGAACATTCCCCACCACAGATTCCCTCCTGCTTTGATTAAATGGATACAAAATGTTGTCTTTCTCTCAAGCTTTCTAACGGAGGAGATTCAAGGCAGTCCTTAGAACCGTGCCCAGCCCAGTAAACCTCCAGGCCCCATTTTGGATTTTTATGCTATGTAGATGGTTATCATGGTCCCCTAGGTTGTTATTTAGTCAAATTATGTGCATTTTATCGCCTGTGTCTTTCCTCATATTTCACTAGCTTTGATTTGTTTTTCTTTTCTCTTCAAAATTCCCACTGAGGCATCACATTACCCCTAATTGCCTACAGCATTCCAAGTCTGGTCTCAGTGCTGACGCAGAGATTGACTCTTGCAGCCATGGCTGGGGATGCCCCGTGTGCTGGGCTGAAAAATATGACGGGCACTGAGAACTGCTGAAGAATAGGTTTTGCTGCCGCCTCCCCCCAGCCGACTGTTCTGTAGTTTTCTCTATTCTGCCATCTAGGAATCCTATTCAAGTTCAGTTCAGTTCTACCTTTAAGCATATTCATCCCCAGATAGAGCGTCTGCATTTTTCCACCAGTGCTTCATTGTACGACTTTTGACGTCCCACTAGACCCACACCCTGCGTGGTATTGTGTGCCAGTCTTAACTGCTGTTAGGAACACCTCCCGTTTAGTGTCATCTGCAAATGTCATTATCATGATAATAGTAATAAGATCTTCCCCCTCTCTTTCTTCATTCTTAATAAAGTTGGTAGAGTAGAGCTGTATGTCTTGTCAGACACTGCATTACAACCTCCTCCACCCTGCGACTTTACGGTTCAGTTTCCTCTCATGGCTAGGCTTGCTTTTGGTGTATTCTGTCACCATCTAGGGCTCTTTAAATGCAGTTTAGCAACCCAGAGGAAACATGCAGCCTCAGCTGCTTTCTTCCTCGCTGTTGAGTCCCTTCCTGTCCAGTTTCATCTCGGAGGTAAGGCACATACCCTCACCAGCATAGGGGGGTGTTCATGGTCGAATAGATAGATGAATGGTTGGATGGATGAATACAATGCCTGTTCATTGTCCTTGAGGTTAGTTAGGTACCCTGTGGGAAAGCCAAGTAGATGCTTACTTCCTGTTGACTTCATGTAATGCAGTTTGGCCTTCTTTCACATGTATTTCTGCTCAGGGCAACCCAGGCTGCTTTTCTGGTAGAGTCCTTGACTGTTTTCTGCACGGAACCTTACATTTCTTCCTCTAACTCACGGGAAGTCCACCATTGTACAGACTCTGGTGCCAGACTCCTCAGAGCTCTAGATTCTTTCTTGTGTTATACCATTTGTTATTGGGTAGGGTTACCTGGTCTGTATTAACCGTATTGATAATATTTACTTTCGTTCAATTGACTTTGTATCTCTTTCCAAATACTTCAAAGATACTTTATAGTAACACAATTAGTTGTATGTATTCATTAATAATAACACAATAAGGAGATTTGAGGATTGTAGGAAAGCACCACAGAAGCCCTATGCCTTATGTGGCTCCAAATGAGGGAGGAGATGGGAATTTCTAGTGGTATTACTGGGGGTGTGGGAAGGGAATTATAATACACACAGGAGTGTTCTTAGGCTGGGCCTAGGAGGGTGAATGCGGTAGAGAGGGCAGTCGAAGCACTGAGGATGCTACAGAGTACAGGCAGATAAAAGCACAAAGTCCATGTGGAAAGTGGTAAATTGCCTAATAGGATGGGGATGTATTTGGGGATTAGAGCTAGGGATGATTTAGAAAGGCAAGTTTGGGAGAGATTTTAGATAATATGCTTACTGAAAAAAAGGCACTTGGATTTTATTTATGACCCAGTGTTTGCTTTTGAGAGGTGAGCTAGGTAAGAACATGAGGGTGGGGTGAGCTGCAAGTGGGGATGGCTGTGCTGTGCTGTGTGCAGGTGGAGACGCCAGGAAAACCTTACTGAGCTGAGGGGAAATGATGAGCAGCATGAAGCAGGGAAGAAAGGTGGGTTTATATGAAGGAGAAGCTTGAAGGTCTATACAATGGCTTGGTGAATGGGGGAGCGAGTGGGGATGCACAAGGACCCTGAGTGTGAACAGGAATCAAAACTTTACAGGATATTGGGAAACTGTCTTTGGTTCTTTGGAAGAAATGATATATAGTGTTAGGAAAACTTAGTTTATAGCTAATTGAAGCAGTCAGAGAGAGAAATATTCGCTTTCATGGGATATGATGTAAGTTTCTTATTTTTGTATTTTTGATTTACCTAAAAAGGCTTGTCAATGTCTAGATTTTTAAAACACTTTTTTGGGGGCCTATTTTAAGGTATATCTTCCACTATTTCCATTTCGCTGATGGAGAATTCTCCATGAAATTTAAAAATTTTGGATTTTAAATTTTCTCAAGTAGATTTCAAAGCAATGATTCAAAGTGATTCCTACATCTCTATTGATAAAACATTATACAGATCATTCTGTGAGAAGCGGAAGGGCAACTTACATTGTGAGTACTAAGTCCCTCTGTGCAGTACTAATGGCATTTACTAAGACAGGAAAGCTGGTGGGAAATATCATGTGCATGCACATCTGTTTATATACGAACAAGATTTTCTTGTTACATTTGAAATGCTTATTGATCATCTAAGTGGAGATGTTAAATTGTATGAACACACACCCACAGCCCAACCATATACATATCTATATCTATATGGCGTTGGGACATAGATTAGGGAATTGGTAGCAACACCTATATTTGTTATTGCTAGATTAGTCAGGGCATGCTAGGCTCTGCTAGAGAAACAAAACAACCTTGCAAATTGCAAAGGCTTAGCATAGTAAGTTTGTTTCTTGCTTACTGAGTCTGATATCATTGTACTTGGATAAGCAGCTCTCCTCTGAGCAAAGAACTCCAGAATTCAGGATGCTCATGAGTGGGTTGGCTGCTTCCAACAGTGCCAGGCTCCACCCACACAAGCCTTCTTGTTAAATTATCATGTCCATTTGCTTTCCATTAGTCCTTCAACTTTTTCCCCTAATTTAAAAAAAAAAGATTAATGAAACTTTTTAAATTCAATTTTAGAATTTATTGAACATTAATAATGTGAAAACATAGCCCCCCCCCATTTTTTTTTACAACTATATACTTCAGCAGTAAGAGGAAGAAAGGGCCTGACTGTTAATAGTAGGGAAGCATAGACTCTGGCTAATTACATATATGGAGGATTTGGGTCTGTTTTGTTTTTACATAAATGATAATTTCAGGGTATTTGTTATCTTGCCTAAGGAATGACTGAAAGCACTGAGTAATTTTCTTAATTTAGCTTTGATGTTGGGGAAGCCCAAACAGAATCATGCCATTATCTAGATGGCTGTAGCTCCATTGCCTTTATATTTTAAGAAAATTGGCCTTCCATACAGGAAATAGTCTCATCAGTGATATCCTCAGCAGAGGGCATACAGTCCGGGGCCGTGGGGGTAGGGACTGGAAATAAGCCAGGGGCTCCCTAAGAGAACCTTCCTAATGGCCCTGCAAGCTAACTTGGGATTTAGTATTCTGCCAAGAGACTGCAAAGGTGCCACACTTACACATGGTCCCTGAAATGGCTTCAAACTAAGTGCTGTTAGGCTTTCTTTTGTTCTCTATATAAAAAAAGATATTTATGCTACACATCATAAACAGGAGTTAGAGGAACTCTGGAGCTCTTCTGTGGGTTTTGTTCTTTCGTCTGCCTGCCTTTCCCTGTTTGGTGATAGAACAGTTTATGAACCTGACAGATCCTCCTCCAGACAATGGCAAGAGTAGCAGAGTGCCCAGCTGAGTAACTCCAGGCCACTGACATTTATTAGACTGTAGAGCAACGGCAGTGGGATTGATGCCATAATCAAATGACATGCTTGATTTGGGCTCTCCCATCTCTCTTCCCACCCGTCTTCCTCCTGTTTCTTCCCTCCCCCTCCCTTTCTCTGGTCTGTACCAAAAAGAAAAAAAAAATCCAAACCGAAAAATATCTAAAGAGAAATTGGAATTGAGTAGATTGGCAGGGGTAGACTTCCAATTTCCACATACACTTAGAAAGTAAAGGTCTGTGCCAAAAGAGTCAATAAAAATAAGAAATAGGGCCATAAACACATTGTGACTAAATTTTTGGTTTAAATCCTGATGGCCCATGAGGCCAGAAGAGAAGATAATTCTGCTTCACTGTTAGACCAATGTTGAACTGTCAGCACACGGGAGAGTGCGGTGACTCCAACACTGATGAGCCTGGGTTGCCAGTAAGATAGAAGTCTAGATATCTAGATAGGCTGTAAATAAACCACACTGCAGTTTGAAAACTGTGGGGTGCACAGGACATGATCAGGCAAAAGCTAGGGTCTTAGAAATCCCATCACTCTTAGAATGCAAAATGACCACCTCGATGTTGATGTCTGATTTGGATAGTGACAGCTTGTAAATTGAAATTTTAATGCCAGTGCTATACAGGGCTTCACTTCAGCTTGTCCTTTTCTTTTCCTTCTATACTTACAAATTTTACCATCTGGTGTGTGAAGGCCTTTGAGTTTGACCCGTATGTCTATCCTATGCTTCTGGTAGGACTAGAGGAAGACTCCCAACCAGAGCGAATAGAAATCTTAAAGTGTCCTCCTCATTCTGTTCACTAAGGAGATGAAATTCAGTAGAATCTGCTAAATGTCACCATTGTTCTGGAGACACTGGAGACATTAATGGATTATGAGAAAATGGCTCGGCTGACACCCAGCTCAAGAGACCTTCAGCTTTTTTCAAGACAGTGAAAGAAAAAGGTCTCTCAAATATCAAGAAACATGCTTTATAACCAGAATAGTCTGTGATGAATGGGGTAATAATATTCCATCCTGCCTATAAAGAAAAGTGGTATGGGCATTATTGCTTTTTTGGACACTGGAGTAACTGTATCACTCATTTCTGAGAGGCTGTCAAAAAAATTGAAGGGTTTAAATATATGACCTTTTACAGGAATTACTTCAACAATAGCTTATTCTGTCGAATCCGCCCAAGTTGTGGCTCCAACAGTGAGTTTCCTGTTGCGAGATGCAAATGATGGGCTAATTGCAAGATTTAATCCAATCTGTTTGGGGCAGCTTTTGAAAAATTGGGTTTGTGCTAAGCTCTTTATGGGTCAATACCAACTATCCTGACACCAAGGAGAAATAATGGTAGGGAATTTGAAGAGGGGGAGAAATGGCAATATTTGGAATGCAGAAGCTGTCAGAAATATGGACTAGTCTTGAAGCAAATGGGTTTTGCTTTGTGAATCAAGATTAGGTAATGAGATGAGGCAGATCACCAACAAAGGCTCCTGTGTGCACAGTGATGAAGAAAAGAGGAGCAGGTCTCTTCTCTGGTTGGTTCCTCTAATGCAGGACACAACACTCACCTACCTGTGTTGAACATGTGCAAAATCTGGTCTGAAGGAAAACATTTCAGAAACACCTAGGCAAGGCAGAAGACGATGTCTGGTGAAAGAGATAATCGAAAGCTTTACTTCTAGCCTGTCAGTATTACCTGCTAAATAATTACCTTAGAAGCTCTGAGTAAACTCTATCCATAGATGAGTTGTTGGGATTAAATGGTGTCACCTGCAGCCATTGACAACTCCTTGGATCTTCTCTGTCAAGTGCCATATGTGCACACCCGAGACATATCCAAAGGCTACTTGCAAACATCTTTGGATAATGAGCGCAAATTAATAACTACTTTTGTACGTCACTAGAGATCATGCCATTTTAATGCTATGCCCTTTGGGTGAATGAATGGGACAAAGGTCTTTCAGATCCTAATGAATCGTGTCTTACAAGGATTAATTTGCCCAAGTTTTTGCTGGGTTGACATCACACGCAAAGTGGCTTGATTCATTGGGTGTTTGGCGGGGGATGCCTCCGAGGAACTAAGAGAAAGAGGAGTTTGATCTTGTTGGAGTCTCCACAGGGCAGCTGTTCATGGAATCACTGTGTGGGGCTTTGCCTACCCTATGCTCGTTTGTATAGATTGTCATCTGTGTCAATGGTGTCCGTAGAGCTGTATATACACAGTGAATACAACTGTCTACCAGGACCTCGCCAGCTTCCCACAACTGCCCATCATTTCTTCTTGAGTGACAGTATGTTATATTAGTAGTAACCATGATGCCTCATTGGTTTAGCAAGAACTTAGTTGTCAGCAAGGACCTGTGGTTATTTACATTAGGAATACAGTGGCCTTTTGGTTGTTGTATATGGTAACTGTATGCAATATAATTTTGAATAATTAGGAATTGGTATTTTAAGGTACTAGGCTTTTATGAATTTGAAAATGGTTATTACAAAAAAACATATTCATAACCAATGACTGCTTTATAGGGGCTGTAATAGAAGTGGTTTTATAAAGGTACAAATATATGTATTTACATGTTGTCTATTGTGGTTTTTAATGATAAGGACAGTGTTGTAGTTTGGATGTGAAAGGTTACCCCAGATGTTCTCTTGTTTGAATTTGGTCCCCAGCTGTGGTGCTGCCTGGGAAGGTTGTGGACCCTATAGGAGTGCAGCCTCACTGGAGGAAGTATGTCACCGAGATGAGTCTCATGTTTTATAGATCAGCCCCATGCCCACTCTCGCCTTGACTGCCGATGTAATGTGAGCAGCCTCCTGCTCCTTACCCCAACCCCAATTTTACTCCAGCCACCAGAGCTTCTTGACGGCTGCCAAGTCTCTCCTGCCATGGTGAATTGTAGAGCCTGGATGATAAGCTAAAGAAGGAGGCTTGCTTCTCAAGTTGCTTTTGTTAGGTAATGTCACAGCAAGAAAAAAGCAACCAAGAGAGACAGTGGGACATATAGACATGGTCCAGGGTGCGGAATTTATCAGATCAACTGTGGCATGTGAAATGAAATGGCATGGTTAGCGGGAGAATAGTTGTACTGGCTGGTGTACTATGGGTGACATTTGCAAGCAGATGTAGCAGTCCTGCTAGTTTATAAGGACTGATCTAAGAAACATCAAGGTGGGGGAAGCAAGTTGTAGCATGACCCTTAGGCTATGATCACATCTACATGAAAGTCCAGTAAATAAAAATCACAACACACACATGCACACACACACACACACACATATGCGCAGGAGCAAGTAAATGAATAGACAATGTGTCATTATCTGTATGGATGTCTGGAGGATGAAGTTATAAATGCTCTTTTTTTCTTCTGTCATATATTCCTGTGGTTTGAAAACAATACACTTGAAAATGACAAAAAAATGATTTAAACATTGTAATTAGAAAGAAGTTAGCTTTCTCATTGAGAGTGAGTGGGTTTTACTTGGTCATGTTTACAACCAGTTGTGAATTTCTGGTGTTAATACACATCTCCTGGCTGCAGAGCAGAACTTATGAAGTGCCAGGAGCAGTTGAGAGCTAATGCCTAACTCTTAGAAGAAAGGAAGACTTGGTTCTCCCCCAGTAATGGCCAGTGTGATGTTGGTCTGCTCTGGATGCTGGGACCCAGATTTGGACAAAACATGCCCTTCTGTGGCATTCACATTTCACATATATAATTACAAACTAGATTCACCCTGTGAACTCTGGCCCTAACAAGAAGTCTTTGTAACTTTTGTATGTTGCCAAAAATCAAAATAATGTACTGTGAACTATGTGCCTTACCCTGATAGAGGAACCCAAAAGTCCCCTTTTCAATGTGGGTGATAGGAGAGGGACTCCTAATCAACACTTTGGAGACTCTAATGGGAGCTAAGGAGACAGTCAATAATCAAGCTACCTGTTCAACATCTTCAAATACCATTTTATCATAGTTCAGGAGCTACCAGCCCTGTGAGAGGCATTCCAAGAAGGTGCTATTTTTTTTGCAGGTTTTCACAATAGGTGACTGGGTTAAATATGATGGAAACAGATACATATTAGTGATCAAAGGCATATTCCAAAATAGCTGTAATTTCTGTGAGTTGATCCAACTAGAAAGACAGCTTCCTTCTGCAAAGATGTAAATAATAAAGCATCCTCCTGGGTTTCTGTATTGGCTATGGGTATTAGTGAAACGCACTTCAAAAATGGGGATCTACAGGAGAAATTTCTGCGTAATGTTAGTGTGAGGAATATCTGGGCTCTTCCTGGCTTGTTTTTACTTTGTGGACATGGGGGTTATAGAAATGATAAAGGCTTTCCCTTTGAACCGTGCTGCTGGAAAAATCTTAGAACATAATCCACGAACAAGTAGTAGAGCCAAGTCCCACCTAGCATTTACCCGTCTCCAGGTCTATTCGGTACACCCTTACATTCTCATTCATTCTCTCCATTTCCCTACCTTACATTATGTGTGTAGTTGTGAAGCAGACATAATGTTTATTAAGAATGAAGAGGGAATTCCCTTAAGAAAGAGGTAAATAGATGAGTGTGGGTGCCTGTACTTTTTGTACTTAGCTATGCAGTTTTAACTGCAGAGTCCAAGGATGCTATAATGAAGGTACCTGAATTCTTGAAGCTGCTTGGCTTCAGGAAGGCAAGCAGAGGGCCATCTGGGTAGCATCTACTGTCTTTTTGGTTCACATCTCAAATGCAGGAAAGGCAAGAGGCCATGTTAACTACACCTAAGAGATAGTAAAGAGTTGCTTTGAGCCTAGATAAAGAGCATCTTTAGAAGGAGGATAGATGAGAGGTTCAGTGCCTCACATATGTTTCCCCAAGTTGCCAGCTCACTGTCGCTTTAGTACCAGCTTGACTCCCATAAGGTGAATATTCTTTTCAAGCTACCTATTTAGTATGTGGTTATTTCCTAAATTACCTGATTGGGAGTTGTTCACATAATCAGTGTGCACTTCTTCCTTTAAAATGTGAAAAGCTGGGGCTGAGGAGATGGATCAGTTGGTAAACTACATGCTGTACAATGAGGATCCCTGAGTTCGAACCCCTAGCATACACATATAAAAGCTGTGTATGTACCTGTAGTCCCAGAGCTGGGAGGTAGGAGCAGCCCTGGGCTTCATTGGCTAGCCAGTCTAGAATCCACAAGTCCAGACTCAGTGAGACTCTGTCTCTTGAGAAAAAACGTTCATTTCATCATCAAACATGCATCTCTCTCTCTCTCTCTCTCTCTCTCTCTCTCTCTCTCTCTCTCTCTCTCTCTCTCTCTCCACACACACACACACACACACACAGATATTCACACATAATGTGCAAGGCTAGTTATATAGATGCTTTGGCCAGATCTACGTCAGTTGGGAAGTCACCTCAAGGTGTTTATATTACAGTTTTTTCCCCCAAGTATTTTACTTCAGCTAGTACTCTTTACTAGCTTTCTGTAAGGAGGAACATGATGGGGGTGAAGGATGGGGAGTGGGGGGTGCTGCTGCTTTCTTGAGTAACTTAATGCAGGCTGAGAATCTGGGGCTCAGTGGTTCTTTGTCCTTCTAATACCATCTCAGCACTTGTGAGAGAAAAGCAACAGCATCATGTTGCTTCATCTTTTAAATATTTGAATTTGTATTTTGCTTATTTTTTGGTAAGCACTTAATGCATAATATAACAACTACTGTGATACTACAAAAGGGGTCATGCCCCATGATTCGGCAAATAAAGGGCTAGCTAGAGACATGGAATTATTGGCATTGGCCAACAATGTAGCTGAGCAAGAGGAGGTACCCCCCACTCCTAGATCTGGCCACAGTCCTGCCTAGAGGTCAGAAGTCCAGGTTAAAGAACATTCATTTTACCTCTTGGGAGCAAGATTTTTCCAACCTGCTCAGTAAATATCCAACTGCTTCAGGATGTGCAGCATTTTGTGTGTGTGTGTTCTGTGTGTCCATGTGTCTATGTGTCTGTGGGATGGTAGTTAGCAATACAAAGCAAGCCCAGTGCCCAAGGAATGTGTGGAGGAATGTTAATTCTAGGAGTAGCCATAACTTGATTTTCTTGATTTCCTTGAGTTTAAAGTCTAAGCCACAATATTGCATTACCAAAGTTATTTGCATTTGAAATATAATACCTGGGGGTTGACATTTAATTAAATTACAGTGCTACCTCCAGGCTTCCAGGAACCAGGCTGGCATGCTGTGTAGAAGATGCTGGCAGTCCCTTCACGCCCTTTCTCAATGACATGACAATCAGATGGTCATGTCCCCTCCAGGGGCCGGAAAGAGGGAACTCTGGTGCACACAGCTGGCTGGTTTGCACTTGAAAATGCAGAAGTGTGTGTGTGTGTGTGTGTGTGTGTGTGTGTGTGTGTGTGTGTGTGTGTGTGTATGTGTGTGTGTGGTGGTGGGGGGGGGCGGTCATGACATACGGCTCTTCAAGAAGATTCTTATTTTTCTTTTTTACCTCAAGGCTCTAACCTGCATGCCTTGTAAATGTTCTGAAGGAGTGATGTAGCAGATAAGAATACTCAGTCTTCTATATACCTTGTAGGGAAGGAAACTGGTTCTTGGGCCTTCAGAGTCAATCAGGGAGATCCTTTCTGTCATTATCTTGGGATTTCTTGGTAATCAGTACATAGAAAAAGGCTCCTGGGGCTCCTGACCACAGCCCTTGCTGACTAGGTCGCTAAGGTACAGACTCAGTGAGGAGACATGGAGGGATTGGGCAGCTGAAGGGATGAGCCTACCTACTTCTCAGAATCTTACCATCTGCAGTATGAGCTTTCAACTGGGGAAGATTTTAACCTTCCTGGGAAACACTTTATAGTGTCTGGGGATGATTTTGCTTAGAAGGTGCTATTGGAGTTTGCTGAATAGAGGCCAGAAATGCTGCTGAATTACCCACAACGCACAGAACATCTTCCCTCCTCAGAAAAAAATTAGTCAGCACTAAGGGTCAAAGTGTACTATTACTATGAGAGGGTAAATTGTAGCCACTGAGTCAACACAGATGACAGCCAACCTGTAATATGTGTTCCCTGTGTTAGGGACATGGACTTGAGGAAAGCAGAAGCCACATTTCTATTTAGAAGGGAGCATATTTGATGCAGTTTTATTTGAATGAGCTTGGAGAGGCTAGAGACCCTGACATTGGTCTCCAGGCCAAGATTAGCAACAACATGAAGACATCATTGCTTGGCCGAGGGATGGAGGGAGTGGGTAGTATTGGGAAGTGCCTAGGATTACAGTTGAAGACACAGCATAAGTAGGCATTCCAGCTCCACTAGAGAGGAGGTTATGGGGGAAGGAAGCTTCTAGAAGGACAATTTAAAAGGAAAAGGGAATAGTCTGATTTCCCCCTTCCTTCCTCCCTCTCTTCTTCTTTCTTCTTCCAACCTCCCACCTTTAACCTGCTGTTATGGACTGAGCTCCATGGAAAAGCTGTGGAAATGGGAGCCTGGGAAATATGACAACAAAGACTGACTTGTCTGGGTCAGGAAACCTCTCAAAATCCCAAGCACTGCCTAGAACTTCAGACTGAAGAGAACAGAGTGTCTGAACACAGCAGCCTCCCAAGGGTTCAAATCCGCAGCTGGTAACCATTGTACTGTGTGTGCATGTGTGTGCAGGCAGGGTATGATTCCCCCAATGCCTTGTGTTTCACAAGCTTAAAGAATATGCTAGTCCTCCAGGAAGAATGGATAGACCCATTGTCTTCTTAGACATGACATGGCAGAGCATCCCATCCAGTGTGGTTTCGTGACATACTGGAGAGCCTTGGGTCTCTATGCAGGCATCTGAGTTGAGCAGAAAGCCATGCTGTGTGCAGAGCATACCTTTAGTGTGCTTTGTTAATTTTGCAGTATGGACAGCAAATGAGACTCTGATTCATTTTCATGCCAATGATCCTGCTGCTTGCTTCCCTGAGACAGGTCCTCTCCACAGTTCCTGCCTCTCTAAACCGGAGTCATGCTGCAAGAACAGGGTTTACAAAGGCTGGAGGACATGCTGGGACTACTTCCCTTTTTCCTTGTAGCACATTCTAAAGAATCTAGACTAAACCAAAGAAATTAATTTACTTGTTTTCCATTAGAACTGCCCAACAGGTCCCCAAACACCCAGGGATAAAAGTGATGGATTTTTTTTTTTTTTTCAGAATATCTTCTTTAAGAAAGTTCTAGAAATGCTTAATTATTTTTGGCCCACTTTTGATTATCTGCACTAATGGAGATGTGGAGGGCATGAATCGATAAAATCCCTTGGTAGTTCACAAAAAATCTCCATGTTGCCATTAGTGTTGACCCCTCCCCCACCAAACCTTTTATCAGAGCTGCTAAAAAGTGCCTGTGTACCCCCTGGGCTCTCGGTATATTCAACTTGTTGACAGGCTGACTGATAAAATTGTCTGATTTGAGTTTTATCTCTTTTTCCTTCTCCTGCCCACTCTCTGGGGGAGGTGTTAATGAGCAGTAAAGGAACAAAACCACAGGAAAAGAGGCTACAGAGAGGCCCAGGAACACACAAAACCATGAAATAGCTCTCCGATCCCTGAAACTTTAGAATACCAGCCTTGTGGGATTTCCCTCTTCCTCCACCCTAAAGTAAATTGAAATTACTAAAATGGACCAAGTATGTGGCGCCCTTCCTGATCCAGGCTTTGTAACTTTGAATAGCATTGAATAGCTTATATGGTGTTCATGTCTTAGGGAGAGATTTTTAATTGTTAGTCTTTGGGGAACAATACCTATACTTCTCTTCATTCTGATCAAATGTCTGTTGTTATTATTGTTATATTTTGTGAGGGGTATGTTTGCCAGAGGTCAGAGGATAACTTTGGGGAGTTGATTCTCTCCTTCCATCATGTTAGGTCCTAGGGATTGAACTTGGTGGCAAGTATCTTTACCCAATAAAACCATCTTGATGGACCTGCCCACTCTCTCCCCAGGCATTTTCTCTGTCAGCTTCAGAGTAACTGAGATTTGGGACTAAACCCACCTGGAATGCCGGCCAGTAAGACGGCAGCTGTGGAGTTCAGTCTTTGTTTGCAGTAGGTGAGTCACAGAGCCAGATCAGGAGTCACCTGGATTGAAGGAGTCAGGGTGATGTTTCAACCCTGGTGAGCCATGAGTAAGGGGGTTGCTACAGGCCTCAGGTTCTATCTGGTTGCAGGAGCTGTTGGATTGCTTCTGCTGATTTGAAATTCCAGTAGCTGCTGGTCTGTTTAGCTAGTTTGAAAAGAAAAGCTGGAAATGAATAAAGGGGTAATGGCTAAAGATGCTCCCTGAAGCCTCTGTCTGGGTGGGGGGGGGAGGGGGGAGAAGCTTGACAGACAAGGGAAGGTGATACTGGTTTTGTTGTTGTTGTTTTTAGAGGAACAGGTGCATCTGGCTAGGAACCAAGAGGAGAAAGAAGGGAGGGCTATTTTAATGACTATTAGTTAGAACATAAGATATTTTGGATTATGTTACTAGTTTTTGTTAATTTTACTTCTCTCTTGAAATATGCAAGTATTTCAGCCAACATGTTTTCCCAGGTTATAACTGACTGCTTTTGTTGAAAGACCAACCACCTCACATTATTTGCCTCTTTCTAATTCTTTCAGTTGTTGTGCCAAATGGAGATGAAGTAAAAATCAGGCATTTTTAGTTTTTAGTTATTCCAGGAAATCTTATATAATTCATACAAATTTACATAATTTCCAAAGAGAAGTTCCATCAAAAACTTCTTTCTACAATTTAAGATATTCCAAAACATACCTAGAGACAAAATGAAACATCAACAACATCATTTGAACTATGATCCCTTTAAAATGTTCAAACTCTCTTGCTTTGGGCAGGGAGATCCATTTCAATGTATCTTTCTCCACATTTTTCAAATCATTGTGCCTTGCTAAGTTATTAAGACTGTGGGGTTTTTTTTTAAATAATTTTTTTATAATATAAAAAATATTTTTATAATTACATTTATTCATTTATTTTGTATGTGTGTACATGTGCAGGCTTCTGTGGAGTTTGGGAGACACTTGTCCATAGTGTTTGCTGACTTCTTGCTTACAGCCTTCCAGTTGTAAAGAAAGTACAACCAAGCGTTAGAATACCCTTTTATTTATAGCATGGATATCACTATAGAATATCCAGGTTGATTTATAAGGTTTCAAATCTAATTCCCAACCAATAAGCAGAAAAAAGGTATCAATACTCTTCAGGGAAAGAAAAGGCGCCTAGCTCCGATGAAGTCGTTTTATTTTTTAAAAGTCATTTTTATATTTGTATAGTTAGTCACAGATGTTCTGTCCTACAATGAATTGTGAATATATAAAGATGTCAATTTTAGCTGTTTCCATGGAAATTAAAACGAATGAGGTTAACTTAGAAGGCATGTTGTTTGCTATGAAAAAAAAGTTGGGCTAGCTAAGTTGACAGAAGACTTTGTCAGCAGGACCGTGTATTTCACCAGAGATGCCTCTGAGTCTTCCATGACAGATGGCAAAGGCTAACAAGGGACTTGCAAACATGTCCCCTGCTAACCTTTTTAAGAAGCAGAAATTCATACTGATTTTTTTCCAAAGAAAACCAAAACTACGTTATTTTAATTAACTCACAATTAAAAAGCATCACACACTGGGTTGAGCCGAGCTCTTGACCCTTACCCAGTCCAAGCTCTATAGGTAAGGTAGAATGGCCATTCTGAAGCCATGGGGCTTCCTTTAGGGCTTTATACTATCATTTTCATCAATTATATTTATTTTTATGGCTCTTGATACTTCAATACCTAAAAGGCTAAATTCACATATCCACTATGAAAAACAAAAACTTTGGACAGAGTTGAAAGTAGAAAAAGCAATTTGCTTTGTAACCTCTTCTGCTACTCCCATCCTTTGCCAACATTCCATTCTTCTGCATCACCTCACATTATCCTCTCCTGGTCTCCTTTCTTGGTGGATATGTGAATTTATTCTCATGCTGATAACCATTTACATAAACTTTTTTTTTTAACTTTCTACAAATGCCTCTTTCCATGGTTTTGAGCTCTTGAAGAATATTTTCCAAAGGAAAAGACAGGGTTGACTATCAAGATGAGTAAATGATTGTAGGCTCTAATTATATATCAAAGGGCAAAATCCAGTAGAAGAAACCCACAAGATTGTTGTAACTTTCTACTGTTACCTTTGTGTAGGTGATAGGTGCAGACCATGGCACAAGAAGCCAGTAAAGGCAGGAGCAATACATCCTTATTTTGCTGATATCACAGGTCAGAGGAGATCGTTCTACTGAGTATGTATTTTTACCTGTAAGTGTCACAAGCTGTCTGTGAAAAAGAAATAGAAATTATGCCCAGGAAAGTTCTGGTATTAAGATAGGGTTTAAGACTGGTCATCTCTTAGATGTAACTGTTGAGTTTTCATATGAAATCTACCACAGGCATCGGTGTCCTCTCTCCTTCAACAGAAAGAAACCCAGCACAAACTGGAGGTGCAAAAAGCAAACCCCACTTTTGTTTGAATGCAAAATGACTTACAAAATATCACAGCAAGGATGACTCCTAAAACAAATGTCATAACAGGGACAACAGGAATAAGCTTGAAATCGTCTTGCATAAATCATATCCACCCTTCCCAAAGGCAGTTTTGCTGCCTTAGATGTGTTTGTTCATCACTCAGCTCAAGAACCTGATGCAGGTTTATTCAACTCTTGTCTCCCTTTGTTGGCAAGCCAGACATTCCAGGGTATCAGGAAGCCTGCCTGAAACATAAGAAGGTAACAGTTTTTGTAGTATTTCTTTGTTTATTTTATGAGACAGCATCTTCTTCTGTAATCTCGGGTTGCTTTAAACTCATCCTGTAGCCCAGGCTAGCCTCAGACTCAGTGCCCTACTGCTTCTGTCTTGCTGGGACTGCTATTGCAGCCTGTGCTGCCATTTATGATCACTGACAAAGCGAGTGTTAATAACACATAAGTGTTGGCATTTTCAATCAGCTTTTCATCCATCTCAGGATTGTTGATCCCATTTGGGTTGATAGCTTCAAATTTGACTTATTTTGGAGAGCTGTACAGTTTTCTCCCACTGACCTAATTGGTAGAGATGGTTACTAACTGGAAATAGTTTCATTCATGTGTCAAATAATTTCTAAAATTACAGCAATTCCTACAAATAAAAACATATTGGATCTTGAGAACTCTAACCAGAGTTCACATTTTTTAACAAATCAGTAGGTAGTTGAAAGGGGGGAAAATGGCAATTCTGCTAGTCTATTTTACAAATTGTTATGTGTTCACAATGCCCCATCCCCTCTGGCCCATCTTCCCAAGTGGGCATCTTAACCATCGTCCACTGTGAAGGTGTATGTGCATTATAATTCAATCCCAAACATGTCAGCTCACAGGAATATATTTTAGGTTAAAGACAGCAACAACTACCATTGTTTGAGTTTATTTTGAACATATGCTCCATTTGCATTTCCTTATCGTGTGTCATCTGTCACCTGCTTGTTTCAGAAACTTTGAGGAGTTTGGATGAGTTAGTAGCGCTCCTCCCCACCCCCTCCCACACATGGTGGCTGGTGGGTGTGTGTGAGTCTCTGTAAGTACAGAGGCTGCTTAGAAAACACCACAGTTGCTTTAAAAAAAAAAAATGATGACTTTGATTGTGTTTTTCCCCCTATTCCCATCACAATAACACTTTGCAGGTGATTATTAAATTAGAGATTTTCTTTGTTTTTCTAACAAAAAAACCCTTTTTATGTCAGCACCAATTATGAGTGGTAATTTTTTTCACATTTTACAAAAGATTTTTCTGTCCTACCTCCACGCCCCTCCCCCAGATAAAGAAGGGCTTTGACATTCTATGACAGGGAGGGATTTTTTCCCTTCCCCCCCCTCTTTTTTTTCTTTTCTCTTTTTGCAGACAACAGTGCTTTTGACTTTTCTTTTTTTAAAAAAAAAAAAAAAAATCTGTTGACTCTATTGAAAAGTGACAGGACAATATTTAACCTGAATAGAGGCATGTTGACTCCTCTTATTAAAACTGACAGTTAAGGACATTTCTCTCTTTATTCCTTCTGATACACGCAGACAAGTCTTCACTGCTAACTAGTATACAAAATCAAAAACAAAAAAATACAGAGCGCAGAGATGACTACCTGATAAACAATATATGAATGACAATCGCAAGTTTAATCTAGCAAAGAAACCTTTTTTTATCCTTTAAGAAAATTAAAGCCCTTTCAAATTAGTTTGATATATGAAGACACACTGACATCATTAATTTTCAGGTAGTCAGTCTTCCCAAGCTTGCCTTTCCTCTTGATAATATAGAATATTCTCATCAGTCCAGGACAGGACCACAGCGACACCTATAGAGGGGCCTCAGACCTCTCTGGAACCTTATGAAGAGCCTCAAGTTAAGCTGTTGTTAGTCCCCTCTCCTGTCTGCCCTCTTAGGACAAAAATGGTGGTTCCCAGAAGTTGGACCCCAAGCCCAGTGCTAACTGATACTCATTGTCATTGAAAAAACTGGTCAGAAATGTCAAGCTTTTGAGTTCTTTCTGGCCTGTTGGGCTAATAAAGAGTCTCATTAGCATGAGTGAGGCTTGAGTTCCTCTCAGTTGGACATGGAGTGGACCTCTCAGCAGAAGTAGAGTGAGAAACCAGATGTCTTGTCTCAGAGGTAGACTGGAACCATCTGGAACTCAGATGGTGCAGGGTACTTCCATGAGTAGTCAAGCCTCTTAAAAGGAACTGATTAGTGCTGGAGAATGTGCTAGGATTTTGTGTGGCCACTGAGACTTGGGAATGTGTATATGTTTGGAGGGGGAAGTTATTATATAAGGATTAACTGTGGAGTGGTTTTTGTCAGAATGTGGTTTGTGCTGTTGTGAAAGCTTGAGTGTAATTGTTTGCCACAGCGTAAAGCAAGGCAACTTTTTACTCTCATTTTGGTAATGAACATCCTGTCCTAGCATCCATTAAGAGTCCTTGAAATGATTTGAAGTTTTATAAATTTTCACTGGGAAGAATTCAGAAATTAAAAGTTTATTCCATGCCAATCTTCCATATTAAACATGGAGAAGAAATGGCTTTGCGTTGACAAATCTTTTTGTGTTTAGGAATTACTCAATTTCCATTATTGATTGATTGATTGATTGTTACTCAGAGAGGATCATGTGGTTAGAGCCATCTGTAGGCTATAACATGGAAGGAGCTCTAGGTTTCTTTTCCCTTAGGAAGGACCAAGGTCAGGTGTGGTGGTAGCACTTGCTTTTAGTACCAGTATTCTAGGAGAGGAAAGTGGGTCTCTGTGAGTTCTGGGTCAGCCAGGGCTACAGAGTATGACACTGTCAGGAAGGAAGGAAGGAAGGAAGGAAGGAAGGAAGGAAGGAAGGAAAGGCCTGACAGAACACTGTTGTCTTTTTGGAATCTAATATAGCCTGTGATAAAAAAAAAAAAAATCTTTGGAGATTCAGATCTAAGACGTATCAAAAAATACTCAGAATTGACATAGGAGAGAGCCAGTTTTTTATCCTCTGTATGTGTGAATATTGTGGAAGAGGCTATTGTATCCATTATGGCTTCTTAGTTGGGGTTCTTCCTCAAGGTAGAGCCAGGGCAAGCATTTTTACATAAGTACATAGGTAGTGACTCCAAGTGTGCTCTTTGGGGTTGGAGAAGGCAAGAGAAGCCACAAAGTACCAGAAGGTTGTTGGGTGCCAACTGTGAGCACCTGAAGCCCCCTTCTTCCTTTAAGGAACCTCTGGGAAACTGCAGGCACATGTCCTTTAGAAGAGGGCCCTATGATCTCTTGGTTAACAATTTGGGTACTCCCTCTCCAGTTGATTTGCCTAGCTTTCCTTCCCTTGTAGGAGGTATCCATTCACTTTATGGGTGTTTCAACAAATCCAGGAAAGGGAAAAGATTACTTACTACTTCAGGGACTGGAAGTGTGGCTCAGTTGGTCGAGTGCTTGGCTAGCATGCAAGAAGTCCTGGGTTTCATCCCTAGAGTTACATATACTCAGCATAGCAGTGCATATCTGTAATTGTAGCACTCAGGAGGCAGATGGAAGAGGATGCTTGACTATATATGGCCTGACTTACATGAGATCACACCTCCTCAGAGCACCTTCCCCCATCAAAGTGATGTATTTAGAATATCTCACTTGCTTTGGCTAAGTTAGGAGCTATTGAAGGATTTGCAGGGGGGGAATATGATGACAGGATCTGTGAGGCTGACTTAAAGGTTAGGTATTGGAGTTAATATCCTGGTCTGTAACTCCTATCCTACATGAATTGAAGGGCAATGCCCCATATCATGCCATGCAGGGGAATGGCAGAGATGATAAGTAGAAATGTGCTATAGGGCTAGATCCTGCCTGCCCAGATTGCCAGCTACCATCATGTTTTATCCACTGTTGAGCACATTCAGCTCCACTCTTAACATTGTGTGCTATCCAGGGAGTGTTTCTGCTGCAGGGTAACATGGTGCCATGGCCTCTGTGCTTGATTACCCATCCCCATTGCTACTGCCTTGAGGAAACAACCCTTTGTGGTCAGTTCTTGGCAAAACAAGGGACATTTCAAATCAACTGGGCCAAGAAACACAGGCCTAGTTTTCTTTTTATATATAAAATTCCCCCTTTTAAAAATTTCTTTAAATTTGTTCTTCAAGAAGAAATAAACCTTTATGGGACCCCGTGTATGGCTGTAAATTTGATTGACCAGATGTTTGTCAGATTTAATATGTGCTGTTTAAAAAGTTGCTTTCTACATCTCCACCCAGCACTATTCTGGGGAGGAAGAAGTCGGTTTATAGGAAACAATGAAATCAGTTTTAACACCATACAGGTGCTCTAATCCTATTACAGACTAGAGTGGTTAGCATTCTTGATGCTTTCTCATTTCATTTATATGGTAGGAATGATTTTTAAAGGAGAGAGCCAAGACAAAGTATTTAAAGGGATAGCAAGGGATGTAGGGAAGGGAGTGTGGTTAGCATAGCTGAGGTTCTTTACATACTCTTAGCATTGTGGTTTTAGGGGTTCTCTATGTCTGGTCTGCTTTCCAGCCTGAAACACCATCACTAGAATACTGGTCATTGATTCCAAACTCTTGAATCAAATTCTAGAAAGTAACCAGGCAGACGAACTCAGGACTAGTTTGTTTCCAACCTCAGTGAGCAGAGTCTGTCTTCGATTACCTTCTGGAGTTCTCTCCTGAACTCTGCCTCCCATCTGCAAATGGCATCTTGAAGTGCCAAACCAAGCCAGACAAATAGCAAAACTGAAATAAACTATATAGTTCTTCGAGGCACAGTAGATAGCCCGGGTACCATAAAAGGAGGAACTGGGTCCTTAGTGACACAACCTCATTGACTAACAGGGATGTGCACCCAGTAAAGGGATAGCTCCCAATTTTAAGCCCAAAGAATTCATACATAGGATATATTTTGGCTGAGAACCTCAGGTTGTAAATCTAGTTGTAATAAAATATGTGTAAATAGATGTCTGTCATGTTTGAATTTGAAATCTCCATGTCTGAATTACTGGGGCTAGGAAAAAAATGCTTTTAAGCTAGAGAATAAATAGCCCATCAGTTAAGAGCATTTGTTCTTGCAGAAGACTGGAGTTTGGTTTCTGGTACCTACACTGGGTGGTTCATAACCACCTGTAATTTCAGCTCCGGGGTCTCTGCCTTTCTCTTCTGGCTTCTGTGGGCACCGGCATGCCCATGTGCATAAACACACACATGTGCACATATGTACAGAAATAAAAATAAATTTTAAATTAAGAAAAAAATTAAAATTTGAAACTTAATTTTGTTACATGAGGATATTAGAATGGCAAAATTAGCATTTACCATTGTCAATGATTTTTATAAAACAAAGAACATTTAGCTAATTTCCATCTACTGGGAATCATACCCGTTTCCCACAAAGAATAGGAAAGAGATCATCTCAGACCCGGACAGCCTTTTATGATGCATGGGAAAAATATCAAATGATTTGTTTTTCATTTCCTACTCCACATATTGTCACAGACTAATAGTGACCTGTGAGCTGCTCTCAGTCTTACCTCCCCTTTGGTCTAAGTGGTTCCCAGCAACGCTGAAAAACTTAAAGTGCACTTGGGCATTGTCCTCAGAGCCTTCCACTGCCGGCTTCTTACCCCTAAGGGTCTCTTAGAGGAACCTTAAAGACCACTGGATTCATCCAGTTCATCTTTTATTTTAAGAAATTATGTCATGGATCACAGAACTCATTGGTTTATTAAGTGTCATATGAGAGAAATAGAACTTTTCAAAATACACAAATAATATAAGCAAAACCAAAACAAAACAACCCCAACAACAAATTAATGTTGCTTCAGCTCTGCTTCTAGGGGATGGCACTGTAAGCCTTTTGGTGTGTGGCCTTCTCATCTTTGATGGGAATCTGTGTGTGTTTCCTGTACTTCTGCACAACCTGTTATGTTTGCTTTTAACTTTACAAATGTATTGTGAGTTTTTTCTTTCCTTAATCATCTCTAAGAACACATTTGAATAGCTAATATTACATGTTATGACACAGCTTAATATTTATGGTTTAGTACTCATATTCTCATTTTGAATTTTCTAAACATTAGCGACAATGTCATTGTAGCTAAAGAAGCCACCATCTAAATGGCTCTGCTTATTCTCATCTTTATTCCCCTAGATTAAATTCCCTTTACCCAAACACAATTGTAGCTCACCTGTATTCACTGTCTAAATAATTTGTTAAGTATTCATGGAATCCGCAGTGGAAGATAGTTCTGTGACCAAAGTGTGTGTCTGTCATAGTGGCTGTTACTAGATAATTTGCCTGAAGTGACATTAAGTCATTTAGGAGGCAAGATCTGGTTCCATTATTAGAAAGGAAAACATCTGCCACCCACACCTTTTGGGGTGTTTCTGCACCCAGCCTTAAAGCCATGCATGTGTAAGGGAGGATGCCACACAAGCCAGAAAGGATGAGCTCAAAGCTGCAACAATGAGAAATGTAAGAAAAGGGTTTGGAATGAATCATCTGATTTCACTATCCTGCTTGGGAAGAGAGGAGGAATGAATCACTCCCTTAAGAGGTGCTTGTGTCATCATGTGCTGTTTAGTAGGGGTGTGTGTGTGTGTGTGTGTATGTGTGTGTGTATCAGTGCACACATGTGTGCGTGTGTGTACCCTTCTCAGAGGCATTTAGAATCTCTTTGTGTGAGATCCAGCATGTGCAGGAATGTGGTAAATCTTTCTCGTGAGCCCTTCTTATCCAGATTATGGGAGGCAGTTTCATTAAATGTGTCATGGTTTATATCCCCTTCAGATCTTCTCACCATATAGCTCACCTTTACAGTTTAGTTCCTTCTTAGAAAAAAAAAGTGAACCTTTTTTTTTTTTTTTTTTTTCTGGAGATTCGGGCATATCTAATTTTCATGCCATTGTATTTCATAGAGTGCTCTGTCTACTGTATTTTGAGCTATCTTCTCTGAATGGGAGATGAGAAAGAAAAGAACTTCTGCATTTGAAAGGGGTTTAATTTTGCTGCCTAAGAATCAGAGCCTAGTATGAGAGGATTTTTTGGTTCACAAAGTCAAGGTTAATTTTAGGAAAATAGTGTTGGTGTCCCAGATAGCTTGAAATTGAATTCTAGTAGTTAAAAATGGTTTTATCCCCCCTATATTTTTCATAACCCCACATTGCACATGAGCGATGCTCCAAGGTGTGTGTTGATTGAATATCACATTACCCTCCCTGACCTTTTGAACAATTATCTCTGTCCACTGAACCCTTGGATATTGCATCTAAATTCTGTGAGGGTAAAGAATAGGTCCAGCATCTAGCATAACCCTAAATATACAGGCGTGTTCAGTAGTTACTGACTGAGCAAATAAATAAATGAACCATTTAAACTAGAAACTTTACTAATAGATTATCCAGTGTCAACATTAATTTTCTTTAGTTACTGATAGCCTACAGAATTGAAATACCATTCTTCTGAAGATTGGATCAATAGCAATAAACCAAAGAATATTAACATCTCTTTTTAAGCATATTTAGGATCAAAGAACATATATACAAATTGTATATGACACCTGACAAAGGAGGTGTGGGAACACCTTATTCCCATGGGCTCAAAATGGAACTATTTATTAAAAATTCTGAAGTGCTCACTACTATTTCTTCCTTGGGATACCTTTTTTAGATATTCTCTATACCCAGGAACATTTATTTGGGAATCTTTAATATCAGATTTACCCACTCTCTTTATGAAATGTGTATTTTCTATATCATATTGATGATACATTTTTTCACTTTAATAATTTAGTTCTGTGCCTCAGTTTCTTTGTGTGATTATCAGCTAGTAAAACAAGAAATTAAAAGAAAGATGGTATATCTGTACAGAAAGGGTCATGTATCCCCATCCCCATCATTTCTCTTAATGTTACTCTAGACTTATTTAAAATTGGGGCCCAAAGAGATGGCCCAGGGGTTAAGAGTGAATATTGCTTTTGCAGAGGACCTGAGTTTGGTTCTCAGCACCCACATCAGTCAGCTAAAAGCTATTCATAAAACCAGCTTCAAGAAATCTAGTGTCCTCTTCTGGCTTCCATGGCCTCTACACTCATGTGCAGGTGCTCCCCCCCTCCACATTCCATAATTAAAAATAAAACAAATACTCAAAATTTTAAATGAAATGTTAGTTAATTGGTTTCTTAACTTAAATAATAGTTTATGAAGCCATTGTTTGAAGAGAACTTCCCTTGTTAGGAATAGCAAAGGAACTTAGATCAGAGACTCCTTTGAGTTCAAGAAAACTGAGATAGAGGGGCAAGGACCAAGGTCAGATGCTGTAGATACTGGCTTACAACTAGTGCATAGAGTTGACTCATTATGTACTAAAAATGCAGTAGTAACAGTTAACTCTAATTAACAATAAAGTTTAACCATTATAAATTAACAATAGTAATAATAGTGGTTTAAAGCATATATGACCGTGTACATTGACTTCATGGCAATGCTGTGGTATTTCATAGAGGGAACTTATCTTCTTTATGTGATGATATCATAGGGGAATGCTGAAGCTAGTGTCCAGTGAACATCCAAGACTCTGTACTGAGTGCTCAGTATTTGTTGACTTTAATTTTTGAATCCTAAGTCTTTGTTCAACCAGCTGTATAGTGGAAATACTAACATTTTAGTATGAAGAGAACTGAACTTTCATCCTGGCATGCTCTATGCATTCAGTAAATCGTAACTACTATAGGCCATCTTTCTCCTGCTACTTATAAATCATGAAAAAGCTTTTTTTTTTTTTAAAAAAAAAATCCCTGGTCTTTATAAATGTTAGCAGGGTGAAGATGAGCTATAGATATGGCATAGGTGGGTCTATTGGAACAGGAAGGCTTCTGCGGCCTGCACATCCCAGTCAGGACTTCTGTGTCATGCACAGGAGGAATCTAGCTCACTAGCATAGATAAATGACTGCCAAGTGGATCCAGGAACTGGAAAATCAAGAGCTGATACAGGACCCGGGAAGGGTCAGGGAAGACAATATGGAGGAGTGAGGGCCACGGTGGACTGAGATGAATAGACCCTACCCAAGTGCATTTAAATTTAAACCTGATGAATAGCATCTGGCCAAATAACATCTATCTGTGGACCATATGTGGCTTCCAGGCTGTCACTGGGCTGTCTGAGAATAAAGCCAATACTTATTTTCCTGAAGAGAAGGTGGAGGGCATTCACTTGGAAGGACCACAGATAAACGGTCTGTTCTTTGGTCAGAGTGGAAATGAAACTGGTACCTTAGGTTTCCTATATGTTTTTCAATATATTAGTAAATATGGCTCATTATTAAAAGTTTGGAACAATGAAAAAGTATCAGAGAAAACAATGTCTTCTCACATTAAGGTGGCCTCTTTTTATAGGCAGATTCTCTGAGAGTTTCTCTAAGCAGATATGTAATACAGAATCATGGAATCACATAGAATGGAGACCACATCATACAGTCTGTTTTATTTAACCCAAAATTTAATGTATTTTCCTGTGTCATTAATGCTGCTTTAAGAGTGACACATGATATTTTATCAGGTGAGTGGGCCAACTTTTATATCACCATTTAACAGCTAACCACAGAAATGGGCATTTAGATTCTATATAATTTTCCTCACTTTTAAATAATATTGTGATAAAAAGCACCTTATGTACATCTGTCTGTATGCAATTCTCTGATGTTTAGGGTCAGCTCATGAAAAAAGGGTATGACTATTCTCCAGAGTACTGACAAACAGCCAGATTGTCCCTCAAAAAAGCTTTTATTATTTTTACTCATGCAGCCCATGTCTATAATTCTAGCCTAGAAGTTGTCTATGATATGGACTAGGGTTGGAGATATAGCTTGGTTGGTAGAGTACTTGTCTAGCCTGGCTGAGAGCTTGGGTTCAATCCCCAGCACTGAAAATGAAACTATAGGTGTGTTAGAAATAAAATAACTCCGTTTAATTCTTATCTGTGCTTCACTAATTGTTGATATTTACTAGGCTGTTATATTTCTTTGTGAATGTTACCTGAATTCTATTGTCTGTTATTCTTTGGTTTGCTCATCTATTGCATAGACATTTATTACATAGCTTCATGTCTTAGGCACTGTTACAGCACTGGAGAGACAATACTGAGAGAAACAGCAAACATCTGTTGTTATAAGAATTACATGGAAGACTTTCTGTAATATCCTTAATGCAGTAATGTCTGGCTCACACACGAACTCACCAAGTTATTGTCCATCATTTTTGGTTTCACTGTAAGACTATATTTATAGCACTGTTAGTTAGATCGGGGGTATACTGGAAGGTTTCTTTAATTGAGTTGGTTAGCAATATCTGTTTTCCTGACCATGACTATGGTCACTATTGGTGACCACTAAGGGACACCTGGCTGTGGGAGAAGATGGAGCCAATGTGAAAGGAGGCATCTGCCTGAACCGATGGCTTTACACATTTTACTTTTGAAAATTTGGCAAAAATCCATGAGTCTATCATTAGTCAGTCTCTCTGTCTCTTCTCCATCTCTCTTTTACCCTCTCTTCTCTCTCTTTCCTTCCAGTTAATCTTCCTCTAGGTGGGATGGATCTCCACAAGCTTGTATAGGATTGCTCAGACCACACAGTCATGCAGAATGACCAAGAGCCTTCTATGTGTTCTTAATAAACACCATTTTCCAAATCCAGTGCACATTACCATTATGAGAGCTGAAGAAGCATCATGGAAAATAGCCAGAGTGAGACTTCCGTTTCCTATGACCGATACCACCCTGCCCTCATTTAGCATGTTTTCTGTGGGATCTGGTATAGAAGGGCTGGCTTTTGTTTTTCCATACCATTGTCCTGTATGATCTAGCTGCAGAAGGCCAATTTCCGAGCAGATTACAGGTCTGCCCATTTCAGCTGGACCCACATTCCTCAGAATCCAGTCTACTTGTGAGTGTTCTCACCCAGTAGGAACAGGGAGAGTTAGTGAGGTATGTGTTGATTTCCAATAACAGATTTCTTGAAGGTTGAGTCGTAGAGAAGCAGGGTGACGGGAACAGAAGCACAAAACATTAGGTGTTATATTTATATTAGAATACATCTCCTATCAAGAAAATACCCAGGGCTGGAGACATGGTTCAGTGGCTAGTTTTACTGTTCTTGGAGAGGGCACAAGTTTGGTACTCAGCACCCATACCAGGTACTCACAACTGCCTATAACTGTAGCTCTAGGAATCTGGACACTCTTCTTCTGATTCTTGAGGTCACTTGCACACAGGTGGAAGACAGGGGCATGTGCATGAGAGACTGGATGCTCTGCATCCCTAGGAATCTACTATCCCTCTCGCATGCTACTGTGTGGTTTTTAAAACATAGGCTTTTAGGGACTGAACTCAGACCCCCATGCTTACATGCACTTTACTGAGTTATCACCCCAGACCCAAACTGGATACTTGTCTTCTTCTGTCCTGATGACTTTAAACTTCCGATGCCAGAGGCTGCTGGACTGTCTGTGGAGTGCTGTGTATGGCACCCTTCCCTGTGGCCCATGTGCTTCAGCATCTCATAAGAACCCTAAGGGATTATTACTTTTCATGGTTAATGACCTGAGCAACTGGGAATGAGACCTAGAGTCAGTGCTTGGAGTAAATCTTCCCAGCTTCAAACTGGGCTCTGATTAGGAACTGGGCAAAAGGAAAGTCCTGAACCATGAATGATGGATGAAAAGCTCTCACCATCCCTAGGAGCCCAGCCACTGCATAGGAAGCCCACCAGTGACCAGCGGTGGCCATGTAGGCAAGAGGCGAATACCAAAAGGCTTGCTGAAGGATCCATAACATTTAGTGCAATTTCCTCTCCATTTCCCCACCCCCCACATATTTTAAATTTTTTCTTTTTTGTTTTTCTTTCTTCCTTTGTTTTTGTGACTCCTTTTTCAGGTTAGGAGTATTTGACAGGAGGATCTTGTGCATTCATAGGCAGATATTATTTATTAAGTGGTGCAGCCTGTGGTGATCACTGAGGAAAATGGGCTGTGGCAGGAACCATGAGAAACCCTCTGGTACAAAGGAATGAAGTGCAGTAGGGTTTGGTGGTTTCTGTGAGGTGGATGGTCGGTGAACAAAGGAATTTCAAGATGGAGTCCTTGAGGGTGTACAAATGAATCTCTCTCTCTCTCTCTCCCCCCCCATAGTAATGATAATGTCTGTCTGTGGGTATTTCATAGCTCAGGAAGGAAGGACTAACCCAGTCCAAGAATAACGGCACTAGGATCATTTCCAATAGGTCCCTACTAGCTTTTCTGCTCGTGTATGTGTGTTAATTTTTCTTGAATGTCTACAGAAGTCTTTTTTCCTTCTATTTTCCTGATGTTCCAAGATGCTTGCGCTCATTTCCAGTGAAGGACATGAACATTCTTCTGTATGGCAAGGTGAAAATAATTTTATTTTCATCACTTTCCTCACCCCCCCCACCCCAAACCTTGTGATGGATTTCCTTGAAAAAAAATAATGACGGGGCTTCACAAACTGGCCTGACAGTTGTGATGCGCAGAGCGAGCCGGCTGAGTGGGAACGGTGAGGCATCTCTGTACCTATTATGGCAAAAATCAATAATGCTTTCTGTAAATTGCTCCTCCCAACGGAGACGAACAAACGCAAGAAACAGGGGAAGCCATCATTCTGTGTGAAGGCTCTGCACACTCAGACCAGTGCAATTATGAACAGGAGGGTGGTTAGCTTTGCCAGTGTGTGTGTGTGTGTGTGTGTGTGTGTGTGTGTGTGGTCAGAGTAAGAATTCGGGGTGGGGGACTTATTTGTCATAAAATTTTAATTGTCTGCTTCCTTTCTCAGAAAGGCATGTGTTCCTATCTGTCCTTTGGAGGAGAGAGCACCTGAGTCTAGACACCCCAGAAAAGCCTTTGCACATTGCATGGGTGGATTAAGGTCATAGCCAGTCTATTTAACTGTTGATTTTCTGGCAAGGGACTTCAGGTGCTTGTGCATTTCTGAAAACTCCTATAAGCTCTGTGGGAGCTTCCCACTGGATCTGTGTCTGTAAAGCATCCTGTAGCTTGAGCTGTGCTAGTCTTAGGTTCTAAATCACAACAATCAGTTTAGCTTCTGTGTCTTCAAGCCTCCTCCTTCCCAGGGCTCACACTACAGATGGGAAGTGAAGTTGCTCCTCCATCGATGTGTCTAACGGGTCACCGCTCTATTCACTTTTTCTTCTAGCAAGCAAAACCTTAAAATTAATTACCACCATGATACACAAGTTGATAAACATAGGTAAGCATGACTATGAAAATCATTTTCAATCTAAGTTTCTGATTAGGGGAGGTGAACACACAGAATGCAAGGGCTTTATGCAGATTGTTATGTAAATAAAATGAAGAGGGTATATGACTACGTGACGGTTTCCAGCGAGATGTGAACCAGTGACTCCAGGCATGGAGGTCAGATTAAAGAAACCACTTGCCAGACTGCGTGTGAGGGGTTACACACAGCATCATGGGTAATTAGGCGGCTGTATCGGGGAGTTGCCTGTACTCCTTGTTCTTTGAGGGTCCCTCTTCCCTGGCTACTGTGCATTGATTGTATCACCTTGAGGAGGGGAATCCTAAGTGTCAGAAGCCTCTTGAGTCTGATCAGGCTTTCTCATGAGGCAGGGACCATTTCACCAGAGGAGATCCACTACACAGCATACACACCTTGGGAAAGTTGCTGAGGACAGAGGTCAGAAGACCAGCTATGTGCTGTCAGTTCCAAGACCCATAATAAATTTCAGCCTCCACATCCCAATTCAGGAAATGGATGGTGATACCCACTGTGGCTCCCTCATATAAGAAAAATTTGTGAAAATCGCCAGCATAAACATTCTACCTAGATATAAGTGGGAAGTGTTAATGAATATAGAAGGCAGGTTAGCCCTGGACATACTTGAGTGCAATGACTAAGTGTGACTGTGGTGCATTGTGGACTGGGAAGCTGTTCATTAAAGTCAGTTTCCAGACATGGAGTTATGAAAGAAACATTGGTATTATCCCACGTTGGAGCTCAGCTGTCACGATGTTAGAGGCAGAGAGAAGGAGCTGTGAAGAAGCGAAAGTTTGAAATTTTAGCTGAGCACTCTGGTGTGATAATGCCACATTTCCCATGGCATCCTGCTTGGATCCAGCGGGGAGATTAAGGGTTGACATGCTAGTCTCAAAGGAGAAAGAGCTGCAACTTCAGGGGAATGAAGAGCAGAGAAACAGGAACTAAGCACTGGAGGCTGGGTGTGGTAACACACACCTGTAGGCCCAGCACTGTGGAGGGAAATACGGAAGGTATGTGATGTGATGCTATGTGATGAGTCTGAGGCTAGCCTGGGCTATCCAAGACCTTGTAAAGCAAAACAAAACAGGCAACAAAAAAAGCAGAAAATATGAAATTCTCATCAAGATTTAGATTTTTATCTAAAGAGATGAGTTTCTGGCTTGGTTTTCATATTTTTTTTTTTGTTAAATTCCTCAAACAGGAAGTGCAATAGATTGGTAGGTGGGAGAATGAGCATGTATTTCTGCATGAGGAATTAAAAGGCAGCCAAAGTTGGATGATACCACAAGAGAGAGGAGGGAGACAGGGTCAAGTTTCTCCAAAGAAAGGGGAACAGACATTTCAGAAGGCATCAGCAGCAAAGCACCTCCCTTCTGACCCGAGCAGAACACACAGTCCTGGTTGAAAACACATTCTTGGTGGTCAGGAGAATGGAGAATGAACCGACACAAACAGATACTTCCATGCATTCAAGAACCAGAGGGAACTTGGAACATGAATGAGAAGGTGGCATGATTTGGAGGGTGTCTTGAGCATAACACTTAGAAACAGACTCACAAATACCTTGGGGAAAAATAAGGCTCATGGAATCCTACCAAGTCTCCAGGTCTAGTCATCTCCAATCCAGACATTGGCAGGATAGGAGGTGTGTCTTTTCCAAGGGAAATGTCTGATGTCTGCCCCCTGCTGGAGGCTGCTGCCATCCTTCTCAGAGATGGAGTGTAAGGAAGCAAAGGCAGTGGAATAAAGAAATTGACCCATTAAAGTCAATAATTCCAGGATGCTAATGTATCCAAATGCATCTGAATAGCATATTAAAATTACCAAAATTGTCTTTTAAAACCTACCGATGTGGGTCACCTAAGCAGCATGTACCCAGTTGTTAATAATTAATACTGCACATCCCGGGGAGGAATCGCTGTAGATAATTGTAGCCAGTGAGTACTAGTCTGGCAGCCCAGTGTGCTGTGGGTCAGAAAAGGGCAGCAAGGAAGGTATCATACATCATGCTGGTGCCAGCCGCTGGGTATCGGCGATCTGCTTCCTCTGGCTGTACTTATTCTGGAGATGCGAAAGCCTTCTAAACAAGGCTGTGAATTGGTTTTCATGCTCGCATTGACAGATTGGGAAAGCAGTTTGTTCTACCAAATTTAACAATGATATATCATTATCACAACTTTGGGGGAAATCTATAAAATCAATAAGTTTGTAGCCTGAACAGGATTTGTATGGCTCGCTTGCTGTGCTGGTGTCAAAGCGTGAGCATATGGATTGAGTCACAGCCTGAGATCAATGGAATTTGTGGACAGTCAGCTCAATAACAAGCCCTTCTGAAAAGAAATAGATGTAAAAAGCAAATTTACTAGAGTATAAAAAAAAAAAAAAGCTAATATCTTTTCCGCGCCTGGCTGTAAAGTGCTGTTTGGCTGCTGTGGGCTGCGGGTACTTTGAAAGCTGGCTGGGGTATGTGCTTGCAATGCCCAATGCTCCTTCACCAGCTTCAGACACTGCATGCATAGTTAGGCACTTCTATTTGCAGGGTTCGTCCTAGGAAACTCGCCAAGAATAGGAGAAGGGGAAAATAGCCCTTTATATTGTAAACTGAATAAAGAATAAAAACAGCCAGTGTGTCTGCCGAGGGGAAAGACCACGGTGGCTTTATTTACTTTGTGCTGGTAGCACTTGCTAACAGAGAAAAATAAAAAGGCATAATTAAAGAGTTTAATGAATTCGTAGCTCTTTTGTTTGAGTGGGATGAGAATGCATGTTCCGGAGAGGCCTCACAAAGAGCGTGGCTGGCAGTGAGTTAAGAGTAGGAAATCAGTTCTTTGAAGGCATTTTTATACTTCATTATCCCAGCATGCAAAATGACTTGTACTAAATGATCGAGGATTTTATTTTTCACTCTCTCTCTCTTGCTCTTTCTCTCTTTTCTCTAAACAAAAGAGAGCATGGGGTGGCCGGTGTCTAATTCCCATCCGGGTCCTGAGCCTGGAGATTAGCCTGTCACCAGGCTGGTGGGCCAGTCCTTGCAAAACTAGGCAGTCCCAGGGACTGACCACCTGATGAACCCCTGTTGGCAGGAAACAACCCTGTTCAGTGCCACACGCTCTGGAATCTGCCCATGAAGGCTACTGGAGGCTTCCTGCAGGCTGTGAATTGAGGTGTTTTTATGTGGTGGTTTGGAAAAGCCAGGATCACTCATCTTGCCCTTCTAAGGTGGAACAAAAGAGAAAAACCTGAGGGAGATAAAGCTGAGAATGAAGTATATGTCTCTCGATTGTCAACTGTGACTTGCTATCTTTCTCTCCCATATGAAGAATGTTTCTAGGGCAGGTGACAGACCCTTAAGAGACGACTGTCCATGAGTACCCAGCCACTCCCTCTATTCTGGCCAGAGGATTCTCTCACTGGGTACAGAGTGGCTGGTGGATTACACAGGGCTTGTAATCCACATGCAGACAAGAAGCTGAGCCCCATGAAGGTAGCCTTCTAGTGCAGCTGGGCAGAAGGCCGAGGGTGGGCAGGAAGGAGACTTCAGCATCCTGGGTTTGGATTCAGAAAGTTTGTTGATGAACCACCAAGGCAAAAGCCCAGAGGAAGTTGCACTTTGTTCCCTGAGGAAATTGGGGATTTAGGTGATTGCTGCAGGGCTGAGCATGATCCTGAGGGGTTGGTAATCTGTGGCACTCCAGGACCCTTGTTTAAAACCAACACTGCCATGTGACAAGCACAGCCTCACAGATGAAGTAGTAATAAAGGTCAGGGGGAAAGTTATCCCAGAGAAACTCTCTGAGGTCTGTGGGCCTCAGGACCAGTCCTGACCACACTTCCACCTCTCCATCTCCACAAAAGAGCCCATGGGTGGAGAGAGGCAGCAGAATGCTCTCTTTTAAGGTCTTGATTATTTTAAGTAAGTGTCTGTCATCCATCTTTCCCCAGGATGTGTGAGATCGGGGCTTCCCAGACAGTGACTTCTCAGCTGCTCTAGAGCCCTTCCACACAGGTATCATCCTTTCTTCCTTCAGCCACAGCACCAGCACTTTGGGAGAGCTTCCTGTGGCAATGCATGGAAGCAACGGAAAAACAAGGCAGCTGAGGTGGTTCTTGGCGACACACCTAATCCATCTTTGCAGGAGAAAGGCCCTCTTGGGTCTGAAAATAATTATTGTTCCTGTCCATCAGCCTGCTGTCTTACCTTCCTCTCTCCCTCACTGTGAACACACTTTGGCACATCTTTCTTCCACATGCAGGGCCACAGCATGGGGTTCTTGGCTGTCTCTCCACTCAGTCATGTGCCAGGAGGACCCCTAGCTAGTGTTTCTTCACCCCACTGCAGACTACCCACTCTTGGTGTCTCCTTTTTTATTTTTCTTTCCGCTTACACCTTCCACATGGGGAGGCAGCCTCCAGCAGCAGGGAATTTCCATTTGTTTTTCTGTCAGGTTCAAAAGATTTGCATTCACAGGGCTTCTGTATGCTTATTTGCTTATAAACAACCCTCAGTGTTTGCTTCCTGTTAAATTTTACCTCATAAACAAAGATCACTATGGAAGGTTTATCCAATAATTGTTTAATCTGGAATCTGGACCTCTTTTGGTTTTTTTTATATACCTATTATGCATTGACTATAAACTCATGGTTTTAACATCCTTACTGGGTGACAGTTTTTCTGACTTTTCTAGAGAGATGGAGGTTGGTCTCTGTGTAAATGGGAACTAGAAATGTTTGGACTGATGTACATAAATCCTAGGTTGAGAAGGCCTATGTGGGGATGGGCAGAGTCAGCTAAACCCCTTGGTTAAACTCTAAAAGGACAAGCCCTTCATCTCTTCTAGTTCTTTCTTTGATGGGGTCCTGAGAAGTGGAAAAAGAAATGCTGTTCACAATTAGTCCTAACTTTTGAACGACGACATTTCTCTCAGCAGAATGAACGAGCAATGTGGTAATTTATAGCCAGTCCCTGGCCTTGCTGAGTAGCAGGGAAATACTGTGGAAGTGACTGTTAATATTGATCAGTGAGGGCTAGAGAGAGTTGGAGACCCTCAGCACGGCCACTTAAAGTGGGCAGGAAACCCAAATTGACCAGTAATAAAGTGTTTGAGGTTGTACAAGGCGGCTCCTGGGAAACTGCTGTTCTGAGAGGGAGGCTGGGGGGAGGAGCTGTCAATTATTCTTGTTTGATACCCAGTTACTCAACAGGACAGAGCAGAGGAGAGCCTGTGGCAGGAGGCAGTAGGAGGTAGGCAGAGGCCTGCATCTCACTGCACAGCCAGCCCTGTGAGCATGGGGAGGGAGGGGAAAAACGGGCTGCTTCCTCATCTCTCTGAGGTCACCTGCTGTAGGGCTAGTGTGGCTTTTTTGGGGTGGGTGCAGGGTGAATCTTGAGACTTTTGTGACCTTTCCCTTACCTATGTGATGGCTGATGGCAGTTGATTAGACTTTGGTTTTTGTAGTCATTAATGTTATGGGTGAGAAAAAATAAAATTAATCAGGAAGGGAGGTAGATTTGGGGATGAAATTTAGCTTTTCGTGGGTGTTAGGTAAAGCTGAGAAATAAGAAGGAAATAAAAAACTGTCTTAAGGCCTTAATTAAACTCTTAGAGGACTATGTTCTTATTCCCATTTGGAACATTTGTTATTATTGTTATTTTACTGTTGTTATTATTAATAGCAGTAGCAGTGTGGATGTGTGCTCTAAATTCTTGATATGACCAGGAGAGAAAAGTATCTCATCTTTTCCTCATCCATCCCAAGGCTCACAGCTGCCACCCCAATAACAATGGACAGATGAACAAAGGGAGAAGCAGTGTATTTAATCAAAGTTGTATGTGAAATGACAGCATTCAGAAATGAAGACTCAGAGACCCGGGGAAAACTGAGTTATTATGCTAAATCAGATGAAGGAAGGAGATGGTAATGGGGAAACCTGATTGGACAAAAAAAGGGGTCGTGACCTCATGGAATAAACTAGGGAGGACTCTGTGAAACCTCTTCTGATTCTTCTCCATCCCTCTGAGTAGCAAGTAGTCCTTCCCCTGGGTAGGAGCAAGATTCCTCTAGAATGAGAGATGAAAGTCCTATTTTGGGGAAAGGTGGGCCAAAGAATGCCTTTAAGAAAAGCACTATTGTTTTCTAGTAGTACAGCCCATTTTGATGCTAGAAACAACTCAGTGAGGGTGTTTGTTAACTCATTCACTGACGGTGCTTGTAGTGGTTTCCCTTATCCGGAGAGATGCTGTAGATCATTCCAGGAGAGTGTGTTCCTGCAGGGAATCTGTGAGGAACCTCTCCCTCTCAATCTCATGTATTATTCCTGGAGAACTAGATCTCTTTCCACAGGCATATGCTGCACCATCATCACTCCGTGTTTGTATGAGCACCCTTCCAGATTATTGAATTTTTATTTTTTAAAGCAGCTTCCTATTTTTAATTGAGATGTGAGTTAGTGTAAGCAGATATTAAGGTATCAACCAAAGATAGATTATTGTGATTAATTTAAGAAAATTACAAAATCAAAAAGTATTGATAAAATGGAGAGTTTAAGGATTATAATAATAATTCTGTCTTTTCACATTTTGCCCAATTCTGCTTGGCACCCTTTGGAAGATCATAAATCTCATGGCACACCCACTAGGAAACTTCAACAAAACAGCCCATACATCCCTGCCCCCAAATCAGAAGCATTTCTAGTATACAAAGAAGCATAGCAATTAATATATACTTTACCCAATTTTGTCAAATCTAAACATTTTTTTTTCATGTTTGTCTCAGACTTTCTCCCTAAACACAGAACATTCTGTGAGGCTTGGTGTCATAGTCCTATATTTTCAGCCATTCAAGAGGCTCAAGCAGGAGGAGCACAAGTGGTCAGTTTAGTGATATCCTGTTTCAAAATAATGCAGACAGGAGTGGAGGACATACCTTATGACAGAGCACTTTCATATTGTGAACAGGACCATAGGTTCCATCTCCTGTACTGGGGGAAAGTTCATCCACAGCCTTCTGAGTAGACTTCTCCTTGATCTCACATCTCTCCTTCCTTCTCCTTACCCCCACCTACCTTACTCCCAAGAATTAATATTGTTTCAAATTTGGTATTTCTCTTGCATGCGTTTGCTTTTTAAATTTTTTTTTTTTTTTGCCTATTTGCTTGCCATGATAAATGGCATGCAGTTTCATTTTGTCTGGCTTTGACCTTCATGCTGGTGGTGTTGTAGCATATTCATATATCTCTATGTATACATTTATACATAGAGGTTGTTCTTTGTCATGCCCTAGCTAGTTAATTATCTTCACCAACATGACTGAATTTAGAGTGGCCTAGGAGATGGTAGGATACACTGGAGTCTGTCTGTGAGGGTGTTTCCAGAGAGGAACAACTGAGGAGGGGAATCCCACCTTGAATGTGGCCTCTACCTGCCCCATCGAATAAAAAGTGGGAAAGGGGAAAAGCCAGTGGAGGGCCTGAGTTCCTGTTTCCCCTTTTGGATTCTCTTCTAACACAGTGTGAGCAGCTATGTCATCCCTTCAATGTTATGTTGGACAGAACCCTCTGAAACCCTGAGCCCAGAACAAATCCTTTGACCTTATGCTATTTTGTCTTGTGTATTTTGTCAAGCAGCGGGTGAGGCAGTACACTTTGGTACCATTTTAAAAGCACCCCCTTGTTGACAGCCTTGGAACTTTATTACAGAGTATTTGAAAGTCTGTTTCTTTCATACTCATTACCATCTTGTCAGAGCACAGGGGGCCATACTTGATAGGCTCCACGCACAAATGACACTCTGAATGGTGTGACGTTAGCTTCAGTCCCAAGGTAGGGGGAGTCAAATATCAAGGAAGGTAGACAGAAAGCATTTTTAAAAGTCAGCTGAACACTCAGGTGAGTTGAATTAATGTTTTTGTTTGCTTGAGATCTCTAACAAATTCAATAGACCATGTGCTGTAGCACAGCTCGATTTTAGACTTCCAATCTTGATTGTCTTATTTGGATTGAAATGAACTGAACATCAATTCAGCAAGAATTAAAGTCCAACTTTGTGTGCAAACTCCCAGGTGCCTGAGGGAGGCTTAGAATAAGTGAGATCAGAACAGAGAAAGCATCGACTCAATCACCAATGGCAGGAGCGCCATGAACCAGCGAGAGAGAGCTCTTGCCATGTAGAACGGGAATCTCGGGAGGAATGGTGCGTTGACAGGATAGACTGAGATTGCTTTTTGAAGGATGGAGACATGAAGAAGATTCTTCAAGGAAAAGTACAGATAGAAAAATAAGATATTGTTAGGGAATAGCATAGTTTCATTGATTAGATCATCAAGGTTGTGAAGGGGGCTGGTAGGTTGGGCTGCAGAGTAAATTTGGGCTTATTCATTGGTGGACCCAAACATTCCATTGAGGTCAGCCATGCTCTTTAAGACAGGGGTGGGTTATTAGCCTAGAAGCAGTTTCTGGTGCTTGGAACCAGAGGAGAATCCAAGCCAAGGATCAATTCTGGAAGCACTGAGAAGAATCTGGATGCCTCAATAGTCTAGAGCATCCCACAATGAATCTTGACAGGCAATCTAGAGAGCCTTCTCCGGAGCTGGGTGTAGACGAGACTCTATATACCCAAGAGAGTTCCAGACAGCAGGCGATGAGCATGCTGTGTAGAAAAGTAATAGTTCCTTCAACAGAGAGATGGAAGGAATAATAGTTTGTAGAGTGGAGTCAGGGGTGGAGCTGGGGTTATTTAGGCTGCATTTGGCCTTGATGTTCAAGGCAGGACTCCATGAGTGTGTGTCCAGTAAAGAGGAAGGAGCAGAAGAGCTAAGGAAGAATTCAGTCATCCCAGTTAAGGCACAGCAATGCCACCACAAGTCAGAAAGAACTAGATCACCAGGAAACACAGTCAACATTCAAAGGAGCAGCATGTTCTGGGGGTGCCCTCTGGGTCCTCTCACCTATACAACAGGCTCCAGGCTGGATCAGCCCAGTGTCCACATGATGACACAGTTCCTCTGGCCTTGGATATTCATTTTATTGTCTACCCAGGATCAGAAGGGTCCCATTCACATCCCATTGGAAAGATTCTTCAATCAGTGGCTGAGCGGAATCTGTACCTGGGAGTTTGAAACTGCCTTGTACCGCCTTACAGAGCTGATTGTTAACTTTGCAGGGATTTTGTATGCTGGCTGTTAGACACAGCTATTATTAAAAATTAAATTGCATACAATTATAAACTATCTCAAAAGCAAAGGTAATTGATGACCACTTCCTAATTATCTTGCTAGCTTCCTATTTTCTGTGTTCTTGTCCTGTGTTTTTTGGTTAAATATGGACATTTAATGATGCTGGGTTTCTCTTTTTAAGCCCTTTATGTCTTGCGTTGCCCTGTTGGTAGCTTGAAGTCACCTATGATGGGAGTTCTTAGACCATAGTTGTGGCCAACTGCCTTCTCTTTGTCTCTCTAGCTTGCTCCCTTACCCCCATAGGTTCATCCTAAAACAAAAGATTTACATTAAAGCTTTGACAGCTGTGACTAAGGCAAACACCAGGAAGGCTCTTCTTCCAATGTCATCATCGCACAGTGGGGTGCAGGAGCTGGGACTTGGCTGGCTAGTTCCCCTTGTCTAGGAAGTATTGTCATCTCAACTCTAGAACACTTGTCTTTCAACCTTATTTTATTTCTTGTTATTTTATTTTATTCATGTCTTAATTAAACTCAGGAAAAGTCTCATATAGCTCAGGCCACTCTCAAATTTGTAATGTCACTGAGAATATCTTTGAATTCTTGCCCAGTCTCCTTCCTGAATGATGGAATTACAGGTGTACACTGATGTTTGTGGTTTGGGGGATGGAGTTTGAGGCTTTCCCTATGCTAGGTCAGCACTCTGTCGACTGAGCTACACTCACAGGCTTACTTTATTATTTCTTCTGTTTGAGAGTAGCCGGTGAGCACAGCTTCCTGTCTTCTGAGATTTATTTTTATTTCTGTACGCGTGTGTGTCTGTATACATGCACATATGGGTGCAGGTGCTGAGAGATGCCAGCAGGAGACACTGGACCTTCTGGAGTGGGAATTATAGGTGGTTGTGAGCTACTTGATGTGGGTTGAAGATCAGATGCTCTTCTCTGCTTAGCTACCTCTTCGGCCTCCCACTTCGGTGGGTATGATGAACAGAAGATGCTGCCTTTTCAGGGCCTAGAGTCTCCCATCCCTGCGACATCACAGTAGCAGGAGGAAGTCACCAAACAACTGTGTGTAAGGTTTTGATTAATTGATTAATTGCATTTTTGTTTTGTTTTGCTTTTGGAGATGAGATCTTACTATGTATCTCCTTGAACTCACTATGTAGACCAGGCTGGCCTAGAACTTATGATTTCCCAGCCTTGATGTCTGGAGTACGGGGGTTATAAACCTATACTGCCATGTCTAGCTTTTTAGTGCTTTTTCATATAGAAAATCATCTGGTGTGAGTGAGCAGAGTCCTGACTTTTTCTTCCCAGAATCATATAATATAAAACTGTATAATTTCTGATTCTTCTTCATGGCTGCTAGGAAACAAATTTCCCATATTTAGTTATCTCCCACTTGAGAGTGTGGTCTTCATTCTACAAGACAGTTTCCAACATCCATGGGCATGATCAGAGCCAGCCACATGAGTAGGATAGGCTGAGTTATGGGCAACCTCCTGTTCCCTTTCCCCTGGCTCTTAGATTTCCTACTTTTTACTCACTCCACATCATTACAACTGAGATCCCTTGAAAACACACCACACAGAGGCAAACAATTGTTTTTAGTGGATCTTAAATCTGTATTGCCTATCTGTGCTTTCTTTCCATCCACCCCTGCGTCTACCTTAATGCACTTCTGTTTAGTTATTGGAAAGCCTTGTCTGTTGTCTGCTGAGAACCTCCCAGGACTCTTAAATATTCTCACGCCTCAAACAGTTCAGGTAGGCACAGTCCCCCGATCTCTGCACACTTCTTTATTGCTGGATCGTTATGGGTACCATTTCATGGCTCTCTCTGCTGGCACTGCAGGAAATTATAGACTGTTTCTGTAGGCCTGCCCCTTCTTCTCTCCCCACATCAATTTTTCTGCTTTCTCTTGCATTTTGGATTTCAATTCTTGTTTGAACCTAGAAAACTCATTTTTAATAGTATTGGTTAATATCTATATGATATTAACGTATGTGATATGTATATGTATATATATTATATGTATGGAATAACTCTTTTTTCCTCCCCTAAGGTGGGTTGTTATTTTTAATGATTGCTTTCATGGTAGCCCGAGATGTCTCTGCCTGGTGAGGACCTTTCTTTCCTTCTGTAATGAGACTTACTTCATTTGCACTGTCCTGAGATTTATGGAGGGATGGGGAGGGATGGGAGGCAGCACTCTTCCAATTTATTACATCTTAAATGAGCTGCTTCTAGGGGAAAACCCTAAACAAAACAAAAGAGGCCATAAAGCGGTGTGTGCATACTGTTGAGTCTGATGTTTGTAGAGCTGCAGAGGGGTTTTGAGTCTAAGATTGGGAGGCAGGGGTGATTGATAATCATTCTTTTGTGTTCTGTTCATCCTCAGTGCTGTCTCCTTCCCATCTTCTCTACCATACCTCCCATCACCACCTCTCCTGGATAAACTCTGACATTTCATGTCCTCTTCTCTATGCTTTTAGCTGTGATGTTTTATTTTACCATAATTTGAATTTTGGATGGAAACAGGACAAGAGAGAAATCTCTATTTCATGCCATTTGGCAGAATGACATCAGTTTTCAGATAGACGATCTCAAGAGCGTTTGTCGTTTAGAAGAAATGGCCTTCTTCCTCTTTTGTGTAAAAAGGTGATGAAAATTCTATTTGGTTTTCTACTATCATATTGTCTCAAAGATTCAAGGCCCACATTCTGTGTTGACCCATTTTTTTTTTTTTTTACACCTCATAGTAGTGAAGACTCTCTCTTCAGCGCAGACTTCTCCCTGATGGGTTGATGGTCATTGGGAACTGGCAGCCACTAGTACAAACTGATTGTGAGTGTGTTCAGATTCTCACCTATTGAACTTAAAGATCTGATGGCCAAGTTTAAGGACCCTGTGGCAGGCTGTCAGTTGTCTGTTCTTTGCTCTCGGTTTGCATGGGTTTTATTGTTTTGTTTGTAAATTCTGAAAAGAATGGATCAGCCCTGCCCTTTACCACAGTTTTGACATTCCCTAGGCAGCCCAAAGGTGCAGATATCTCCTTCCAATTGTGCCCGTGATGCCAGTGGAAAGTGTAGGCCTCATCCCCAGGGAGATCCTTCTCTTTGGTACGCCATTTGAGCGTAGATCTTGGTGCCCAGGCTGCCTGGTTCATTTTCCCTTCCCTTGTAGTCCATCACCTCCCAATCCTTTCCTTCACCCACATGAACAGGAGGGGTGAGGTTTTTATTACCCACGGTGTCAATATTTATTCTAAACTCACCCCAAATGCTGCTTCAGGCAGTGTGACACTTTCAGCATCCTTGATTTTGGAAATGAGGCATTCTGTTATTCATTGTGTTTTAAATACTATAGAGATGCATTTCGCATAGTACAAAACACCAGCAGTACATATATGGATTCCAATATTGTTTCATTAAAAACCCTTTGGCGTCTTTGCCTTGCTTCTCTTGATAGGCGATGTGATAAGACGCTTCTCCACACCTAAGCTTCCTTTTTTTCCCCTAGACTCAAACTTCAGAATATTTTCAATATCTGCAACATTATCTTTTGAATAATAATTACCTCTTATATTAAATTATAAGACAGCAGGATTCAGGATTAGATCTCTCCATATTATTCTAGTGAAGGAAATTATGACAGGGGTCATTTTTTAGAATTATGGAGCAGGGTAAAAGGTCCCAGGCAGCATTAGAAGGCAAAGGCGTTTATAATTAAATTGTAATTTAGGCCCGTGATTTATCGTTTTCTCAATGAAAAATTTGGTGCTGCCGAGAGATCCTAAGAGGAACTTTAGTGAGATACAACTTAATGAAATAATAAAAAGAAAAATTATTCTGGAATAGATTGCATTACAGTGCAGAACAGTCGTAGCCTGCCTTCTGTAGGCACCTCCATGATCCATCCTGTATTTCAGGGCTTTTTCATTTTAACTAGAATTTTCTTTTGAGGCTAAGGTAGGACATAGAAATTTTGAGTTTGATATCACAAGTTCTTTTGTAGACTGGAAAAATATGATTTAAAACTTTGATGTGTTATATTTTTGCACATTTGTATCTATATTTGCAAAGATTTGCTAACTTGCCAAAAGCCGCCCAAATTGAAGAGGTGCTTGGATAATCACTGTACTAAAACTTGATTGATTGGTTCTAAAATAATAGATGATTTCTTGTGCTTTGCTTCTCATTGAGGCTTATACCCATGAAGGTGGACCTCTGGTATTTTTATTGTCTTCCCTTGTTCCTAAGGTTCCTTATCCCCACTGTGTGGCTCTGTCTGAATACATAGCCATAGGTATCCAAATACACAAAACCAGAAGGGGGAGTGCAGGGAATGAATTGTTAGATTTCATGACATAGGAAAGTAATAGTAGAATTAAAAGGAAAACAATAAAGTCCTTGGCTTTAAGGGGGGGAAAAAAGGGCTTTTTTACAAGCTTTCAGTATGAAGTCAGCGATTTTAAAAAACTAATTTTGACCAAAGATTTGTTTTATGATAAGTCCAATTCAGTGAGTGTTTTGAGCAGAGAGATTAAACAGTTGAGTTATTAAAAAAGAGTACATCTTGTACTGGTGATAAGATTCTTGCATTTATTGTAATTCAAATTGTTCACTTATTGTTATGTTTTAATTGAATCCCTAGAACCTTGATTGCTTTAATGAGCTTGGTAGTAGTTCTTTAAAAATAATCAAGCTAATAAACTTTTAATGGCATGTGTTTTAAATAATTGATTGGAAATGATGTAAATATCTGTTTATCTATCTAGTAGTCTCTAACAGCTTCCTCACTAAACACCTAGTCTGTAGGTTACGTAAGTGTGTGTGTGTGTGTGTGTGTGTGTGTGTGTGTGTGTGTGTGTGTGATGATAAACTTCAGGCATATTAAGAAAACATGTATTTTTCCATTTTCTCTAAATATGTTTTCTTCAGTAGCAGGTATTGATAGTATTCATTGACTAAATAATAGATGTGTGAGGAATTATTGAAATGCATGGTTATATAAAAGTTAAGCATACCTTGCAAAGATCTTTTAAGTTGTATACATCTCTTTTAAGTTGTATACATCTTTATATATGCTAACTTTGGAGCACATCCATTTTTTAGAAAATAGGTTTTTCCTTTTTGAGATAGTTTTATTTGTTCGAGGCCTGGCTTTGAACTCACTGTAACCAAAGATACCATGATTTTCTGGTCCTCTCAAGTGCTAGGATTATAGGTCTGGCCCTCTGTGCCCAGAGTATGTGGTGCTAGATAAGGAACCCAAGTCTTTGTGTATCCTAGGCAGGTATTCTACTGGTTGAGGAACTTCCATTCCCTTTAGTAATATTTAATCCATTATATTTAACAGTATCTTTTTGAGTATCATTTCTATAATAACTCAAGATTTCTTACTCTGTTTTTCTTCTCCATCATCCAAACTTCAGGCAAGATGAATGTGGTATGGTGGCCTGGGCTTTGTTCTCTGGTTGGCTCAGTAATGGTTAAAAGCACAAGCTAGTAGCATGACCTTCTCAAGTAGCTCAACTATTTCTCATCTGTGAAAACTGGAAAAAAATAATGTGTGCCTCCTGGGACTGCTAGACATGCAAGAAGTTAACATACATATGTGACATACTTAGTGTAGCGTTGGGTAAACAACAAGTACTTCAGATGTGTTGAAGTCTTTGTCTGTTTACTTGTAATTGTGGAACATGATTAATTTCCCTGGACATATTTTGATGGAAATTTTTTTATCAAGGGCCTTTAATAATAATCAAAAACAATACTTGACCATCTACATTTTACCCTAAATGAAATGACTAATTCTGAAGGGAGCCTATAAGATGTTGTTCTTTCATGCATGTGAAATAGGTTAATCTCACATTTTCTCCAAGACTCTCACATTTTTTTTCTTTTCAAATAATTGAGACTTACAGAGAAATGACTGTTACAGATTCTCATCTACTCTTCCCTAGTACTTGAAAACTCCCTCCCTTCTCTCTTCCCTTCTTTCCTCATTCCCTCCCTCCCTCCCTCCCTTCTTCCCTCCCTCCCTGCCAACATTGATGAGATAAATTGAAGCAAGATTAAATTCTTCTTCTGACTGATGAACTGCCCTAAACCCCATTCTGTATTTAGTTGTCATATCTCATTGGTTTTCAGTCTGTCTTCAATTTCTGTGACCTTGACAGTTTTGAATACCACTGGTCAGTTAGTTGATGGAATGACTCTTCCCCCACCCCCCAATTAGAGTAAGGGTATATGATTTGGGGAATACCATATAGAGAGGCTTCACCTTTCTCATGCTATCATGTTATGATCTGTGTATCTTATTCCTGGTGATATTACTCTTGGTCACTAGGCTAGGAAGGTATCCTGTTATGGTTCCAGGTGACATCATCCTTGGTCACTAGGCTAGGAAGGCATTCATCATGTAATGGTTTTAGGTGACATCACTTTTGGTTGCTAGGTTAGGAAGGCATCATGCGATGGTTCCTAGTGACATCACTCTTGGTCACTAGGGTAGGAAGGTGGCTACAGCTTTTCTTTCTCTAAACAATTGCTGTGTTTTTGTTTTTGTTTTTTTGTTTCATGTTACAAAGATAAACTTCCTAGAGATGAATGGATCTCCTGATTCTTCTCAGCTTTTATAAGTTTTAAAATCTGTCAGTAGGTCTACATGTAACAGCGCTTGCTGTGAAAATCTAATTGCAGTTTCTTATCCATTCTTCAGCCTGACTACCCTTAATTGTCAGTTTGACACAGCCTAGAGTCACATGAAGTCTCAGTTAAGCATTTGTCTTTGGGGCATACTTGTGGGGATTTGTCTTGTTGGTTAATTGATGTAGGAAGGCTCAGCCCACCATGGGCAGTACTGTCCCTAGGCACCTGTTCCTGGGTTATGTAACAAATTTAGCTGACCATGAGTCTGCTGGACTCAGTAAGCAGTGATATCTGTCAAGTTCCTGCTTGATTTCCTTCCTTGACTCTGTCAATGATGGACTATGACCTGGAAGTGTAAATAAACTCTTTCCTCTACAAGCTGCTTTCAGTCAATGTTTTATTACAGCAGCAGAAAAGAAAACAGGATATCCTCATTTGTTCTACATTTAATAATTATAAGTAAGGGCTGCCTGTTCTCCAAAACTGATTAGTTTTCCTCAAGAACACTTTCAAAATTAAAAATAGTTAAGACCTTTCTTTCTTTTATATGAATTTTTCTTATTTTTCCTACCTTTATCAATTCTCAAATGTATTCTCCTTTTGATGGTCTTCCTATAAAACATTAAAATTAGTTGCTGCATACATACACATAAAACAGTTACTTTTGATTACTGTGTAATATAAACTTGGCATTTTCTGTGCCTTTCTTCAGAATCTCTGTTAGAACTAGGCCTGGTGGCTTAAGCCTGTAATCCTAGTACTATACTGTGGAAGCTGGGACATAGGGTTTATCTAGTTCAAGACTAGTATGGTCTATACAGTGAGTGCTGAGCTAGTCTGGGCTACAGCAAGACCCTATTCCAAAGTATGTATGTATCTCTCTATACCCATATATCTATCTAATCTATCTATCATTAATCTACCTATGTATCTAATCTATCATCTACCTATTGTTTGACTATTCTCATTTTCTGGAAGTCTCTGGAAAGGCTCAGTTACGAAAATCAGAAACATAGCAAAGTAGAAATTAGTAAAGGATTTCATATAGTCTTGTGGGAAAATGAAGGTGACCAGAAGAAGATATCTGACTGCCACTTGTGTTGACACATTTGACATGTCTGGTTAGGTTGACACCACACCCAGAGGCACAGCAAGGTGTCAGTGACTGTAGCTGAGCCACATCTGCATTCTATCCTGTTGATATGTCTTAACCACATCTTATGAGGCACTTCTCAGATTAACTGGTGATGTGGCTTCTACTGATGTGATTTCCATGTAGAATTCTTGGCTCAACAGCCCATTTCCCGGGCTAATGTTAATCCCAACAGCCTTCAGAAGAAGCAAGTGTTGAGGTGTCTGGTTTAGAAGGATCACAAGGTGCTATTTATTAAGCAGCCTCTATAAGTTGAAAGCCACATTGGTCACCATGGCAACCCTGAATACTTTGTCACCATGTCTTATGTGTATCCATGTCTCTATACTGAACATTGCTGTGAACAGCTGTAATCCACAGTGTTTGGCTTTGTCCGGCTGCATGTTTAACATGGCTGTGTATAACAAGCCAGACTTGCCACAGCCTTGATGTCGCTTTCATCCAATAACCAATGAAAGCTTCAGAGACGTACCCTCATCTTCCTTTGTTCAGACTAATATGTTACCTCCAATGCCTCCAGTTGGATCGAACCACAGTTTCTCATTTACCCAGAAGTCTATAAATGAGCCACTTTTGTCATCATCATTGTTGCAAGATTTTCTTTGGAGGGTGCCCAGAATCCTCCAGACCAAGCCCAAGTGAAGTGGAAACATAGACACTTTCTAATCCTGCTTCTTGTTCCTCCTCTTCATCCTCCCTCCTGCCCCCAGGTGTTGTCTGTCAGGTTATTTCAATCTTTTGTCCTATCAATGACTTTCACGAGAGATTGGATTTGAGCAGATGAGTTGGGCAGAGGGCAGTCAGGGGCCTGAGACAAATAGACACTGTGGGGTTCAGAGCAGGAAGAAGGATGACTCACTGATTGAGCCCTTCTGTGGCCTAGGCCCTGCAGGAAGCGGGGAGGTGGATGATTCCAATTTTGTAGATGAAAGAAGCTGATATGAAAAATCAAAGATGCATGTAAAGTTACAAACCTGCTAATGAGTGGGGTGAGGTTTAGACCTGAGTTCTAACTCTGTCTTTCCTACTCTCTTGTCCTTCTATAAAGAGGCTTGGGCTAAAGCCAGAAAGCCAGGACTTGAAACCTACAACATCTTGGGCACATAGAACTGTTTGATCTCAGAGAATCTGTTTTCTTTACTCTAAAATGGGAAATAAAAAAAGTGATAGGAAATAAATGGAGTGATTTTTTTTTCTTCAGTATTAAACATTAGTGTCAGCCATATGGGTGTATTGAGGTCATTATTTAAAGCACAAAAGCAGTAGTATGTAAACATTTGTCTAAAAGCCCTTCTGAAAACTATTTACTGATTAACCAGTCCACTTCGGGGAGGGGGACCTTTTTAAGCAGCCAGCTAGTGCACTTTCATGTACAGATAGCTTTATTGTCAAGAGACAAAGCCAAGCACCTGCCCCGGGAGTCTCACCCCTGCAGTGGCCCACATGGCCTTGAGCACCTTCAGCTTCTTGCGTTCTTGAGTTAGTCGTGATTATTTTTTCCTTATTGTTCAGTGAATGGTCCTTTGCTTTGTATTTGTCACCATCAAGCTGGCTTTGTATTTTGAAAAGCTTCCAATACTCATTACAGTAATGAACAAAAGTAAAAGAGAAGCTAGGGAGTGAGGGAATTTTCACTGGTGACGGTTCATACCCTCTACAGAGACTCAAAAGACCAGAAGATCTCAGGGTGACCCTTTCTTACACTCCCCCGCCAAACCATTCAACTTGAGAAATCTGTAAAAATACTTACTTAAAAAAAAAAACCCAGTAAATAAAAAGAGCAAGTGTAGCCCAAACCTCCTGGTTATTTAAGTCTGAAGAACTAAAGGCATCCTTGTTCCAAATCACACCATGACAAGCTTAATTGTAGATCTCATTTTTCGTTTTCTTCCATTTCTTCTTGCTCAGGAGTCATTGGTTAAGTGTTTTATAGTCCAACAGGAGACACACAGGCTCATGAATGGCTTTCTGTAGTCACTGTAAGAAAAGCAGAAGATTTCTAAGAGAATCTTATGAATAGAGTGTAGACATCTGATTGTGTGTTTTGCGACTGGGTTCTAATTGAAGGGAGAGGCCCTCCACGTTGACCTGCAGAGATTCTCTTTATGGGATTAACAGAGGCCAGTGCAGAGATATTCAACCCTCTTTCCCTATGGCCTTTGTAAGAAGGAAGGATCTGGCTTTGATCTCTCCCTCCAGGATGTCACTTGGTCCATATTCTTGCTTGTCATTTTTTTGCTTACTCTGGTGCTGGGGACTTCTTAGCAAGACTTCTGGATGGAGCCTAGGCCCAAACATTTTAAAAAGCCCTAATCCAAAGTGAATCTGCTATAAATAATAAACAGCACATTGGCTCCACTGACTTCTATTAATCCCCAAATAGGTCAGGCGCATTGTTTAAAAATGCAAGCCCCACAACAAAGCGCAGTCCCTAGATGCGGAGCTTGATGTGTGCGCGGAGATTTTCTGGACACACTAAGGAAAAAAGTAGCCCACACCTCTACTTGTCTACTTAAAATATTTATATATTATCTCTGAAAAGTGCTACTTCTGAAATGCAATTTATTATAAGCTGATGGAGCTCAAGGGCTCTCCGTCCTCTGAGAAGCTCTTCTTATTCTGCGACTGCTGAGTGGTTTGAGCTAACTTTACCTTCTCGGACCCATGGAGTCCTCGGGAGAATCGAGGCTCTTGCCAAATTTCTCCCAGGCTCTTGCCTAACAGCTTGGCACCCATCCTCAGTCTTCTTTTGTTTCTTCAGAAGGTCTCATTTTTACACCTTGGGGATCTCATTGTTTGCTGGCCAAAGTAAAATGGCATATAGTTCAGAATTCTTTACACAATTCAAAACACTTCCCTACCATCTGGAGTTCAGTCAGCTTCTCCTTTCTACTCAAGTTCAATGTTAACGTTCTTTGTTTTATGGCAAGAACAGTTAGACAATTGGGTATTGACACTTTCAATGTGAAATGACACATTTTTTTTTTTTTTGATGCTCTTTCTGAAAATCAGATGTGCTCCACTCTGAACATGAGTAATTAGATCCCAGAGTATATCTATTTGGACAAAAATATCAAAGTCTAATTCCACTGAGAAATGGCAGTAATTACTTTTTCTGAGTAATTATTAACAATTTAAAAATATACACAGGTGACCTTCATTCCTGTGTTTAAACCTCTTGGTCCTTAAAAACCGGTTCCTTCCTTTAAACCTGCTTGAATTCCCCCTGTTTCCTCCCCTGTTCCTAGAAAGGCTGTAACTAGGAATGGACTAGAAGTCCCATGGAGCTGGGACCAAGTGTACACCTGGCTGGATCCATTCAAATAAAAGGGATGTGATATGTGGCTTGCAGCCTGATTGCTGGGTTTCCTCGCTAGTTTTCTTCAGTGTAAAACTAGAAGTTTACACTGGTTTCTAGTAAAAAGGAAAGCCTTCAAGCCTCCAGAGAGTAGCCTCCCTTCTATCCCTAGTCTTTCCTTCTACTGCCTGCTGCTGCCGTCTAGCCATCATGGATGAGCCTGTAACTCTGGGGGAGATTCATATACTCTGGGAGGGAGATGTAGCCAGTAATTTGGGGATCAAGTTCATATGTACCAGGATGCTGGAGAAGGATCACAGGCAAAGGAGAGTGTCAGGTCATACAGTAGGAAAGGTTGATCTGAAAGTAAGGCATCCCATACTGACACAGGGAGAAGCTAAGTCATTTGGTTATAATCTTCTTTCCCTGGTAAATCTGAAATGCTGTTACGAGGCAGGGTCTACCTCACCATTGACCTTCAAGTCTTAAATCTTTTGTATAGAGTAGTAGGTATTTTACCACCCACCCCCTCTGGATATTGAACTCTGCATATTGCATATGCCGAGTACACACATTACCACTGAGGCACCTACCCAGTCCATGTAAAGAGTATTCCTTAACTACTGTCTGCATGCCTAAATCAATGGGTCAATAGCTCAAAATTACAAACAAACCAATGCATGGCTATGTCGCACATATCAAATACCTTGAGAGATAGTTTCCTAAAATATGCCTTTCAGAACCACTCTGTCTGAGTCTGATATTGTTTATGTTTTGGGCCCTGCTAATTCCCCTTGGGGGAGGGAGTGCAAAGACAGGAAGAACAATGTTCCAGTCTCCAGAAACTAGTTGAAACAAACAAGTTCAATTTATTGAGGAATGGGAAAGCCTTAAATACCCTCCTCCCAGCCAGGGGGAACAGCTTTGCTTTGCTGGCATCTGCTATGTTCGGGTCATCCGGGTCATTTCACATCAGGACTCCTTCTCTGTTGCCAAGGCTCCCAGGTAGACTCAGGTTGGCTTATGGGGAAATGCTCACTCAAGCGGCCCTCATGGCTATGAGGAAGTACTATGAGCACATGTTTTAAAGTACCAGTTATAATCAGTTTGAGCTGGCTGAGGCCAGGTTGGCCCCCAGGCTTTAGAAGACTCCAGGGCCTATATATCCCATACACCACATACAAGGTATATTGTTTTGAAACTCACTGAGTCATCCCAAGTGTTATCTACAGATAAGACTATTTACAAAATCTGCCCCATAGAGCAGATCATATATATGTGTGTGTGTGTATGTGTGTGTGTACACACACTCATACATATATTAGATTTATAATCTATTATAAAGATTCCAGACTAGTGATTTTTAGGTACCACATCTGATGCATAATAAATCTTACTATTTTTTAATCCACATTCTGTAACTATTTAATACCAGCACCAGAATTTGAATCCATGATTGTTCAGTTCAAACCTCAATGTTATGGGTGGCTTTCTTTCCTGGACAGAAGTAATTAGCACTCTTGGAGTTCCTTTGGCTCATGTGTTGATATATTACAATACTTGTCTCTTACCCAGTCTCAGAGCTTTCTAGAACCTTAGTTGTAGATGAAGACAGAGGTGTTTCTCTGGCATGGTGATTTCCCAGAACCTTTGCTCCAATTTTTTTAACAGTAGCAAACAACCACAGCAGCAGGTCTCCTGTTTTGTTTAAGGGACATTCATTTCTACTAAAGTTGACATACTAGAAACAGTGGTGAGAATGCATTGCAGTTTGGTTTTGATAACCCAGAGAGTCTGCGCAGCCTGCATTGGTGAGCACATGAACCGTTCTTAATCCCTGTCAGTGGATGAGTGTTTCTTTTATAATGGGCTGTCTCATCCAGGGATTAGGTATTGGGTCTGTGTGCCATAGACTGTTGACACACTGTTGGAAAATATACCATTCAAACCCTAGAAGCCAAAAAAGACTATTGTTTAATTTGCTCATCAATTTGTGTGTGTGTGTGTGTGTGTGTGTGTGTGTGTGTGTGTGTGTGTGTAGTGTGCGTGCACCCTGAAACACCTCTCACTGAACCTAGAATGCATAGATTTTTCATCTCATAGATCCAGCAAGCCTCAGGGATCCTTCTGTCTCTGCCTTCCAACTCTGGGATTATATATAGAAATACACTTGCCACCATGCTCAGCTTTTGCACACGAGTCCTTCAGGATCAGATTCAGGTCTTGATGCTTTTGCTGCAAGTATTTTTACCATGCGAGCTCTCTTCTCTCCTGCTCACCCATCTTTAAGCCAGAGATTTGATCTTAGCTTATGTGGGTGTGTGTGGTATATTTAACCTTCACAGCTGAATGGCTGTGATAAGGACATTAGTCTGTGGTGGTATAAGCTCTATCCCTCTGTCGTCCAGTTGGTTTTAGCCCATAGAGGGAATGACCTAGTACCCAAGTGCTTTTCAAGCCCTAACCTTGCATTATGTTGACAATGTTAGGTTGACCAAAGAGAATAATACAGTTATGCCCAGGTTGAAAGGTAGAGAAATGAGCACCCTCCTGGTTGGGGAGCTTGGAGGTCAAGTTGCAAAGGTGTGAGACACATCATTATGACCATTAAAAAAATTCCTAACATGTGAAAAATGGTTTCAAGTTGATGGCAGTAAGGCATAAATTGAAAGTTTTTAAATACCTGCTGCGGTATTTTCAGCTCAGAAGCCCACTGACCCCCATTTAATTTGAGGTGTGTTTCTTTACTTCAGGCAGACCACTTAAGAGTCATATGGTTTTAGTCTGGGGTCACAGAAAGCTTAATGCATATCACAAATCTGCAAATAGAGCCTGGACTGGTCCCGGTGCATGCAAAATCTCCTTTATGTTTCATAATCCCTGTGTGTCTCTGGTTGTGGATAAGCTTTGCAAAGGAAACCTGGTAGTCGTGACTTCCATGGTTTTTATGAAAATTAAAACCCCAGGAATCTTTACTAAATTTCACGTATTCCATCTGACTCACAGTACAGAACCTTTCTTTTGCTTTCTAGGAGATGTTATGCTGTGAACCACACCCCTCTGACTCAGGTCCCCTTAAGTCTTTGTCTAAGACAAGCAGCAATTTAGATGCTGCGCAGATGGGGAGAGCATTTTGGAGGCTTCTGAACAGAGCCCGGGCTGCTTCTACTCTTGTTAGATTAGCTATTGAGCCTGCGGTGGTCTCTCAGACCTTGATCATGCAGCTCTGATTAGCTATAAAAGTAGCCCCTGGCATCAATCTGTGAGACCATGTGGCTACTTCTGTGAGGTACTGTAAGTTTATTTAGGACTTTGAGAGCTTCTTAAAGCATATACATATGTGGAGATGGGGACAATTTGGAGTGTTGGTCTTTGCCTTCCACATTTTTTTTTTTTTTTTTTTTTTTTGAGAAACTCTGTTGTTTTTCTGCTGTGTATGACAGGCTACCTGGCCCATGAGCTTCCAGAAATCCTTCTGGCTTCATCTCCTCTCTTCTCATGGGGGCACTGGGATTATAGATACTTGTACTAAGCCCAGCTTTTATGGGGTCTGGGGAATCTAAATTCAGGTCTTCAGACTTGTGCTGCAAACACTTGACCCACTGGACCATCTTCTCAGCCTTGGTAACCTGAACTTTTATATGGTACTCACTCAGAGTCTTGAAAAATAGTGTTCATAGACCTTATAGTGTGAGCAACTTACAGAAAGAGTTCAGTGCCCTGTGCTTGGCTGCTTTACCACTGACCCACTTGAGGGATGCTAAGGACCTGTCACTATGGATGCATGCTCGGGTAAGTTATCCACATTATTACACAGTAGGCACAGTGGAAAGATGTATCTTATACTACGGACCTTGTAGTTGTCTCTCTTTATTTATTTATTTTATATGTGTATGCATACATGTGTTCCAGTTCATGTGTGGGGGTCAGAGGACAGTTTTCACCATGTAGGTCGGAGGCATTAAATGCAGGCCTCATGTGCAATGGTAAGAACCTTTGCCTGCCGAATGACTTTACCAGTTCCCTTATAGTCATCTCTTACAGTTGATCTAGGAGACTATCCTACAGCCAATATGTTAACAGGTAAACACAACTGACATTTACCATCTTACATTTCTATAGGTAGGTTTCACTTGGCGAGAATCAAGTTGCAGTAGGGGTGTAATCTGCTCTGTGGACTCTAAGAATTATCTTCCTCACTTTGGCCTCGCTGGGCATCAGTATTTCTTGACTCGTACCCTCCTCATCTTCAAAGAAGGCTGGTTCAGTCTCTGACTAATACAGTTTTCTTTCTCATTTTTCTTCCCTCTTTCTCACTGTGTTTATGCACCGGCTTCCATAGCCTGAGATGATCTCATTGTAACTTGAGCTGATTACAAATTAAGCTCCCCTTTGCTGCATAACTTAAGATATCCTAAAAAGTAGGTGTTGGATGTCTGTCACAATCCAGCACACAATTTATTCTCTTTACTTTGACCTGTAGGATGCCCAGAGGCACCAAGGAACTGGGCCATCTTTTATCTTACTCTCTTAACATTTTTCTTTTGTCCCTGTATTCTAATTCATACTGTCATATGTGCCCAAATATATGTAAGCCATACTGAAAATTATTGTAAATAATCACTACTGTTGGTAAACTTCCAGGACATGGGTCAATAAATTGGATCCCGCAAGCTAATTCTGACTCCCTTCCTGCTTTTGTAGATAAAGGTCCATTGGAACAAAAGTACCAGCTTTTCAACCATGAATAAAGAGTCAGTGTTGAAGGTAGCCTTTGTCCCAGCCTCTCTTGAGAGTTAGTGCAGACTATTGCTTCCTCTTTCTATGTCTTCTACGTTGGTGATTCTCTTATCATTCTTGGAAACTATTCTATAGATGCCTTGTTGGTTTCTTGAAGATTCTGATTTGATTTAGGGATTGTAGGATTACTCAGGGACTTTGTGACAGTGTGGACTTGTCAACTCATGTTGTATCTATATAATCAGATGATCCTCTTGAGGGATGAGACTCCGAAGAGACTGTTCATTAGGGGTCACTCCTCATACCCTGATGCTCCAGTCTGCCTGACCCCACATCTTAATCTCTGGAGATCTGGGGGAAAAGTAAGTGGACTTTGGACTAGGCTAGCATTCTATAAATGGTGCAGCACTTCCCCATAACTCATGTTGAAGTGGTTTCAAAATACAGCAGCAATACTTTAATGAACAGCATTTGTTTACTAGACAAAAAATAATGAAAGACACCTGTGAGTACATGCATACCAGGAGTCTCTGGTGTGTATAGTCTATCTCTGAAAAAATAATCTTACAGTTGTCATTTACTTTTTCTTAAAGCAGTATGCAATGGGTAGGTTTGCAGGCTGTATAAATAATGGCATTCCTTGTGATTATTTCAAAGGAAATGGAGTTGGATTTTCTTCTAAGTGACTACTCTGTTTTACATAATCACTCTTCAAAGCACCATTCCTGGGGCCTTATGCATAAAAGTACCTTGAGTTTAAAGTGTGGTTTATACACACAGGGAGGATTGGATATTGAGTTTGAAGACCCGGATCGGTTACCTGTCTAAGGTACTTCCTATCTTAGAGAACCTACATTGGGCGGTACCAGGTTCAGCTCACAGGGAGAAGCTTTTATCTTGTAAGTGGCTTAGAAACACCAACTGCAGCCATCACCAAACTTTTCAAGACTTTACAGTGTTCTGAATTAAGTTGTAACATCTATTCCTGGCTTGTTTCCCCTAGTTTTGGCCATTCTCATCCCCTTTAACCTCCAACTTTCTCTATTTTCAGAAGCTGTAAGTTTAGTGAAACAGTTAAGGTTCATGCTTGACTTATAATTGCTTCTGTATTTCTTCCCGCCTGGGTTTGAGACAGTCATTCTTAGGGCCATCTTGCAGAGCAGAGGGAGACTAGATTAGTGACTGAGTACTGCTCTTCTAGAGCAGCACCCTGTGCCGCAACAGCTGTCCTTCCAGCCTTCTTTGTTTGTATACTCTAGAGATCAGAATAGCAAGTGCTTCTGGAAACCACCTTTTGAGTGTCTCGACTTTCACTTCTGCACTTGAAAATAAATCACAAATAAATAGCTTGTTCTCCCCATTATACTAAATGGTGATTCATTATTACACTGGACAGCATTTGCTATTTTTTTATTCTAAATAATTTGTGCTATTCTTGTTAGATTATAGACTTGGATTTCCTCTTTGACATTCACTTCATGCATAAACTTTCTCATACCCATGAGTTATCTTATATTGCTACCCCAGTGCTGTTGATGAAGGATGCTTCTAGCTTCTACATAGATGCTAGGCATTATCTCTGTGTCAGTATTAAGTACATAGGTATGTCTGCGACTCACACATGGGGCAACAATATACTCAAATCCACCCTCTTTTCCAAAAAAGGTTTGTTTTTTTATCCTAATTGTGTGTGTGTGTGTTTGTGCACACACATGCATGTGCACGCACGACTATTTTCACCATGTACTCCTTCTGGAGGTTTGTCCTTAAGTTAGAATTTTGTTTTTTATTATTGGTGAAGAAAATTCCTTTTATGTATTTCCTACATGGAAACCAGTAACAAAAATCAGAAATTTCTTCCCATCTTTTCTCAGATTGCATTTAGCAATGAATCAAGATGTATCCATGGATGGACATTTATTGTTTAATGCAAGTACACATCTCCTCCCAGGTTCCTCCTTTTCCTTGGGAAGGGAAGGTATAGGCTTTCTCTGCAACTGGAAGATATACTTTCTTTCTTAGGTACAGGACCTTCTGTGTTCATTATAGCCATCATACCTATGGTTTTAGAAGATTTGTGACAATGCTCTACAACCTCAGAGATGCCTCATTTTTAGCCAAGCATATATGTTCTCAACTTCCACAAATGACTTGGATCCTATTTTCTAGATCTTTTCCATAAACTAAACTTTCTGTTTCCATATTTACAGGTTTCTGGAATTTTTTTGAACTCTTCTGAGACCAAAAGAAAACTAAATCAAAGAAGCCCTCTGCCCTTGGTATGTAGACACATCTCAGTTGGGGTGTCCTAGAAGTCATCCAGGGCACCTCCTCTGAGTGCTTTGTTTTATCCACAGTTCAAGATGGAAGCTAGGAGCATGTGTTTCTGTCAGATTTCTTAGACATAATGATTTGGAGTACATGTGACATAAAATGAGCAACTTGAACTTTAACAGATTTGCTTTAAAAAAACTTACGTTTCTCTCACTCCAATGCTCTGCCATGAATTTGACTTTTGCCATCATGTATCTATGGCACAGTAAGGTACTGTACCAGTTGGCTAATGTTTGGTTCTGGACAAATGAATCGAGTTGCTGATGATGGTTGCCAAAAGAAAATGGCAGCAATGGACAATTTCTAAGGAAGGTGTTGACATTTTAAGACACGTGTTTGGATAATTTTGGTGTATACTTAGGGCTGGTCTGGGCCAGTGCCAGTGGATGGTTTAAAATTACATCCCTTGTTTAGACTAAGTGTAAGTCTTGATACTCATGATTCTAAATCTAGAATGAGGCATAATGATACATTCCAAGAGTAGTGTCATGGGTGTTGTTTGTTGGAGTCATTTCTGTGTCTGTAGGTGGATGAGGATTTGGTCCACTCTCCAAAAAATGGAGATGAAAGTTTTTCTAGGTGAGAAGCAGGGAGCTTTGTAATGCTAAGGTTTCTTGAAGGCAGAAGTTAGTTGATTTTCCTGAGCCTCTTAACTGCCCTAGAGGAAGAGAGTATTCATAGAGCTGTGGACTCTAGAAGCATTTCACTATACTGTGGCCTGAAATATATGACAGAATTTTGTGGTGCTTTGGTATAGACTTTTTATGTTGTCATTTGAAAATGGCAACACTCAAGAAAGACTAGGGACCAGGATCCAGTCTCTGATGCAAAAAACCATCCTTTTGATGAAGTGTCGAGTAGCCCAGAGGCTTGCAATCAAATGCCTTGATAGCGTATTTTAGAGACCAGAGCTGCTTCTCATTCTCAGAAACATTCCTCTCTGGTGAGATTGTCTTATGCTTTTGACCATTTTGCTTTCATTTAGTTTAAATAGCTTTGCAAAGTAAGTGTGGCTACAGGCATAAACCACGCTTGGACAGTGGGTGTGAAAGAGTCCCGTGCTTGACCTCAGTTATTTGGCTCCTGTGTGTTGTCACCTGCTGCATTTTCATCCTGGTGAGCAGAGCAACCGTGGCGGCTTAGATAGTGTGGACCTTTTATATATTGAACCTCCCAAACACTTGGATTTTCCAGCAGAGAGAATGCTGGGTGTTTCTCTTTGTGTGTGCTAATGGTATGGACTGATCTTGCAGAATCATTGCAGCAAGCTGTAAATGATGTATGAAATGAAAAATTCCTGCCCAGTGCACAGAGCGAATAGATACAGTTCTGTGCAATCACCACAGTGCTGAGCTATTCATTTTGATATTTCCTTCAGACATACAGTCATTTTTTTGGTGAGTCACATTCATGTGCTTGCCATTGGCACACTGCTCAGATTTCCTTTATGTATGCTTCCAGTGCTATAGACGCATATGTGCATGACTATATATACGGCATGCAGAGGAATTAGCCTCTCAAAAATATTTCTAATAGAGACAACATCAGCGTTTTCATTTTTGAAAAATGTTGAAAATAATGATGAATGCAAATAGCAAAAGTAGAAATGATTTAATTCCAGGCTGGGAAAATGCCCTTGTTAACATTTGGTATCTGCCCTTGAAGACATGTTCCCTTCTGTTATTAATCATTATATTCATTTTTCTCCTTCTAATCCTGTAAATTTACTTTGTAAATTTTTATTTTTAATTACTGATAGGACTTTAAATCTTCCTATGGTTTTCTACACTATAACTTTGAATCATCATATGTTGTCTACATGTGAACACAGAAGGTTTGCTGGCTCTATCATTGGCTAGTATATATTAGTTTTTTTTCTAATTCTGCTAGTGCAAATATTATGCCTCAGTATTGTCATGCTCATGTGCTGATAGTAATTTTGCTGTTTATTTCTGTTACGCCAAACGTATCTGTGTTTCTTTTTCAATATTTCAATACAACAATTGTATTTGTTTTTCCATGTCAGATTTGGATGATGACTGAGTTGTATTTATAAATTATGGGATTGGAATTGTCTTTGTGATATGAAGTCATTCCATTAGAGAACGGTATACATTTTCATTTACTGTAGGTTTTCAACATGAATTCATCTCTGTATTCTAAACTAAACTACCCTAAGTCATGAAGCTTATTTTACTTAGGGCTTCTGAACATGATAGTTTTACTTGTGTAGTTGTGTTTTTATTATTAATTTTCTGGTCAAGAATAACAGTGACCTCATATTATTGACTAATAAAGATTTTTCCATCTCTCTCAGGCTCTGGAGCAGGTCACATAGCATGAAATGACCTCCCCTTTTCCTTTTTAGATGGGAGACAATTAGTGTGTATAACTGTCTCACTGGGGGGCAGTAAGATATTTGAACCCTCTAATTTTCTTTCAAGGTTCCAATATGTTCCTGGTTTCTTTTTAACCTCTGCTTGAATTAATTTCAGTAAATTTATAGTCTTCTGTTGAAATATCAGTTCATCTGGAGCTTAGATTTGTGAACATAGTCCCCACCACATGTGAGTTTACAAAGTGATTCTGGCAGATAGTGTTGAATCACTTCATGGGTTGTTTTATCTTTGATGTGAATGTCATGGATCATTAAGAAGAATTAGCCCTTGAGATTTCTTACTTTTAACCTCGTTTTGTATTTCCTTGCTGGGTTCTTAAGTTGTATGCTTAATTCATTTACCTTTTATTTCTTTCTGTTTACTAATGAAAATAAGTGAAGCTATAAATTTTCACATGGTTTCCATTTCACTTGGTACCATATAATTTTCTATGTGCTGTGTTCTCATTTTTACACTGTTTAATATGAACCTGAGGTGGTATTTTTGTCTTTATAAATCCAAATTATTTTCTAAGTGTCATCTTAAATTTTTAAAGGCAAAATTTTAAGATTCCATTTGTATTATTATTAGTTTTACTTCATCACTTAAGATATACATGACTATAAGTTTAATTTTATTGGCTTTATCCTTTGGGGGAATAGAATATAGGGTTATTTTTGGGAAGGCGTTCATGGCCATTGGAAAGGAAGGTTGCTTGCTATAAAGAAGACAATTTATTCATTGTTTTATAGTGTTCCTTTGGGTCATGTTCCTGATTCACCTCTGGCTCTTTGGTCAACTGAGAGGAAGTTAAAAACTTTTATAAATTTGTTGTTACCATTCTTTAATTTTGATTTATAAGGATATCTGCCTTCTCTCAATGAACAGCACACATTTGTGCTTAATTATTATTCTTCCATAAGTCTGTCTTCATCCAGTTAATACATTTGCTCTTCAGGCTACCTTAGCTAGCTAGTGTGATCTTCTGGAAGGCCTACCTGTGACCTGTGTGTAGTGTGCACATGCATGTGTATGTGTGTGCAAGCACAAATGTGTCTTCTGTGGTGTTTATTGTGTGCGTGTGTGTTGCATGCACACTTGTCTGATTTCTGTGACACCAGTTAGCTCTCAAATCAACTGGATCATTTTTTTCTATTGTTTCTATGTACATGCCTGATATGAGAATCACACTTAAATCATTGAGAGGGGCCAACCCCACTACACATGTACTTTTCAATCCTGATTCAACATTTTGCTAAGATTCTGTGGGCCAAAGAATTTCACATGACCATCCCAGACTTGAGAGGTAGAGAAATAGATGCTGGATTTTAAATGGAAAAATTGTCTCTTACCATGCTGTCTTGGCTGACAGCTACCCACCCTTTTTGTATCTGACTTTGGAATTAGATCTATCTCTTGTTCACTTTCTCTTTTTCAAGGAGTTTTCCTAATCCCTGAAGTCTTAGACCTGTTCTTGTGAAAGCTGTGTAAACTTTAATTCCTAGCATACACTTCTGTCCTCTCCTGCCCAGAGTTCAGTTCAGCACTTCAATTCTGGGCTGTTCACATCACGGTCTCTCCGCTCCCTTTTCTCTGTAGTCATTGTTTCTGAGCAGACATCAAGTAGATTAATAGAGAGAGTTTTGTGGTAAAGAAAGATTCTAGTTTCTCTTGAGGTAGCCCTCAGCTGCTCTAGACACAGCTGTTAGGTTACTTCTCTCCTGAACTGACAAGCCAAGAGTCTCCCTCAGGGTGGTGGTTATGGACGTCATCAATAGTAGGCAGAGTACAAAGCCCTTCCCTATTTCCCTGTGTTCATGGTTGTCTGACTTTTTTACAATCTTTTTTTTGAAATCAGGAATATTTTATATATACAGAATGAAGCATATGCTGGGAATGCCAGTTACAGGACATAATAATGAAACAAGTGCCACAAACATATTCACTTGGTTGAAGAATAGTTAAGTCCATGGCAATTGCCATGTGTATCTCCTTTTCTAGGTCCAGCCTCTCCATCCTTTTTCTTTCTAAGAGATGGGCACTATTCAGAATCTTGTCCTATGGCACTTTTGCCTTTCAAACTACTATTTACTATATATGTTGATTTAAGCAGTGTATTGTTCAGATATTTAAATTTTAAGTATTACAAAACTGTGTCAAACTGAGTATGGGTTGATATTTATGACATGATGAACTTACACTCAATATTGTTTCTAAGACCCATCTATATTGTCACATTTGCTTACATTCTTATCATTTCTATTGCTGAACAATAAGTTTGTGTATGAAACCATGTGTTTTAAAATCTGTTTATGAAATTGAAGCTAATATCTTTTTTTTATCTCATAAACAGTTTTTTGAGACAGGTTCTCATATAGTCCAGGCTGACCTCAAACTTACTAAAGGTGACCTTGAACTTCTGATTCTCCTTCCTCTACAGACTTGCACCATCATACCAAGTTTCTGCAGAACTGGGCACTGTAAAACTTATGGCTTTATGTATGCTGACCTCTACCATTTTGAGCTACATTTCCGGCCCCCTTTTCATGATGGTGCTTTGAATATTTTTGAATTTTCCTTTCAGTATTCATGCTTAAGAATTTTTCAGTTTATGTAGATACTTCATATCCATGAAAATGTGAAGTATAAAAGATAATGTGGCCTTATATTCCTTGCTGTGTTTTAGATAGTTAGTGTTGATCAGATATGCCATGCGCCCCTCTGGCCTTTTTGATTCTATCCATCATGTACCTATTTTATTTTACTATGCTTAATTTATTCTCTTGATTAATTTATTCTCTTGCTTTAGGTAGCACTTTGAACAAGGTTTTGCAACATAGCCCAGGCTGGCCTGAAACTCACAACTTTGCCTCCGGCTTCTGGGTATCGGGCTAACAATGCATTGTCCCACTTGACTCATGATATTGATTTTTCTATTTTACACTTTCTTGCTCTTACCTCTTATTTTACATGATTTCTGTGTTTGGAAGGGTAGGCATAATTTGACCAACTGAAGAGCATAGAGATGCTTAAATATTTGTCAGACATGAAGCATTCTTGAGAGTATTCATGGGCGTAAAGGAAACGCTGTTTCAATGTGTGTTTTAAAACTGGCTTATCCTGTTTGCTACCCTGAAGTTCAGAAATGTCAACATAGAACTTAAAGCTGAAGGTCATTTTATTTCGTTTGAGGGTGACTAATGCTATCTGAGGTCTTCTGTTTGTCTCTGAAGCTCATTACATTTCTCTCATTCTCACAATGTTCTAGTCCCTTTTCTTTCCCTGGTTCTTGATGAATTCTGTCTGCAAGATAGAAATAAGCTTCCAAGGAATGTCAGAGTAGAAATTGCATGCTGACCAATGTTTTTCTGACTGATCTGATGGGCTACCCTAATCTTTCTCACATACTCGGCTCCATCTTTAAGTTAATGTTGATTTTTATTTGCATTTGTGACCTATGTGGCCTTTCATGTAATTTTATCTCAACTCCACCCTTCATTTTTTAGGTCTTCTCAGTTTTCTTCAGTTGGTATTTCTGCCTTTGGGAAATATGGACAGATGACACTGTCAAATGTGCCATTTAGCTGAAAAATGCTGCGGCCGCCCTTCCTTTCCCATATGTATATAATGAGAGTGATGTGTATAGGTTAATGTATATATTTATAGAGGGAACTATTACAGCTATTTTATGATATTTAAAACAAAATGCCACAGTTGTATTTTTTTCCCCTAAGTAAGTCAAAACTTCCCTTAAAGGAAAGCTGAGCAAAGTAGTAATTTGGAACTGGTTGGCTTAACTTAAAAAGCTCCCTGGTGACACCAGATCAAGCTTCATGCTATTGCCTTCTTATACTTCCTCATTAAAATATTGACTACTCGGTTTCTTCAGTAAATGCTAATCCCCGCTCCCATGTACATGTGTTTACGTTTCACCACAGGCAGCCTGCCAGGCTAGAAAGAAACCCAATTTATTAATTTCACCATTTCCTTTTCAGCAAAGAAAAGATACATTAAATTAAAGGTTTGCTAAAAATAACAAGAAACCATTCCTGTCCATGCCAGGGGTGTATGGCTGTCTCTCTGGCTGAGGTGGCAGTAGTTCCTGTATAGAGGTCTGCATGTGATGCTCTTCCATGTTCCCATCATCTCCGTGTGGAGTTCTCTGTTCTAAAAGATCTCCCCTATAGGTTCTGACATTGGCTTTTCTTCTGCTCCTTCTTCTCAGGGTACTTTTGTTGGCGCCTGCCGATGCCCATCTGAGGAGGCAGAACCCTTTCTATTATTGTCGTTAAAACATAAACACTGTGGTTAATCCTCACCGAGCTCATGCTGCCGTGATGGAGCACTTCTCGAGAAATCTTGGAAATTCTAGGGGTATAAGCATGTTCCCATTTGGTTTCTGGTTCATAAATGGATCAGTGTTATTAAAATCCACAGAGGTCCTTTGTTCACCAAGTCATTCGGCGGGCCACCCATCACATGCTTTCTTATACTGTTTGAACTGGAGCATCCTCCCAGATCCCAGGGCTGTTTCTTAAATAACCCTTTGTAGAGAGCAGCTAATTACCCAGCTGCACACCTTGCCCTTTTAGGAACTGTGGAATAAGTGTGCACATTGCATTATCTAAACTTGCAAAGTCAAGGGAATTTGCAACAAAAGCTAACCATCATTAACCTTATCAGTATCCCTGGCCTGGGTGGATGGTGCTCTTTACACTGTGGAATATTTAATTTATAAACTGGATTGACTGACAAATGCTTACTGTGAGGCCCATCATTCATAAGGACAAAGGAGTCATTTGCAAATGTAAGTGTGTACTTTGGTGCTGCATACAGTGAAATCTGTGTCCTGCAAATGGGTTTGTGGGTTGTCTTAGTTTTTTTTTTGTTTTGTTTTATCCCCCTAATGCCTTATGCTCCCCCACTGTCTATCTTGCTGAGGACAAATGGCCTTCACTTTAGCAGGGCTAGACGAATGAGTCTTATTGATAATCTTCATGATCTGTTTCTGCTTTGGGGAAAATATTAAGAAAAGAAGGTTTCCCCAGTAGTTCATTGATGCCCTTTGTTCTGTTTGTCTTAAGTGGCCTTAAGATTTAAAATCTTCTACACAAAGTCTTTATGACTGTTAAGGTTCAGAACCCCAGGCATGGGGGATGGCTCAATTGAGACTGTTGCTTTGCAAGCATGAATATCTGAGTTTGATACCCTAGAAACTAGAGTGAAGTAAATAAATAAATAAATAAAAATTATGTGTCATATGTCTGTGATCTTACTGCTGGGAAAGAGAATTGCCCCCTCCCCTCCACACACACAGAGAGCAGGTGGGGACAGGAAAAGGAGAGGATTTGTTAGAAATTCCTTTTCCTCCAGAGCCTTTGCCTTATTTTTGCTTTGTTTTTATTTATGTATATGCCTATATATCTTTGTATGTGTGCTATGCCTGTGCATGTCAGAGAGGCCAGAGAGAGAATCATATCCCGTAGGGCTAGAGTCACAGTTATCCAATGTGGATGCTGAGCACCAAACGTGGCTCCCTGGAAGACTGGGTGGTGCTTTTGAATCATTGGTCCTTCATCTCTCTAACCTTATTTTTGGGGAGTTTCATTCCCTCTTAGTTTTGCCCCATTTGAATGAAGTTGTCAGTTGCTCATGTTCCTCATATCTGTTAGGTGAGTGTGCTGTCAGGTTAGTTGCTAAAGTCTGGGCAGGCTTGAACAGGATGCAAAGCAACAGCTTAATGGTCTCTGCTATAGTTTTGCTCCTCAAATTGGTCAACTTCAAGACACTTCTTGAGAGGACATATTTAGCCATGAAGTAAGTGTTGTTTCATGAAGGAAACTGCCTCATCCAGCTGGTAAGCAATTTATGCCCTGAAGCATGAAGATTTCATAGCCCTTGTAATTTTATCCTTCCCAGCGTCGCTGCAGGTGCTATTTTTATTCATATAAATATTTAATCTTCTATAAAACTTATTAAGCTGTTGGCCTCAATACTGTTTTTTGGCAAGTTCCCTAGGTTAAAGGGACACAGTTGAGTACAGCAGCTTAGCTCTAGATCACAGTTTTAAATAAAAGTATACAAGACGATTTTCTGAGATTTAAAAATCGACCCCAATAAAGCTGTCTGGGCTTGGCTGGGATGTTCCCAGTCATCCTGTGAGTCTCATGAGCACTGGGCTGCTATCTGAGAAATCAGAAAGCAGACTCAGGGAAGCCAAAGAAAGGACACATAGTAAATGTCTTTCTGGAGAGCTAGTGAAGAGAAGCAGAGAAAGTATGCAAATAATACTCTTCCTTCACTTTCTTAGCACTTCATGCTAGGGTTTTCCCCTCCTTTTTCTTATTCGTTGAGAATTTTTCCATACATACAATGTTATTTGATCAAATCCACCGTTTTCTCTCCCCACCAATTCCTTCCCTATCTTCCATCAACACGTTTCTCTCCAAACTTCATGTGCTCTTTTTTTTTTTTAATTAAAAAAAAATGAGTTCACTTAGTGCTGCCTGTACGTACATGGGTGTAGGGCATCTACTGGAGCATGTATATCGTATCAGGAGCTGCATCCATAAAATAAACTGACTCCTACCCAACCCCAACAATCAGTTGACAATAGCTTCTTCAGATAGTGATAGGACTTCAGGAGTCCCCCTTTGTCCATGTTGGGATCTTGGCTGACTTGACCTTGCCCAAGTCTTATGCATTCATCAGAATCACCGCCTTTGTGAGCTCATGTGTGCAATGGTTCTATCATGTCTAGTAAGAAAAAAAAATACTGCTTTGTTGCAGATATCTGTTCTCTCTGGCTTTAATAATCCTCCCAGCCTCCCACTTGAAGTTCTGTTTGACTTTTATCTATGGAAATACACTTTACAACTTCTAACCTCCTCTAAGGAGCATCCATCTTTAAAAAACTGGTAATGCCATTTGCATCTAAAAACATTTTATCTTTCCAAGCCTATCGATCAGCTGGTAGAACTAACTCATCAGATATATATGGGTGATATTTTATTCCCTTTAAAAGACTGTTGAGAGTAGAGTCACATGCAGATTCTCCCATTTACTTCATCTAAGCTAGACCTACATTTGAAACTTTTTTCTGTTTTTTTTTTTATTATGAATAAAGTCATTTTTTATCCATGTATCTCCTTGTTCAAACTCCCTGCCCCCTACCCCCAGTCACTCTCTCTTCTCAAGTGGTATTCTTTATGTGCACATATTATCTAGGTGTACAAGAACTCACTGTAGTTGTACATGTCTTTGTCTTCCTGGACACTTGTGGCTCAGGTATTTGTCTTTGAACATGATAAGTACTTGTGTCATGAAATAGCTAGAGGTACACAGTGGCTCAGAGAGGGGTAAATATGAGTCAGTCTCTTCTGGCAGACCCAACAGAAAGAACGTAAGGACATGATCTCCAAGAAATAAAACTAAATAAGTGTGGGGCCACACAGAGGGCTCAGCTGTTAAGAATGCATACTGCTCTTACACAGGACCCCAGTATGGTTCCCAGCACCCATGCCATGCAGCTAACAACCACCTGCAGCTCCAGTTCTAGGGGATTGCACACCTCTGGCCTCAGAATACCTGCTTTCATGGGCACATGCTCTTTAAATTCCAGTCCCTGGTGACAGTATTTTCTTCAACAGACTCCACCTCCCAAAGATTCTATTTCCTCTGCTAACAGCACCACCAATGGGAGGGTTAGAGGTTGTTCAAATACTTTGTAGTCACCCACAGCCTCTGGCTCTTCTAGTCCTTCTTCTGACTCTTTCATAATGCTCTTTCCTGAGCCCTGGGAATAGGGGCATGTGATCAAGATAGCTCATGCAAGCTGAGCATTCTGTGACTTTGTATTCTCTGACCAGTTGTGGACCTTTGTGTTCATTGGCACTGACTACAAAAAGAAGCCTCTCAGATAAGGGCTGAGAGGCCCTAGTCAATTGGTATAGTGATAAATCCCTAGGAGTCTGTTTAATATTCTTCTCATTCAGAAGAGCTGATAGCAGTAGATTCTTCCTCCTTTAGGGCCTATGACTTATCTAGGTCCCTGGCTCTGATGATGATGATGATGGCAGATGTGAGTATCAACTTATGGAGCAGGCTTCAAATTCAGTAAGAATGTGAGTGGTTGCGTCTATGACATTTGTGCCACCATTGTGCCAGCTGGTATGTCTTTCCAGACAGGTTGTTATTGGAGCTTACAGGCTTCACATTTAGGTGAGATTTGTGATTCCTTTTCTCTTCTGGCAGTGTACTAGCACTTTCTAGCACTATGAAAGCTTCCCAGTGAGTCAACTTGATTCTTTTCATGTTCTATGACTCAAGTATGTGATGTCTTCAGACATAGTATTTTGCTATCAAGTTTTAGAGGGTAGCCAAGAGCACGGCTAATGGTCTGTAATGTTTCAGGGTCTATAGACAACAATTCCAATAGAGGTAGCCCATTCATGACCCTAAATTTTTATTTGTTAGCCATGGTTTCTAGTAGAGGTGTTGTTGCCACATTATAGGGTAGCCCTGTTAACTCTTTTTATATGCATGCATGCTTCTATTTTAGGAAGCTTCCACAGTAGTGTGCTTCCATATGACATTTTATAAGGTCTTTAGTGTTTCTATCCCTCTCATACTCATCTTCTATTCTGCCACCCCATCCCCCACACCATTTGTTAATTATCCCCATTCCATTAATTTCCTTAAATACTTTATGCTACTGCATTGTATCTCCCCTGCCTTGAAGTCCCTCACCAATGGCCTCTTAGTAGTTTTCTGATCTCTGGATGTATTCCAAATTGAACATGTATCTCTAGATTTTTGAAGTTAACATCCATATATGGGGGAAAACATGACTTTTGTCATTCTGGCTTACTTTACCCAGAATGGTTGTTTCCAGCTCTTCCCATTTACCTGGAAATTTAGTAATTTTGTATTTCTTAAACATTGAATACTATTCCATTGTATAAATGTACTGCATATTCATTATCTATTCATCAGTTGATGGACAGCTAGGTTGTTTCCATCTCCTGGCTTTTTAAAAAACAGACCATCAGTGAACATAGCTGAGTAGTCATCTTCATAATAGGGTACAGTCCTTTGGGTATATGCCCAAGGGTAGTATGGCTAGGTCATATGGTAGATCTACTTCTGACCTTTTGAAGAATCTTACACTGATTTCCATAGTGGCTATACCAGCTTGCCAGCTTATACTCCTAATAGCAATAAATATTTCTGTTTCTCAGTATCCACACCAGCATTTGCCATCTTGTGTATGTGTGTGTGTGTTGAAAAGTATGTGCCATAATGTGCATGTAGAGATTAAAAGATCATTTTCAGAAATCGTTTCTCTCTGTCAATCATGAGTCCCAAGCCTTGAACCAATATTGTCAGACTTGACAGCAAACATCTTTAGCCTCTGTGCCATCTTTCTGGTTCCACACTCTAAGTCCTTTTTATCTCTTACATTAGGCACTAAGATCTGTGAGAGAAGACAGTACTCTTTAACCATTTCTTCTCGAAGACACTAATGTTTCTTTGTTTTGCTTGGGTTGCTTAGTAGAGGTGTCAAAATGCATGCCCTTGTGTAAGTCATTCTATTTCTTGTCCAGGACTGCATAGGTTTTTTGTTTGTGTTTGTACACTGTACCATATCCATTTTTCTTTGTTACTTAATAATGTTTTACTCTGATTTTCATGCCTTACATTTCCCAAAAGACATTCATTCCCTCTTCAGTAAGTAATTATTTATCATCTCCCATCTCAGATGTGATCCGGCTCTTGGAATGCATCAAACTATAGGACAAGAGCAAAGTATGTTAAAATCCTTGTTTGTATCCATTGTCCTTACAACCACATGAAAGCAACAGATCTTCTGTTTATTAGTCCCTTAGGAAAAGAGAAAGGGTGTTTGGCTTCCACTGAAAATGCACAAGAAGTTACTGGCCAAATCAGTGCTGGAAAGCACAGCGTTGTGTTCTCAGTGAACTCTATCTAATTACACCAGGCAAGACCTCAGGGGAAGGAGCGCCAGTGCCCCCAGGTAGCTCTGGATCTATATCTATCTTTAGATTGTGACCTTATGAAAGATTGTCAGACTCTTTCAACATGCCCACAAAATGAGAGTCGGTCACAAAGATGGTAGGCAAGGCATTGAGTTTCCATTTTTTGGTATGCATATTTAGGAAGAGGGAAATATATATATGTATACATACATATATACACACATATATGTGTGATTCTCTCTGTATATGAATTGTGTGTGTATGTGTGTTATTCAGAGAGATGATGTAAGACAAAAGCAGGTTTTTTTTTTTTTCCCCAACTCTGTGTCTGTCAAGACAAAACTAATCAGAATACCTTTCTCCCCATGCCTCCCCACCTCGGTTATTTTTGATTGTGTTGGAAGGAGAGGGATGGCCCTGCTGTATTTTGGCGTATGCCTATAGCAGCTTTTAGCAAATCACAGCCTCAGTGGTAGGTTCAGCTCTGAAGAAAGATTTACAAATCCCTCACTGCTTTATAAATATCTGCATTTATATCTTAAAGAGGAAGAAGAAAAAGCCCCTCACGGTTGCTCCCAGCCTTCTCACCCCTTCTCCCCCGCCCACTTTTCCCCTTTTCTTGCTTTCCTCTTTCAGAAATTAAAGATTGTGATGTGTGCAGGAAATGAGGGCCTATAAAATTGTGATAAAATGTTCCTACAAAATTGCCTTTGAATTTTCGCCCTGAATTGCAGGCAAAATGAAATTGTTCGCTTTCAGCATCGCTTTGTTTTTGACCCCTTTTTGTGAATTCTCAAAGGAAAGAAACATGTTCCCATCTTTTATAGTAATCAAATTTATCTGGCATCTTTCAGCCTCTTGGATTACTTATGCTAGAGTTGGCTAGCCTCCGGAAGGCCGTGGCTGGTTTATTTATTTATTGTCCTAAAGTGAGGGTTTTTGACATGATGGTTCTCTCCCGTTCTCCTGTTGGAGGGGCATGTGGGAGAATGGGGCTTTGTGGTATCCTGTATGTGTATGCATGTATGTACCTGTGTCTCATGAAAGGTAAATGGTGCCTATCTAATGAGAAATAATAGGGGAGGTTTTAACAATCCCGGGTCATAGATATTTCATTTGCTATTTTATCATGGAAGAATAAACGTCTTCTTGTCATCAATAGAAGATTTTACATAAAGAAGAATTCTGGTGACAGAGTTTTATACTGTGGACGGTTAGTGCAGAGTTGGGGTTAACACAGGCTGTTCCAGGAACAGGTGATCCAGTAGCTTTGTAATATCCTAGCTTTAATGTGACTCTTTTCCATAATAAATGCACCCTCAGAGGCAGCTTGCCAGTCATGCTGTTGTCACCTGCAGCAGCACTCTGTCGCTGCCGACAGTTTTGGAGAATGAAGATTCTCATGTCTTTTTTTGTTTTCAATCCCTTTCCAATCTCAGACCTCAAACAAGCTGATGGAATTGAAGCTGGCGAGGCAGACCTGCAGAAACCAAGTTTTGTTTTGAAACAAATTCTTGTGCAAAGAAAATAATATTGAGGGTAAATACAGAAACGTCATTATTTTTGCTGTGTATGTCCTTTAACCCCACCTGGCTCAGCTTAAAAATTAAGCAAAAAGATTTTTTTTTAAAGTGTCGTCTGTTCTTTATTAAATTGTTGTTAAAAGAATATGATGTATCCAGCTACGGCAAACTTTAAATCAGCCCCGAGACCTCTGCATTATATTGTGTTGACTCCAGGCTATCCTTAAGCAATTAATTCTTATTTTTTCTTTTCTTCTTCTTCTTTTTTTTTTTTTACAATATAGACAAATAATGTTTATGCAACAATCTATTCTACATACTGATTTTTTTTCACACGTTTTCATCATGTGGTTTTAACTTATATTTGTTTCCTAGATGCACAGCAGCAATTTTTTTTACATAAATTAATACATAGGCCACTGAGACAATGAGACATGTGCATACATTTCAGAAACTGAACAGTGACGGTCCTAGGAACAGGCTTGTCCCAAACCATTTTAGCTTTTTTTCTTTAGTGTTTGCTTAGATACTGGGCAAAGTTTAGAATCACCAGGATAGAGAATTGGCTGTAATACCCTTTCCAACAAATTTGAATCTGTCTGCACCAGGAGTATAGGTTGAACAGGGTTTATGTTAAGCAGAAAGTCTATGAGTTCAATATACATGGGAAAACCTGTATGTAGCTAATTACATCCTACTTGTTTTAAAGTGATTCATTTGCATGAATTAGTTTCTAATTAATTTGAATAATCAAAGAAATAAACCACCTGTCACATTAAAAAACCCTATTTAATGAAGAATAATAGATAATGGCTTGTCAAAATTTACACACAGAAGTGGACGTTTTCAAAGCATTTCCAGTGGGGCCTCAGATATGAGGATGTGGCATCTTTGTGAGCCATGTACACTAGCTGCCTGCATGTATTGTACTTCTGTTCACACATATACACACACACACACACACACACACACATATAAATTAACATTTATATAAAGGCTTAAATCACCAGAAAAATAGGTGTGGTTCTTCTGAGGACTCCAAAAGGACTATGTTTATCTGGAAGAATTTTCTGAACCGTTTCCTCCAAGAAGACAGTACATACTTCTCGCTCATGCATGATCATTTAAATGCATCGGGTTTTGTAGTTTTGCCTCTGAATCAATGCCTGATCCACATCGGAAGGAAAGTTAAACGCTGACTTTGAAAGAAGAGGAACCTTCCGTGGCCCTCCTTCGCTTTCAAACACAGCATGCACTTGACTGTGAACCTTAAAAGCTTTTATCAAACTATTTTACTTTTTCTGTTTGCAAAATTCACAAAGAGCTGTTCTGTAAGCCCTCTCCTCATGCCCCCCTCCCTGGTTCTGTCCTAAATTTTGCCTCAGGGGAATAAACAGCAACAGTATTCAATTTCCCTTTCTGAATGTATACGCCAACACAGAGAGCTTTTATTACAAGGAAAGAAATCAAATCATTGTCACCTAAAGTGCTAATTATGTCTGATAAATGTACGGCATACACTTAATGCAAAGAGCTTAGGAAATGATACACCTTCAGTAATTACAGTGACCACCCCAGCTCCATCAATCTATATATTTTTTCAATCCCTGTTCATTTGGGTGGCTCTATATTTATTAAATGGCTTTCCGAAGCCTCAACAACCCTACTTGCTACTAATAGGGAAACTTGCATTAAGTATTTTGGAACTGTGTGTCACTTTTTTTTTTAATGCCTGTTACACAATACACTCCTAGATGCATGTACACAAAGGGCATGGACTACAAACAAAAGCAGTTACATTTTGCCGTGTCCCTTTGGGGCAAAGAAGTGCTACAGAGGGCTGTTTGCCTGTCCTTTGGGCTCTTAATGAAGTTATAGATGAGGTAATACTTGGGTGTGGCAGTTCAGAGAGCCTGTAGCTTCATCTCTGAAGACCTTGAGGGCTATGGTATAGGTACTGCCCTGGGACTTCCCATGACAACACTGCACAGTGATTCCTTCCCCCCACTTTGCCTTCTCTAGAGAAAGCTAGCATCCTCCCAAGAGCCAGCCTGTACCCAGCATCAACCCAACCTGACAGTTTTAAACAAATGAAACAAAACTAGGATTATTTATTATTATAAATAAAGAAGTCACATTTTCTATCTGTGTATATCTTTATTCAAGGTCCCTTCCCATCATATCAGGTCATTCTCTCTTCTCCACATCTCCCCATTCCTCTACCTCCTCACCCCCCACCCCAGCATGGGCACAAGGTCCCAAGGTCCCAAGGTTCCAGTATTACTCAGTTCAGTCTCCACTCCTGGCAGATCCAGTTTTCTCCCCTCAACCTCAAGACTGAGTCAGGTGTTCCTCTAGGTGGAGTGGGATCCAAAGAGTCAGTCCAGGGTGTTTCTGATCCCAAGCTGTTCAGTGGTTGTGGTTTGCAGCTTGAACATGCTTTGCTTTTTTTCTTTTTTGTTTGGAGTCCACTAATGAGTGAGTACATCCCTTGCTCATCTTTCTGGGTTTGTGATACCTCGCTCAGGAGGATATTCTCCAAATCCATCCATTTGCCTGAAAATTTTAGGATATTATTTTTTCTTACTGCTGAGTAGTACACCATTGTGTAGATGTACCACAGTTTGTTAATCCATTCTTCAGTTGAGGGACATCTAGGTTGTTTCCAGGTTTTTGCTATTACGAATAATGCTGCTATGAACATAGTTGAGCTAATGCCTTTGGAGTGCAAATGTGCATCTTTAGGGTGTACACTCAGAAGTGGTATTGTTGGGTCCTTGGGGAGATTGATTCTCAGTTTTCTGAGAAACCGCCATACTGCATTCCAGAGTGGCTGAACAAGCTTACACTGCCACCAACAATGGAGGAGTGTTCCCCTAGCTCTGCACCCTCTCCAGCATAGGCTGTCCTCTGTGTCTTTTATCTTAGTTAATCAAACAGGTGTCAGGTGGTATCTCAAAGTTGTTTTGATTTGCATTTCTCTGATGGCTAAAGATGATGAGCACTTTTTCAAGTGCCTTTCAGCCATTTGTAATTCTTCGGCTGAGAATTGCCTTTTTAGTTCTGAACCCCATTTTTGATTGGGTTATTCAAGGTTTAAATAAACCAGGGGATGCTGCTTTTCTTCCACAAAGCTGTAGAGTTCTTCTGTCTCAATGGCCTCAGGGGACAGGCGATGCCCTGCCCACATGCTGGGCTGCCTGCCAGAAAGCCATGCCAAGCTTCAGGACTCACTGACCTAGGTTATTACTTTGTTTTTGTGCTATGAGTCCTCTGGGGGTTTTGTCCCTTACATACCCCCAAAGATGCACCCAACAGGACAGTGATTACTTGAGTGTCTTCCTCCTTATCACAAATGACTGCAGACCTAACTGACTCCTGTGGTTTTTCTCCTTTGTTCTTATTTTCCCATATCTTGTTACTCCCTTAACTCCGCCCACCTCCCCATCCCTCCAGTTCTTAGCCTCACTTTCTTACCTTCAAGCCCCTCCCCCTCCTTAGTGCTTTCTTTTTCACTAAATATTTAAGAGAAAATGACTCATTCTAAATATGTGTATTTGGGGAGATAGTAGAGAAAGGTCCCAGTTTTCCCACTTACGTTCTGTCTTGGGGATGGATGAGAGTTGAACCCAGGGCTTTATGCGAACTGAGTGTATCTCCGACCCACCCATTCCCTTTAGTTCTGTCTTATGTCATTTGGAGTTGAGAGGAGAGCTGGGACAGGCAGACAGCTATGTTAAGGAAACTGGTTTACAGCACTTCCCTTTTTTTTTTTTTTAACATCGTAGAACATAATGATGATGATGCTAGAATTCAATGTTTCATTTGTTACATGGTTATGCGAATAAATCTGGCTAAATTTGCAAATTGCCAGTTCATTTCAGTCTGCTTCCAAAAGCATGCTTCCAGATTGTGTTAGGTCTGGTACAGTTAAAATACAATAATATGTTTGGACTTAGTTGGATTCTGATTACATGATGGTTCATAAACATATTCTTAAAAAAAGAAAACCAGAATGAATTTCATTCTGGCTTGGAAAATTCTCAAGGACTGGGGACTATTATAAGAAAACTTCCATAATATTAAAGGCTAGGATTCCCTGAAACTCACTAGTTCTAGTGGAACAAATTTAATTAGGTTAGTTAGAAGGCTAAACATGAAGTTAGTTGTAATACTGTATTTTCAGGGTAAGTTATACAGCATCTCAGTGACGCTGTAATCAGCTCTAGAAAACTGACTTTATTCAAAGACTCTGTTCCTTAAAACAGCAAAGGAGAACTGAGCTTTCCAAATTTTATTGTCATAAGGGTGAAGCAAATATTAAAGTTTTCAGACTAATTCTGTTTAGTGGCATACACCCCACAGAGACAGCATATATACACCCCAAAGAGAGAGAGCATTTATTTCTATAAGTTACATATAGATCTTTATAGCAGCAGCATTCGTATCAGTTGAAATTGAGAGATAATCAGATGCCTGATGGATAAAGAAACTGTGGTACATCCATAAAATGAAATAGTATGCAGCCATGAAAGTGAGTGGCATATTGATATGTAATATGACATAGATGGCCCTCAGAAACATCATGACTAGTCAAAGCACATCCCAAAGAACATACAACACAATTTCATCAAAGCTAGGCAAATTTCTGTAGACTGTAGCTTCAGGGTTACAGGTTTCTTCATAAGATGAGAAAATATTCTAAAATTGTTTGTGGTGATGGTTGTACAGATTTATTGTTAATATGCCAACGTCTACAAGTTGACATTTTAGGTGTGTGTGTGTTCTGTAGTATAGGAGTTATACTTCAGAACAATAGTTGCAACTGATTTTAAGATTTACATTCTGTTTAGAAACACCAGCTAGCAAAGAACACACTATATCACTTCTTATCTAAAGGTGTATTGTATAGGGTCACATCCCAAGCTAACAGTTTGTGAAGCTAGGCTTATCAGCATTCTGTCCTGAGTCTTCATTTCCATCAAGAAACAACAGTAATATCAAAAACAAACCAAAATAATAGCAATGAAAATGATACTGTATTGTGTGGCTGAAACTCTAGAAATTGTGGTTTCACATTGACTGTTTATAACATTTTGATAGATAGCCTTTCTGAACTTCAGGAGGATAAAACCTGCGTCTACTATGTTTAAAAACTGTGTCTGGTTCTCTAACTCTTTCAGCTGCCTTTGAATAGTGTTAAAACACCTTGCTTTATTTTTTTTTTAATTATTTTTATTTATTATTTGGTGATTTTACATCATGTACCCTATCAAACTCAGTTATCAATCTTCTCAGTTTTATACCCACTCTTATGATCTCCCCATTTACAAAAAGCCCATTCATGCTGCTCATTTACTTACTGGAGCATAATTAAACACCCTGTGGCCAAACCCTTAAAGAAAATGAGTCCTTCCTCACCCACACCCCTGCCAGACAACTTCAATGCAGAAGTGAAGCACTCTGTCATTTAGCTATGTTCTAGCCTCTAGCCTTGTCATTGTATACAATGACATCATTTTTTTTTTTTTAAATCCACTAATGAGTGAGTACATCCGCTGCTTATCATTCTGGGTTTGTGATACCTCGCTCAGGAGGATATTCTCCAAATCCATCCATTTGCCTGAAAATTTTAGGATATCATTTTTCTTACTGCTGAGTAGTACACCATTGTGTAGATGTACCACAGTTTGTTAATCCATTCTTCAGTTGACAGACATCTAGGTTATTTCCAGGTACTTGCTATTATGAGTAATGCTGCTATGAACATAGTTGAGCTAATGCCTTTGGAGTGCAAATGTGCATCTTTAGGGTATATGCCCAGTAGTGGTATTGCTGGATCCTTGGGGAGATTGATTCTCAGGTTTCTGAGAAACTGCCATACTGCATTCCAGAGTGATTAAACAAGCTTACACTCCCACCAACAATGGAGGAGTGTTCTCCTTGCTCCGCATCCTCTCCAGCATAGGCTGTCATCTGTGTTTTTAATCTTAGCCATTCTGACAGGTGTAAAGTGGTATCTCAAAGTTGTTTTGATTTGCATTTCTCTGATGGCTAAAGATATTGAGCACTTTTTCAAGTGTCTTTCAGCCATTTGTAATTCTCCTGCTGAGAATTCCCTTTTTAGTTCTGACCCCATTTTTAAATTGAGTTATTTAGGGTTTGGAGCTCTAGTTTCTTGAGTTCTCTATATATTTTAGAGATCAATCCTCTGTCACTTGTAGGGTTGGTGAACATCTTTTCCCATTCTGTAAGCTGTCATTTTGTCTTAGTGATTGTGTCTTTGGCCTTACAGAAGCTTCTCAGTTTCAGGAGGTCCCATTTATTGATTGTTGTTCTTAGTGTCTGTGCTACTGGTATTATATTTAGGAAGTAATCATCTGTGCCAATAAATGAGTTGGAGGGTATTTCCCACTTTCTTTTCTATCAAGTGCAGTGTAGCTGAGTTTATGTTGTACACCTATGGGAATATGTTACTGTCTTTCTAGTTCTTAAAAATAATTTTTGAGGTTATTTTATTTGTGTGTGTTCATGAGTATATGTGTATGCACCGTGTGTGTGTGTGTGTGTGTGTGTGTGTGTGTGTGTGCACATATGTATGTGACACACAGAGGAAGAAATGTCTCTGGGTCAACATTGTGCCTGTAAGGTTGATTTCTGATGAATGTTAGTATCTTATTTTATTAATCAGCTAGTTTTTTGTTTTCAGGCCATGTGGTTTCTGTTGAAAGTTCTGCCATTGTGGTGTGAAAATAAGAAGAATGATGTGTAAAGAGAAAGTCCCAGTGTCATCCAGTAAACTTCACAGGCAATACCAGTACATAGCTGCAGCTGTTGTTAACCAGCTTGTGGTTTAAGTGACCACATAACTACTATTCGCTCTTTGTTATTGTTACATAATATTCTTTCATGTAATTATGCCACCATGCAGTTATCTATTCTCTTTTCTATCGACATTTGAGTTGTTTTTAGCTGAGGCTATTGGAAAAAAGTTTCTGCAACTTGTTTATATTTTGGTACAACTGTGCAATGGCTTCTCAGAGTATATGTTTCCAGACACAGAAGTCATGAATCTTGATATGATCTTTGGCCTAACAGTTCCTTGTCAAATGGTTTTTACAGTGATCTCTGTATCCTACACTCTAACCAAGGTGTTTTTTTGAATTTTTATTTCTAAATAGCTTTCTCAACATTTGGCTATACCAGGCCTTAGAATATTTACCAGTTTAGTGAGGGTGGCTTTGCTTCTTGTGAATTTATCTGCAAAATGATGGTCTTTCCCCACATTTTGAAGTGTGTTTTTATTAGGTTTATTGTTGTTTAACAGTGATGCTACTGGGATCCTTTCAAGTTTTTCTAGCTCACTGTGGCTTGTGAATATAAACAGAATCGATGTCTGCATGTGACTTTTATGTCACAAGACTCAGTGGAATCTTCTGTTGTAATAATTTGTCAATAGATTATTCTGGATATTTAACATGTACAATGATACACCTATGGGAATCAGTTTTCTCCTTTCTAGTTCCTAAAGAATAATTTGTGTGTGTGTATGTGTGTATGTGTATTGAATCCTTTATAGCTGAAGTTATGGATGGTTTGAACCACCATGTGGGTGCACTGACCAAACCTGGGTTCCCTGCCAAGAGCAGCAAGTGTTCTGAACCACTGAGCCATCTCCCAGCCCCTCTAGCTCTTATACATTCTTTTAAAAAGATTTCTTTAACTTTCATTTTGTGCATGTTGTGTCTGTGTATGGTATATGCCTGTGTGTAGGAACCTGTGGAGGCCAGAAGAGGGCGCTAGACCCTCTGGAAGTGGAGTTTCAAGCTGTTGTGCACTGCCCTACACGGGTCCTGGGAACTGAGCTCAGGTCCTCAGGAAGAGCAGCAAGTGCTCTTAACCACTGAGCTGACTCTCCAGCCCCTTCTTTATGTTTCTCTTTTGCTCTGTCCTAATACACTGGCTATGACCTTTAGAGTAATGTTGAGTAGTACAATGGATGGTCATACTTTTTATTCTGTTTTAAAGATGAAAGTATTCTCCATTTTAATGTTAAATATGGTGATTGCTTTAGTTTGGTGGGTGGCTAGCGAAAACCATTTCAGAATAAAAAATAATATTTTCAGTTATTGAGCTCTGCTAAAACATCTCTATAGTATAAATGAGTTCTTAAATTCTTCTCAGTGTTTTTATATTTCATTGAAATGCCTGTTTCTCCCACTTAATCTACAAGCATGCTAAAACACATTGTTTACTGATATTAAATTTACTGTATGTTTCTTGTATACAATCCAAGTTCCTATTAATACATTATCATTTATATATTGTTGAAATCATTTAGGTAACAATTTCCCTTAGGACTTTTATGTTTTTTCTTCATGAATGACATCTAGCTGTAATTTTACTGTGTTTGTATCACAATGAAGGTTTGGAATCAAGATGAAGTTAGCCTCATAAAGATGTCTTCATGTTTTCCTGGTTTTGGAGTTAATTTTTCTAAGACTGTTGAGTTTTGTTTTGTTCCTAAACATGTTATAGAACTCACTGGTGATATGATCAGAAAGTAAACTTTTTAATTTGTATAAAAAATGTAATATTCTGTAAGCCATCCTGGCAATTATTAGTAACACATTTGGTTAGTATTGTCAGAATTTCTATCTCTTATCATTTCATATCTGTTATTATCAAGATATCTAATTGTATTGAGATAGTTTATTTTTTTAAAAAAATAACATTCTCTTTCTATCTTTATCAATGATTATAACAGATACTGCAGTTTTGTTTTTCTCTTTTAACCTCATGTGTTCTGGTGGCACAGCACATATGTTATATGAAAGGTCAGCCTCCATCACTGCACTGAGACCCACTGTCCACCTTGCCGGAGACATGTTATCTTTTCAAAGATGCAGTGTACAAGGTGCTAGCTGCCTCCCATCTTTTTGGAGGAGTGTGATGAATACAGATAGATGCCAACAGTCTAGCTTTTTGTAGATTCTAGAGATCAGAGCTCGGTCCCTCATACTTTTGGGGCAGGAACTTCCCACCCTGAGACACCACCAGAGATCACAGTTCATTGCCTTGTCCATTTTTAGTGCCTTTCCCCTTTTCTTAGTGTATCTCCAAGTGCTTGATTTTTATTTTTTTGCTCAAAGAGTTAGCTTTTGTTTTTCAGTCCTCATTCTCTCAAGTCTCGTCAATATACCCATAATTTTCTTCCACTGGTCTTCACTTCTGTTTGGTTCGGGGGCGGGGGTTGTTATTTTAGACATTCTAGATATAAGAAGTTAATCATTACCTCCCAGAACGTTTTCAAATCATCTACAGACACTCATGACTCAGCCACAACTCACACAGTTTGGATCTAATCTTCTCCACTTGGCATGTTATACCATCTCTAGGAGATTTCTCCCTGGGACCAAGGCTAGTTTCAGTCCCATTCCTCTTATTCCCAAACTTGTCTTCTAGACCTATCTTTGTATAGTGATTTCTGGGTGGTCTGGAATATCTGACTAGAAAGTCTAGCTTCAGCTGACAGATGTTGTTGGTGGCTGCTCTAGGGCTCGGCACATAAGAGGAATGTGTATAGGCTCAATGTGGGCATGAGAAGGCACAGCCATGGGTTGTTGAGTATGGTGTCCTACATCTGGTTATCAGGTCCCAGTTGTTACTTAGATTATTGAAATTTTCTGCATTCCCTTTGGCTCTTCGTGTCCATCCATTAATGAGCTAGACAAGTATGAATTTAATCTCTAGTATTGCAGAGTGACATGTTTTTTATAAAGATTATTTTAGCGCTTTCAAACTCTCTCTCTCTCTCTCTCTCTCTCTCTCTCTCTCTCTCTCTCTCTGTGTGTGTGTGTGTGTGTGTATGTGTGTGTTTGTGTGTGTATGCACTCTCACATACGAGGTGCATGTAGGTTCCTATAAAGGCCAATACAAGGCATTGGATCCCTGGACCTTGATTTCTAGGCAATTGAAAGGTGCCCTACATGGATGCTGGGAATGGAACCTCAGCCTTTACTATGATATTTTAAAGTTTGTGTTGTTTTCTTCTTTATTTGCTTGGGGTGGAAACACCTTGACCCTATGGATTCTTTTCTTTTATGATTTCCAGGACATTCTCTGTTATTTCTTTTCAAAGATGAACTCCTACCCATTTCTCTCCATTTTCCTTCTTAACCTTCCCTCCGATATAGCAGCATCTTCATATGACATCACCTGTGATACAAGGAAATCCAGCATCAATTATGATTTTTTTGGAAGTGTTGGTTCAGACATTCCTAGCCCACCATGATCCAAGACAATGAAATTTCTAAATTGATTTTTAACTTTCTTTTTAAAGCATTGATAGACTATGTGATAAATTGATTCTGGGTCTGGAGCCCAGGGCCTTACACACGTGCTTGCCAAAGGCTCTGTCACTGAGATGCATCATAATCTCTTTGAGAATTTGCTTGTTTGTTTGATTTGCTTTGATTTTGAGATAGAGTCTTGCCCTGTAGCACAAGCTACCTCAAATGTGGGAACCTCCTGCCTCAGCCTCCCAAGTTCTGGGATTATAGGTCTGCACCCCTGCATCCATTCAAACTTAAGTTTTGAAGAGACATTTATGTCACACACCATTATTGACACAAGTAGTCAATTCTACCATCCAGCCAAAAGAATAAGTCTAGACCAAAGGCAGAAGCTCTGTGCTCATCCCTTTTAGATCCTGCCTCCATCTTTGCGGCAAGCATAGTCTTTGTGATAATAGTCAAGCTGGATGCAGTTGCCTTCTTTCTAAAAATAAGTACACCAAGGTCTAGATAATCAGTCAATGACTGTAACTTTTTGAAGCCATAGTGCTGTGACTCAAACCTTCTGTTAATCCTCATCTGCACATATCTCTCTGTTCATGTTCAAGTTTACTATGCCTTATGCATGTGTGCCTCTGTGCCTTGGAGTTTCAGTTCCATGAGATCTCACTGGGCATGGGCTGGTCTTCCTGTAGCTTGCTGAACTCTTCCTTCAGACCTCAGACAGTTGACTACTGACCAGTAGGAAAAGTTTCTTATGTTACAAAAATGATACAAAGAAGCTATGGGGTGGCCTGAGTCGTCTTTAGTTGGGCAGAATTTAACAAAGCATACACAATTCCTTATCTAGCTGACTGTCAAGGACATTCAGGGCACAAACTTTATAGCATATTCTCACACTCCGTAAGTAAACATTACAGGCTATTATTTTTAATATAAAACTCACACTCATTGTAGAAATCAGGAAACACAAATGAGCAGATAGCACCTGGAATCTTACCTGAAGGCAGTCCCCTAGGAGCCCTTCTGTATGTCCCCTGTGCTCACACACGCTCTGTATTTATAACATGACCTCAAAAGGAATTATGCCATGCCTGCTGGTTCATGGCTGGTTTTGGCTATGCTGGATTCATGTGTGGGAATAATGATTATACACTGGAGTAAGAGAGAGTGGAAGAGGAAGGGAATAGAGAAGAGAAGAGAAGAGAAGAAAAGAGAGAGAGAGAGAGAGAGAGAGAGAGAGAGAGAGAGAGAGAGAGAGAGAGAGAATGAATATGAATGAGAATAGGATGTCTTATTTTTTGAACTGTTCCCTAACATTATGCAGTAATCACCATATCACCATTCACCTATGGAACATGGAGATGTCGGTAGCAGAAATAGTTATGGTAGCTAACACAGAAAGGTTGGTCTCATGGGGTTAAGGCTATTGTGGTATTTTGTTCCTGTTGCTCTTTCTGTGCTGAGCATAGTAGTTATTTCAAAGTCTATAACATAAAAATGATCACTCTGATATATGAATGCAAAGTTATTTGCATCTGGGGAATTTTTTTTAACAGTTCCTAAAACCCCAGGAAAATTAGACCGTGTTTCCACATTTCATTTGGCAATCACACTATTGAAAAGAGCTGGTTAGTGGTGGTCCATACCTGTGGTCCCTGCACTGAGAACCTCTGGGGCTTGAGGGTTAAAGCCAGCCTGAGCTACATAGTGAGAACCCTTTTCCAAAAGAAGAAACGGGAGGGCTAGTGAGAAAGAAAGGAGGAAGACAAGGAGGAGAGGGGAGGAAGAAGATGCTCAGATGCAAAGTTCATTTACGTCAAGGGTGGAAATAATTTTAGAGGAAAAAGCTGATTGGTGCAAAAAAGTTAGCACATTTGGTCTTTACTGTCCACAATGTGAAGACCACAAACTCTCCCACCCCCCAATCAAGTATGAATGCTAAAATCTACAAATGCTAGAGTCCCATATTAAATGAGGCAGTATTTTGTATCAGCCACACTCCTCCTTACATATATTTTAAAATAAACCTCCAGGTGATTTATTATAGCTAACACAAGTGTTTCGGCACTATGCAGAGTCTTATAGGAGCCTGCTGAGGGGTCAGTAATGGGAACAGTCTGCACAGGGTAGCACAGAAGACTGTTAGCTCAGAGTATTTCTAGTACACCCTTGCCTGCATCCATGGATAGGGAACTTAAAGACTCTGAGAGTTAATGATAGATTTCTAATTAAAGGCTCATAAACATCCATGGAAATCTTCCATAAGAAATTGCCTTGGTGAGCCCTTACATGACCTTAACTATTGGTTGACCCTAACAGGCCAGTTGAGCCCAGCATGGTCAAAAGTTCATCACCTGAACCATTTCAGTTTTCTCCAGTTGTAGATCACATTATATCGTCATGGTATGGAGAACCCTCAGGGTTGACTTTGTGCACTTGATCAAGCTTCTCTAAACATAAACTCCTAGCAGGAAACATATTCCATCAAAGGGGTATATTTAATTTTTTGCATGGTGTGTGTGTGTGTGTAACTGGGAATGCTGGCTTTTCACATGGGTGCTGGGGATTCAAACTCTTGTCCTCATGCTTGAGTGGTGAGCACCTTATACACTGAGCCATCTCCCAGCCCTAAAATTTTGCTAAGTAACTGGCAAATTATCCTCCAGAAGGAAGCACTGCTTTGCATTCATGCCAAGAATTATGAAAGACTATTGGTTTTGCCATTTAATAAGGGTAACATTTTTTTCAGTCAGGCTAAAATATGAACATTTTCATATTTTTTGTCCATAATTACTAGTGGGTTTGATTGTATTTTTCATACTTATTTTTTATAAATTGATTTTGTGTCTTGACCACCTTTACAGTGGGCTTATTCCTTACTGATTCACAAGTGACATTTGGGAGTGTATACAATATACACATTTGGTTTATTTACTATTTATTGTAGAGAAAGATGTGTCACTGGCTACCGAGTTTTCTCTTTTTGGTGGTGTTCTTTTTTTTCTGTTCTGCGTTTCTTGTCTGTAAAGTGAAAAGCCTGCAGTCAGCTCTGATGCCGACTCTAACTTTGGAAAGAGGTAGCCTTGAGAAGTACAACCTTGGGTACAGTCGGTGCAGACATTTGTTCTGATTTTCCAGGAGCGGTTCCTGTCTCCTCTCGCCCCAGCTTAATTATTGACAGCACTGTCTCTCCGCAGCTTAGATGATGCTTTCCACAATCCCCCTGGGATTAGCTCATGCTCAGATTTGCTTGGGCCTGAGGCATTCAGGGGTCTGGGTCAAATATTTCTGTTTCTAGTGTGGTTATTGTCTATTCAGATTCTTTTGTTTGCTTTCTTTTTCAGCTAACTGGAAACGTATATATTTTCTTAGAAACTGACTTGTTTTCCTTCGGGGTTTGAGTTTGATCAGCATACATTCCCACAATTTCCAGTTTCAGGTTAATCTTAAATATCACCCCATTTTGGCTTCTGCACTTATGTTGGTAAGTCTCCTTTTTAGTACCCAATACCGTCTTTTTATTTTTATTTATTTATTTATTTTGCCAGGCATTTGTCTGTTTTCTAAGGTCTTTCCATTTCATTTGTAAATGTAACATGTTTTTGTTTTTCTGCTCTATCTATCTCTGCCGTCTTTAGATAGATTGTTAACTTCCTTTTTCTAGCCTTCTATAGTGAAGATTCAGTAAATTTGTCATTCTCTTGATTTTTGATGAAAGATGGTGTAGGTCACAGGTTTTGATGTGTATACTACTATGGCCACATGTCTTAGATTATGGATGGCTGTCTCTTTAGATTTTAGAGCTGTCTTTTTCCTGTCTGTCAACAGATGTCCATTGTTAGGACACACCCTCCTTTTTAACTCATTGCCTAACTCTAGAGGGTTGCACTCTAATTTTTTTTTCTCTATAATAAAAATTTGCTCCTTGTTTATTTGTTTCTTAGGAATAAAGTCTTAGGGATGGAATTATGCTCAAGTAAGAAAGCCACAGTGTAATCCATTTGATGTGTAGAGGAGTTCCTCATGTATTAAACTTCTACACATCCCATGAAAACGGCAGGCTGTAAGGCCCTTCATCCCTGGTGTGTGGTCTTTTCTATGATATCACTATCACCCTCCTTCAAACAGAAACATTGGATTTACTGAGACAGTATATAGCAACAGTGTTGTTTTCCAGCTAGGAAAAAACCCAATTCTTTATAAATGAATTTAAAGCTTAATTCAGTTTGTCATGGCTACAAGTGAACAGAGTTAAACATGTGCTTTGCAACATCAGTAAGATCCATCATATCTTGGCTCACTTATTAAGTTGTTGGGTCCTTTTTGTATATTTATTATAAAATTCCAAATATATGTGTTGTTAGGATTGATCAGAGGAAGGCTGTTACCTTAAAACCATCCATTTGTATTTGTATTCTTGAAAAGGGAATGCCATTTAAAATTAGACTTCCTTTATTTTTTTTTTTTTTTTTGAGACAAGGTCTCATGTGTCCTAGGCTGGCCTTGAACTTGCTGTGTAGACTGAACTCTGGATCTTTGTATCCCCACCTCCAAGAGGTTATAGGAACCCACCTCCAGGCCCTGTTTATGATTTTAGCTAATACCTATTTGCAAAACAACTCCTTTGAAGGACTAAAGTCACTGGATGACTTCACATCAAGAAAAACCTTGCTCTTTTTTTTACTAGTACAAAGAACTTGTGGGTGTTTTGCCTAAAATGCCATTTTTAGTTCTGTTACAAAAGGTACCAGCAGAGCTTTCCAATAGCAAATGTCTCTATGTCTCATTCCTCTATGTGACCTTAAGAGTTAAACTACTACACAGGGGAATTTTTCTTTAAAATTAATTTAACTGAAAAATCTCTTCAAATTGTATTGTTGGCTTCGGCGCGGGCCATGAAATAATTTTCCACCGGACCCCACCGTTCCTCGAAGGTCAGCTCTGAATTGGGCTATTTCTGCCCTGCTGCAGAGTTTCCAAGCTACGTTAATTTTGGGCCTGCCGTTGATGGATGGGGCAGTTTGAATTCTGACGTGTAGCAGGCTGACGTGGATGACCTGCACAGGCAGATGTCAGCCTCTTATTTCATGGCCGTTTGTCAGGAAGGAAAAACAGCGTCTGTTCAGACTGCTGTGTTCTAGGGTGCCTGTGAGAAAGTGTGCACACATGGCCCACATTTCATATATCTGGTGGGGGCAGTATGTATAAGTGTTTATATGGCACATTGACTCGTAAAGGAATAGAACAGTGATGTGTGCATTACGGTTTTATATGCTGTTTTATGTTTTGGTATATATAAATGTTGGTGTGGATGCTACCAGAGGTGTCTGTCTTTGATGCGCACACACACTACGGAATTGCTTTGTGAGTATAGGAGCAGAGCCATGGACCATGTCCTTGCGTACCGTTCTATGAATAGCTAGATAGCCTCCTCATGGCAAAGTAGTAATCTCCCAGCTTATTAATATGAAGAAGACACATTATGGAAAAGTGTACACACTGCAGGGCAGAGAAGTGACCCTTTGGAGGTAGGAGTGAAGCTGGGGGAGGGATTGAAGGAGGTGGAGACTCAGGAAAACTATAGAGGATAGGTGCTGGCAAATTTCAAAGCCTCAGCCCCTGTGCTGCAGACAAGAGTGTACCGGGGATAGGAATAGGCTGGTGGGCTGTCTTACGAACTGAGAGAACTGTGCCGCCTTGCGATCTGACTGCTTTCATGAAAGAATTGAAATAGCTTGGAGTTCATGAATCACAGTGACCTGAGGCCACTCAGGCCCAAGGATCACCTTCCCTACTTAAGCAGGAGCCTTGAAGAGGAGGAACAAATGAGCTGGGAGGGCTCCCTGACATCGCCTTGAACGAGGCGGCTTTCTCTTCATGTGGACCGCCCTCTCCATCCCAGCCCAGACCCAGCCTTACTCCAGCTCCTGCATATACATCTGGGAAATTTGAAAAGTCCAGTTCACAGGCAGACACTTGTTTATTTACAGGTTTTTATGTCTGGAAACCAATCACATGTGTGCGGTGGTTTTTTTTTTTTTTGTAAATGAATAGATGCTCAGCCTTTTGAAAAATCAAATAATATGGAAAGCTTATGAACATGAATAGGACTTCCCCCAGTCCACCTTCCACCCTGATGCCCAAAGGAAGCTGTTCCCCTTTCATTTAACTATCTGGTCTACTGTTTCTCAGTTGATCTTTGTAAAAAATCAACAATGGGCTTTCATTTCAATGAATGCAGGTCCCATTCATGTCCATCAGTTTTCATCCCTTTGTCCTTCATCCCTAGACTGGTATCATGGTACATATCTATGCTGTGGTAATATATTCAGGGAAGTTACTGTTCTTTAAAACTTTTATTTTTCTTAGTGATGCTCTAAGTCCTTCCCAATAAAATCCTCCAGCTCAGTCATACCTGCCAGGCTACAGACAGTGTATGATACTCCCAAGACAGTGTGGGCTGTTGCCTTGCAGGCCAGATTCAAGATTCATCCTTTTGATTCTCCTTTTTTTTTTTTTTTTTTTTTTGGTTGTTGTTAAAAGTCCTGTCCCTGGGCTGGAGGGATGACTGAATGGTTAGAGGAGCTTGCTGATTTTGTAGGTGAACAGATTCAGTTCCCAGCACCACTCACTTGGGGCAACTCACAACTGCCTGCAACTCCAATTTCATGCTATCCAATTGATTTGTTTTCTGGTCTCCCTGGGCACCTGCACTCTCTCCCACATGTACAGATCTACACAGAAATAATCACCATTCCCTCTTCTTGATTGGTTTTCCTTGATTCCCAACCCCCACCCCAGATTTTCAACTGTCTGCATTCTGAGTTTTCCCCATCACTTTGTAGGAGTACTCCATATATATATGAAGTGGAAATGTATAGAAAGACCAGTGTTTGGAACACATACATACCTGAAAACAGCACCTCTCCACCTGATGCTTGATTTTAACTTTGGTGTAGAATCTGAAAATAAGTTTGTCTCAGGTCATTGAAGGCACAGCCTGTTTCCTAGTTTACATTATTGCTGCTGACAGAAGTTGCTTTCTTATCCTTTCTCATTCAGGAAGCATTGAGAATCTTCTCTGTTTTCCCCCAATATTTTGTGGTTATGCAGAGGTGTACCTGAACTGTCTATTCACCTTCATTTAGCTGGATACCTATTGGGAATGTTTAAATATGAAGATTTTATATGTTCTGGCTTGAGAATTTTTCCTGGAATTTATCTTGGGTTATTTCTGTACCTATGCTTTTTCTTTCTTCCAGGGGGCTTTTGTTACTCACTGTCAGAGTACCTGGGTATATTCTCCAATTCTTCTCTTCTATTTGTCTCTTCATTCTTTCAGGTGTACTTATTTTCTTTAGTTTTGTCTTCTTACTAACTTATTTTCAAAAATAACCTTTATGTTTATTTGTAGTGCATGCGTGCATACATGCATGCATGCGTGTGTGCGTGTGTAGGTTCCTCTAGAGACTAGAAGAGGGCATTGGATGCCCTGAAGTTACAGGTTGCTGTGAGCCACCCACTGTGAGTACTAGGAATTGCCTTCAGGTCTTCCAAACATAATAATGCATACTCCTAACCACTGAGCCATCTCTCCAGCTCCTGACTTATTTTTACAATTCTTACAACACAGGATTCCAGTGTTGGGATTGTTTCTTTGTCTATAAAATTCTGTTCTTGCTGAATGAGTGAACCCTCCACCCCCAATCATTTGGCTGTCTCCTTATGCCTGGAGTTCTTTGGCTCTATGCTCAAGAGTGACATACTGGAAGACTGACTGGCTGGCCTTGCATTCTGTATGGTGGCACAGGGAGCCCAGTTTTCACTGCGAGCCTTTAGGGCAGATTTGGGTTTTCCTACAGACAAATCTCTGTGATGTCTGGCTTGCTAAACAACACTGCACAGTTTGCAAACTCTGGCTTATTAATGTTCTCTCCTTCTAGGATCTTGGACCACTTCAAGTAGAACAGTCCTTGGGATAACCCAAAACCTAAGCAGAAAATCTGGAATTTTAGCAGCCCCTCTCACAAACCACAGCCCTTCTTCCTGTATTCAAACTTGGTTTTCGTGTGTGTGTGTGTGTGTGTGTGTGTGTGTGTGTGTGTGTGTGTGTGTGTGTGTGTTTGTCTCTCTCTGTGGTATATGTGCAGTTATATACACATACACACACATAAACATACAGAGACAGAGACAGAGACTAGAGGAGGCTGTCAACTCTCCTGTTGTATTGATCTCTGCTTTATTATTTTGAGTCAGGGGCTCTCAGTAAACCTGGAGCTTGGCTGGTGACCACTTCACCCCAGAGACCCTCCTGTCTTTCTTCACAATTCTGAGTTTAAAGGTTGAGTCTTCACATTTCTTCCAAAGATGTATACACATTGCTCCTGCTTTCATTTCTCTTATAATTTTCTTCTCCTTGTGGGTTTTGTTGGTTTTGCACATGTGAAGAGACACACACTCACATTACCAAAGCCACATGAAAGTTTATTTAAGAGAGTTCCCAGATGGGTACAGAAACAGAGAAGCAGGACAGGAGGAGAGAGTGACCACAACATGGCGTCTCCTTTTAAGAGAAGGAGTGTGCACAGGGTTTATGCAGCCATGCCCAGAAGCGTGCCTCCGAACTAGGTGTATCCCACTGGAGCCATGTTGGCTCAACCATGTGGAGTGCCAGGAATACTTATAGGTTTTACCTTTAAATAAATCTTTTTTATTACTGTGATTCTTTTCTTATTCCTTTTCATGCTTATTGCTTTGGTGGGATTGAGAGAGGAAGCGGAGACAAACATGTATTTATTCTGCTGTGTTTAACTAGATGTCTGGGAGACTTTGCTTCCACGCCTGCTTCTAATGCGCTTGGATTTGTACAGGGAAAGCACCTGCCTTCAGTGGAGAGAGAAATCGTCATTTCTCATTCTGCCCTCGCCACTATTCCAGACACAACCCAGTAAGGTGGCATGTTTCTGTTTTAATATTAACTTTCAGGAAGGGAGATGATTAAACCATGGTACTCTCAAGAGCATGCCAATGAAGAAATGTTCAGCGACAGGAGAGTCCCCTGGGGCCGCTGTAAACCTAGGGTTTAGGGAGCCTTGGCTTAGAGTTTTCTGTTTGTGGACAAATAGGTTTATCTTCTCCAAAACACATTAGAGGCTTCTGTTGCAAATACAGTGTGAAGAAAGTCAAGGAGACACCATACAAATAGCTGAATGTCTGAGTAGGGAAGTTGGGACCTGCAGATTGGTCCAGGACAATAGCAGCCAGCATGGCTATGGGATGAATAGGCTATGGATAGGAGTTCTAGAATGTTCTACAACAAGCTCTTAGCCGTGAAGAAAGTGGAGTAGGGAGAGTAGAATAATATTTCTCCACCATCTATCTGCGAAGAACCATGGCACAGACTTTGTCTCCTAGTTTTTTATTTGCTGTGATTTCTTATGGTCAAGCCACAGACAACCACTTGTGTGCCTGTAATAAATTGCTAATACACAAGTTTTGTTTTTTTTTTCATTTTCCTCTTTTCAGAAGCTTCTGTCACTGTCATCAGGCATCAGTCCCATACCTTTGATGTACTCTTAGATACTTTTAATTTTGGACTAGTGTTTAGGAACATTTCTGAAGTGACCTTTTGACTTTGTATGTTGTTTATTCATTCAACAAACCTTTGCATGTGTCTGTGCTTTAGAGTGGGATCCAGGTAATGACATAAGAGGTAATGACAAGTATGTCTGCTTTCAGAGAGTCATGCTCATCTGAGAACCACAGATCTTTGAACCAGCTGCAGCAGAATGATATGTAACAAGTGTTATTGCAGATTTATTTACTTCAAAAATGTCTATTAAAGGTAAATTCTGTGTAATGCTCATTATCCTACAGAATAGAACTCTTCAAGAATTTGGCCAGTTGAGCTCACTTAAAGCCCTAGGGCCAGTGTGCAAACGGAAATACCTCATGCCACAAATATCACAAATCACAAGAAAAAAATTAAAGTATGCATAGTGCTTAATTGGTATTTTTCTTAATCCTCTTGGATATTTTACTCTTTGCAGATGTCAGAGTTTCTGATTAATGTATCCCGCTTACTATTTACTTGCTAAAAAGAAAATCATGTTTATCTCAAGGCTGAAAAAAGAAACCTGTCATTGAACATTAGTACGTACCTGTGTGCCAGAGATTCGAACTCAGGTCCTCCTGCTTATGAAGCAAACACCCTTCTCCAAAGAGCTACCTCCTTAGGCTTTCTATTTACCATTTATTTCATGATTCTTTATGAAATAAATAGAGAGCAATCTTTTCTTCACTTTTTAAATTTCAAGATGGGTTTTGCTAAATAGCCCATACTGTCCTCAAAGTGAAAATGTTTGTGCCTCAATGACTCACCAGATCCAACTCATTAATAACTGTTTAAGAACACTGACCTATATCCTTCCATATGTAATTCACAACTTTATGTCATAAAGTATGGGTGCCTGTTGAAATATATTTTCCCCGGATCCTATCTGACATTAAGTTTTTAGTCTTAAAAAAAATACCAGAAATGACACATTGGTGTTTTATTGTCAAAGCCTGTGCTTATCAAAGGAACTGGAAACAGATTCATGCTCCCCAATTGTTTCATGAATGTTTTCTTCTCATCAAACTGCCTAAGCCAGTTATTTTCTTATTTCTAGTTATTCTCCATTTTATACTGCTTTTAAACGTTATTTCTATGATGTAGTCTTTTGTCTTATAAACAGTGTGCTGGCTGGTTTTGTGTGTCAGCTTGACACAAGCTGGAGCCATCAGAGAAAGGAGCCTCAGTTGAGGAAATGCTTCCATGAGATCCAGCTGTGAGGCATCTTCTGAATTAGTGATCAACAACAGATTAGGGTCCAGACCACGGTGGATGGTGCCATCCCTGGGCTAATGGTCCTAGGATCTAAAAGAAAGCAGGCTGAGCAAGCCATGGGAAGCAAGCCAGTAGGCAGCTCCTTTCCATGGCCTCTGCATCTGCTCCTGCCTCTAGGTTCCTGCCTTGAGTTTCTGTCCTGAGTTCCTTCAGTGATGAACAACAATGTGGAAATGTAAGCCAAATAAACCCCTTTCTCCCCAATTTGCTTTTTTGGTCATGGTGCTTCATCACAGCAATAGAAACCATAAGATAGATAGAATGAAGGATTGATATTTAAAAATTTGCTCTTAATGTCTTTTCATGTGTCAGTTTTATATCTGAGGTCAGTCTACAAATTCTCTCAATTCACATAATCTGGGTTTTTTAATTTTTAAGTAACAGTATATTTCAGATCTTTCAACTGTAATATATAATAGCACCCCATGTTCCCACCAGCCTGCTTTAACATTAAACACAGGCTTTAACATAGGTTCCAATTTATCTTTTGAAAAGATAAAGCATAGCTTTAACCTCATTTCTTCCACCCAATAGTAACTACCATGATTTGATACCTTAAATTATATAGCTTTTATACACATTTGAGGCTACATCTTTTCCTCTCATATTGCAACATGGAAGAGAAAACAGTTGTAGATGAAGTGGGAGAGAGAGGTAGTTGATGTGGACGGGTGGCTTATGGAAATGGTGGTCTAGCCTATGGTCAGTGGGAGACAATTTAAATGGGGGGGGTTACCTTTGGAAAAGAAATCCACAGGGGGCTGTTTGTGGATAAGAAAAAGGGAAGTCGGTTCATCTCCTGTCCCCTTGCAAGTCAATTGTAAGTTCAGCCATCAGCCCTCTCACATCATTTCTCTGAGGGTGCTGGGGGTCAAATTTAGGGTCTCATAGATGCCCTAGGCAAGTCCTCTATCAGTGAGCTATGTCTCCAGTTCTCCCTTGTACAACTTAGCAGGACACTGGGTTGTGTGTGTTATTTCAAAGGGGTTCCTTCTTGGCTTGAGATGTCTAACATGCAGCTCTTTGTGCCCATGGGATGAGGTTGAGCGGTTTCTAAACAGGTGCCTCAGTCCATGCCATCTTCTAAGTGAAGGGGCATCAGCACTAGTGCAGTGCCTGGTGCTTTCCTGGACTCTGCACCTGTGCATTCCCACCATTGCAGGGCGTTTCTGAGGTTCTCCTAACTACACTGCATGAAGACCTTTGCCCGGATTTATTTGTGTGTGTGTGTGTGTGTGTGTGTGTGTGTGTGTGTGTGTGTAAAGAAACTTTGGCAAGATGACCCAGGACTAAAATTGCATAGTTTGCAAATCTGAGTGTTTCATCCACCTCTGCCACCACCATCTCAAATTATTGTTTTTATATAAAGCTCAGTTTTAATGCAGCTTCTTTGCCTATTGTAAAGGAAATGACTTGGGAAGGCAGAAACTACATCTTTTGTATTACTGCTCAGGTTTGCAGGAATATAAGCTTATACCTTTATACTTAAAAAAAGTGTTTTCAATCTGTGACTTGGTAGGGCTTGCTTCTTTGGAGAAGCTTATCAGCTGACAGCCGCAGATGCACAGATATTTTGAGTATCTGTGGGTGACTTCAATGGATAACGTGGAGAACCTATTTGAATGTCTTTTTGAAATTTTTTTAACTTTATTTTACACATAAAAATGATGTGCCTGCATGTGTGTATATCACATTTAAACCTGATGCTCAGGAAAGCCAGAAGAGGCCACCAAATGTTCTGAAGCTGGAGTTACAAGTGGTTGTTGTGAGCTATCATGTGGGTGCAAGGAATCAAACCCAGGTTCTCGGCAAGCGCAGCCAAGTACTGTTAGCTGTCATATCATCTCAAGCCTTCTGTATACCATTGTTTTATTTGCAGAGTCTGTATATGCAAAATGAGTTAAAATCCGCTGCCATGAAACCATGTGCGTAAGAACCGTATCTATAAAACATCTGAGTAAATGCACAAGTTACTAGGATTGATGAAATAAAGGCTTTCATACTGAACTATATATGAATAAAAGTATTGAGTTACCTTCTCTGTCCCTACATTTTCCCCTTAAAAGAAGAGCCTGTACCCATTTCTTAAACTTCAGCCAACTCTTTCAACCAACTACTTGGAAGTAAACCCTTTACTGAGGCAGAGAGCTCTTGCTCATTTCCAGAAGGGAAAAGATTAACTGTTTACAAGAGTCCCCTGATGGAGGGTGCAAATCTCAAATGTCTGTGTTAGGGAGATCACATCACAGTTCTTTACACACTGCTGACATCATGTAGCATATATGTGTATAACAGTATCTCTGTGAGTGTACACGTCTGAATACACATATCTATGGCTAGAACTTGTCATCCCACTTTGATCACGTGGCAACCAGTTTTGATATTGTTGTATATACAAATGTCAAGGACATTATCTTAATCACTTCATAACAGTCCTTCTTCTATATGTTTTATGATTATTGCACCATTTCTTTTTTGTTGTACTCATTGGGCATTTTAAATATTTTACTAATGAATGAGGCTTCATTAAACATCATTGCTCTTAAGTATGGGTTTTTGTACAAACTTCTTCTAAGAGGAGACTCTGAGCAGTAGAATTGTGGTCAAAAGCATTTTTATAGGCTTTGATGGAGGCTGCCAGGGTTTGAAGAAAGACCCTAGCCACCTGTGCCTCAGCCACAGCCACCAGCATTGGACAGCGTTAGATTTCACTCCTTGTAAAATGGACTTCTTCTCTGACACAGGGCGGGGCGTTAGAGAGCAATGTCCCTGGAACCTGTATATTCTCCTCTCCATCTTTTTCATCGTCCTGCATTCTGAACCTGGGCTGGACCAGCTTTTCTAAAATATTTATTAATTGGGCAAATGACAACATATGACTGAATTTGTCTAACATTTCTGAAGTTACTTGTGGGTCTGAAGGTATTTCCTAAGTTTGGTTATTCATGGTTCCTAGCAACTTTCACGTGGCTGTTTGCATCCTCTTTGTCTTGTATGTCTAAGCGGTCACTTCTTAGCCACCATTGTAGAAGTGCGCCTATTTGCTGTCTCCTTGTTTCTGATGGTTTTTAAAATGCAGAAATTAAAGCACAGCAAAACTGTCTACCTTGCATCTCGTTGGCTACATCCATCACCTCAAGGACACTGAGTCCTCATGTGGAAACCAGAGTCATCTAATTTTCTTCCACTGTTTGAATTTGAAACGGACTGAATTTTTACTGTGTAGAAGCCACTTGTAGTTTCTGCTACCAACTGAATATAAACATTTTCACATTTTCAAAGCAACAGCCATTTCTTCTGCCTTTCTTTAATGCCCTGCCTACTGCTCACCTTCTCAGAACACAGAAACTGTTCTCACTACTTGCTAATTAAGGAAGTGTGTGGTTATTCCTATACTGACAGCAGGCACTCTGGTATAAACACTTCCCATCCCATTGGAAGTCTGTCCTGGAGCCATTTTCTTTCTGTTTTTCTCTTTTAATCTTTGGGTATTTTTTTTTGTCTTTTTATTAGATTGACATTTTAAGGAAAATGTTTCCTTGCTTTGCTAAAAAATAAGCCTTATGTCTGATTGGAGATACAAAATGTTTTATTACAGAAAAAAAACCCCAAACCAGAATTAAACAAAAGGAGGCAGTTTTATGCTTCTTATACTACAGATAGCTTCTTGTCTTCTATTCTGGACTCTGTGAATTTGAAACACACACACACACACACACACACACAGATACACACACATACACATTCACAGGGGGTAGAGAGGGGGCAGGGAGATGATCTATTGAATGACACATAGCTGAAGTTAGACACATAAAGATTAAATGTCGCCAGTTCCTGAAGCTGCTGGCTGAATGCTGGCATTTCTATACCATCTTTTCCTTGAAATCTGAAGCTTTGAATTTTCCATTCCAAGTTCTTCAAGGAAATATACATTTTTCAGACATTCAAAGAAAAAATTAATACTCACAGAGGACACCTGGTATCTGTGGGCCACATTGCTTTCAAATCTTTTACATACTGATGATTGGATATGTGTATTAAACTCACATGTAAAATTCATTCCTGACCAAGACCCAACTCCTAGTTCCTCTGTTTTTCTTTACCATGATGAGGATTAAGGACCTGTGTCTCAGTGCTTGAAAATTCTGATCCTTCACTCTGCTCTAGCTTGAGGAATATTGATATATTATATTCAGGGAAATTCCCGATACCAGACCATCCAACCCATGGCAGGCAATGGAACTCTTCAAACAGACAAAGGAAGGTACTAAGTAATCATGCATTTCCTCTTTCTCTGGGGACTCTGTACTGCATGGCCATTCATTTCTTGTAAAGAAATTTTGTTTCAAAAATATATATTTGAAAAGCTTGAGGACTGTGATACCTCTTGATAACATCCAGGAAATTAAAAGTTGAATTACTGCTCTGTCTCTAACAGAGGACTGGGCATGCCAATTGTTCTCTGAGTTTATGAGTGAACAGCCAGATATTAGGGGAACTTTCCAGATTGCCTATGTCACAACCTGGTTGGAATACAACTTTTAAACATCCTGCACAAGCGTCATTGTTCCTGGTATAAAAGCAGTAGTCCATCCAGTCCTTAGATTCTAACCCTCAAGATTCTGTTCCTAGTGTCCTTTCTGTTTTAATAGCCCAGGGTCTGGTGACATCCTTTAAAAGATAAAAAGTGGCCTTGAAATCATTCACTAATATAAAATAGTCTTTAATCTCCTACGGCAAACTGAAGCTGACACTTAGAGGTTACATATTTGATTTTGCTGGTTGTTGATACAGAAAAAACACAATAGGGGCTGTAAACTCCTCAAGAGAAACCTATAATTTCCAAGACAGGGTCTTCCCTTCCAAATGGCGACATTAATTTCCAACTTTCTTTGGACTCTATTAAGGGCTTTTGTTTTGTTTCTGAGGCAGAGTTAAGTTTGGAGATTTTGATGTGTCTTGGGTTTTCTTGTTAAATGTAAACTACCTCTGAGAAGGTTGAAATGAGGCTAACATTCTCCAAAGTGTCTACCTCTCAGTCTCACAGAAGACTCTCTGAATTTTTTTCCCCAGTGTGCTGAAATATCATGACACCTGTCTAGACCAATTAGAGAGAGAGCGAGCCTCAGTCTCTGCAATAGAAATGATGGATGGGCCAGGGATGGTTTTAGTAACTCATTAGCCAAATGCTACAAAGAAATAAAAGTTGTTGTGGTTTTTATTTTTCATTTACATCAAGAGCTGCTTAAAAGCTCCAACATTTTCTCCATTACCTCTTTTTTGTGTGTGTGCTTTGTGTGTGTGTGTGTGTGTGTGTGTGTGTGTATAACCTATCAATTCAAACCACCTCAAATTTCACATGCATCCTGTCTCAATGCCTGGGCCCTTTTAGTTAGCCCTGTCATATTTCTTAACTAGTAGAATTTCTGAGCTGGAGAAGAGGAAAAGCATGAGAACTTTCAGAGTAACTTGAATCTACCCCTTTATGGGCCTCTCCTATGCAAGAGTCCTAGGGATGCTGTGGGTACCCTCCCCCCCTTTTCCTTTCCCTTTCTTCTTGATTTCATATTAACTGATCATGGAGGGAGGTGCTTTTGGTCTTTTGGTCCCTTCCTCAGTCTCCATCTTCTTCCTGCGGGTAGTCCACTAGCAGGTGTGTCTTTCTTTGGGACCTTGGAAATTGCTAGGCCTTTCTTCCAATTAAGTCTACAATATCATAAGGAAGTTTTGATTGGGGTGTCAAGGTGTCCCTGCTTGTAATAAGCATCTTAAGCATCAGTGTAATTTGAAGCATCTTTCCTCACTTACCCTACACTCTGCCTCTCCCCTCCCCCCCCCAAGGAAGGAGGGAGAAAGGAGGAAAAAGAAAATATCCAAACCCTGGAGTCTGACTCCCTGGCTATTCAGTCTGAACAAAGGACTGGGCAATCTCAGTCCTTCTGACTGCTGCATGAAATCCCAGGCCATCATCCAGAGGAGGAATGGAAACAGAGTGTGCTGGGTGATGGGCTGTACTTTGCTCTGTATTTATGTATCAGCGGCCTTGTTTGTGCACACACACACATACACACACACCATGTGGGAGGTGGGGGAATTGGACTAGATTTATAGTCCCCATCACTGCTTCCTATCCTTTGGGATCAACTTTGTTACAGGAACACCAGCAGGGGTTTATTACAGTGTGTGACAGCAGGTATGGTGCTGTGTGTGCACTGGCGATTCATTGCTCCTGCATCAGAATTTATACAGCCACACACCACTTTCTTCCAAGGGCCGGCTTGGTGGTCATTCATATATCTATTGGGCTGAGCTGGGTATTATGCCCCTTGGGTCTCCGGTAGAACTCTACATATCTCAGAGAGGGCTGGGGGCACATTTCAAAGGTTTGCTTCTCCAGAATTCCTGCTTTAGGGACATGAATGCAATTGGAAGCAGTAGGAGAGACACCATGAAGGAAAATATTCAGAGGCTTACTGGCATGAATGAGGGCAATCCAAATAGACTCCTGTGCTCTCTGAAGCTAGAGATGGCATCAAAATGAGTCTTCATTTACTGCCTCTCTCCATAGTCAAGTCAGCCTAGAGGACAGAGAGAATTAAGAATTAGGAAAATTTAATTTCTCAGTCCTCACATGGCTCCACTTTCCTCTCCACTCCCTCAGGTCCCCATTTTCTGATACTGAAAACTTGCATGGAGCCAAACACAAGCTCTGCTGGGCTAAAGCATTGTCCAGCAAATTATTTTATTCAAGCTTAAAAAAATATACATATGGAAGCGTTTTGTTTTAGTTTTCTCCTGTAAAAAGATCCCTAATTTGAACCCCAGGGACTATCATTTTAAAACTGTTGAAACCAACTTTTAAGATTTATTTTTATTGTTTTTAACTAGGTGTATGTGTGGGTGCATGTGGGTATGTTCACACGAGTCCCAGTGCTCACAAAGACCAGATATATCAGCTCTCTGAGAGCTTCAGTTACAGGCAGTGTGGCTCACCAGACCTGGGTGCTAGGAGCTAAGCTTTGGCTCTCTGCAGGAGCAATAAGTGCTCTGAACCACTGAGCCATGAGAAAAGAATTTAAAAAACCAAAAAAAAATTACAAGCAATATGTTGGAGGAGGAAAAAAGAAAAGGGAAATGTTTTATATTATCTTAATGAAAATAGCAAAAAATTAAATATAATACTTCCATATTAAAAATGAATGCACATGCACACACAGATACACATGTAAATAGGTATTCGGTACACTCACTCACACATACTCCCTATCTCCCAGTGCACATATGTGCATTGAGATACTTTAGTGTGTTCCGTCCTTGTCTTGCAAATAGGAAGGCAAGAGTTTAATTCTCAGAATCCGTATTAAATATTTTAAATCTAAGAGTGGTGGCATGTGCTTGTAACTACAATTTTCAGGAAACAGAAACAGACAGATCCCTGTGGCTCACTGGCCATCTAGCATAGCTTGTTCAGGCCAGTGAAGAGATCCTGTCTCCAAAACAAGTAAAAATGTACATGGGGCTTGAGGTGAGTTACTCAAGGCTGTCCTCCGGCCTCACTCCTGAGCACAGGTGTAGGTACATTGTTAGCTCTTAAGGTGTCTGAGTCTGGTATTAGCATAGCCCGTGTCTTCCCACCACCCCAGAGCCACATCTCCATGGCTGTGTATGTGCGCTCCAGCATAATGATGGGCACTGATGGAACAACTCGGCAGGGAAAGGCACTTGCTGTGCCAACCTGGCTCTGTGAGTTTAACCCTCAGAGCCCATGAAAAGGCAAGAAGAGAAAACAAACCCCACAAATTCACCCTCTGAGCTCCACATACAACATTTGTGCTTACACAAAACTAAAATGGTTAAGTGCAAATCCGAGTGCCCTATAACTTTAAAGCAGTGCAATCTGTTCCTTTACTATGAATTATTTCAATTTCATTTGTGGAAGATATATGTTTTAAAAATCCCACTAAGCCGTTTCTAGATGTGGTCATTTGTATCAATAAATAGTTTAGGAGATGCCATTCTGGGCACCTCGAGATAGTTCACAGAAGAGAGTGCACAACACTCAAAAAAATCAAGTTCCTCATGGCAGACTGATAGGTTTCTTTGTTTGTTTCTTTTCTTTTCTTTCCTTTTCTTTTCCCTCTTCTTGGGAAAACTTGGGAGCTTATGCTGCTGACCTCCGTGATAGCAGCAGACAGACAGTCCAAGTACAAATCTGGTGATGTCTTTTACGACATAGCATAAAAAAGACCTTTTACATGTGATCTATTTCCTCTTCCCTTTGCCTATGACCAGCTTCAGCAAGCATGATTCAAAGCACACCCATTCACGTGACTATTGCCTCTGCCTGTGTCTTTGCATTTATTTTCTTCTCTCCACTTCAGTGGGCCTGCTTCTGCTTAGGTGTTTCATTTGGGGAAATTCCCTATCTCCTTTAGAACTCAGTATATGCTTCCACGTGACAGTCTAATGGCATGGCTGTCTTCTCTGCTCTAGTGTGGATTTCTTTTTAATGTAGAAAACCAAAATACTATTATATCAGAAGTTAAACTGTGTCTTTTACTCTTGACCCCTATGTCCTATATGGGGCCTGATGTAAGATAAATGCTCAATAAATGCTCTTTGTATTGAAGGAGGTCGTGAAACTTAGAGAAAACGTCTGAAAAACAAACCCAAGCAATAGTACCAAGTGAAGTGCAGAAGCCCAGGTGTGAGTTCCCCATGATGGAAAGGGATGTGAAGTTGGTGAAGGTCAAGGATTTACTGAGTCTTTGAGTCAAATATATGCTACTTTAGAAGTAGGGAACATAAGCTCTGCTGTTCAAATACTTGCTGCACAAGCCTGGAAACCAGAGTTTGAAACCTGGTACCTGTGTAATAGAATGCTGGCATGTGAACCCATGTGTATGTAATTGCAGTGCCAGGGAGGCAAAGACAGCAGGACTCCTGGGATTGTTGGCCATAGTGTCTAACCAACTGGTGAGTTCCAGGTTCAGGTTTGTTCTATTGCAAAACAAAATAAGGTCATACATGTTTCTAGTTGATGATCAGAATAATGTATGTTTTCCTTTTAATGTCAGTGGAGGAGGAAAACATTCATTATTGACATCTGACCTTTACATGCATGTGTACACATTTCCAGGCACTCATGTACCCTCACTCATGCACGAATAGGCACACACAAAACTGAGGAGTATTTAGCAGTTGGGAGGAAGAGATGCACCACAGTGCAAATAGTATTGGAAGCAGAGAGCCATAGACTATCCCTTGGTGATCACATTGGCTAGGTCTTCTAGATGGCTCTAGTTTGTGTGCCTTAATTTTTTAATCATGCCAGTGTCTAAATGAATAATTTCATTTTTATGTCTTTAAAGTTATTTTTATTTTTTGAAATTAAAATATAAATATGTAATTTTCTCCTTCCCTTTAATCCCTCCAATCATTCCCATAAAGCCTTCTTGCTCTCTCTTAAATTCATGGCCATTTTCTTTGTTACTCTCTCTCTTTCTCTCTCTCTCTCTTTATATATATAAATATATATATACATATATATTTGTGTGTATGTGTGTATATATAATGTTATACTTAAAAATTTCTTCCTATAAATAGTTTTCCAAATTAGAATATGTATTCCAATTTTAGACTTGAAAATATGGGTGCACATTTCCTGTGAAGATTTTCATGTAGAGGCAAAAACTTGTTAGGCAAAGAAATAAATTCAAGGCAATCAAAGCCTAGATATTTTTCCTTTATGGCTTTGTTGTGCATTGCTTCCTCTTTAACTGCATCCATTGTTAAATGCCTGCTGCATGTGTCCCATAGGACCCTGCTAGCATCCTTTAAGTGTTCATAGCCTGAAAGGGTGGGGGGAGCTCTGAGAACCTTGCTGCCCAGTGGTTTCAGGATCCTGAGCTGTGAGCATCACTTGGAGTTGATTGACAGAATCCTGGATCCCACCCTGACCCCACCCAATCAGAGTCTGCATTTGCACAGGCTCTCCTGGGTTTCATACATTCTCCTTTGGCTCATCAGACTTGCAGATCTTTTTCAACTAGAGGCTCTTATCTGAACTATGAAAATCTGGGAAATGATGCTAGGTTGTTGTCTTCATCTCCCCAAATGTTGATGTGAGTAGTACATTCTAGATATCATAGTAAGAAAGTAAATTCATTACACACCTACTAGATTCCTTGCAGGGGCAATATGAGCCCCTCACAGACTCTTAAACCAGAATCTTGAACTTGAAAGCAAATTCAAGTTAGGTCTGTTCCATTTAAACTTTATGAAGTATAGACATGTGGAGTGAGGCAGGTGTGAGCTTCAAGTCTTACTGGGAGGTGTGTGCCTGCTCACTGATGAGGAGGGTTTTTCAAATATTATTCTGAATTATCAGAAAACATAACCAGTTTTGTACAAACGGCAGCTTTCCAGAAATCTAGCACACTTTGCATGCTTGGTTTCTAAACTCAAATGGTGCAGATCCAGCTGTGGCTGAGTTGAGTAAATAAAAACTACAGCACGTGTCTTTCACAGCTCCACAGCTATATTGTATTCAAATGACTTCAGAATCCAGACATTTTTCACAGATACCTAAAATAAAAGCCACTTTCCCTGCCTCACAGAGAATGTAGAACACTCGCTAGAAATGTGGCAATAAGAAAGAATATTTTCCATGGCCTGAGTTCATGAAGATGGAGCCATAATTGACAGTTTGTAATTTTTTTCTCTTTGTCATCGGTTTCTACACTTCCATCTGTCCTGTGAGGCTAGATGTAGGGGAGAAAGAAATGTCCTTGGATACGAGGTGGCAGTTGGCCTTCATACCTGGAGGGAGAAATCAAGAAACATGGGGTTCCTTGAACAGGGAGGGGTGTCTTATGGTGGCCGCCTACAAAATTGGATGCGGCCTTCCTGGGTAGTCATATTAAGCCCACACACTTGATGAGATATGCTTATGAAGTCTGTGTGTTTGCCCGCTGCCTTTCCTTTTTTTCTTCTGGGGGATAGATTCTTTATTGTCTCCTGAATTCATTTCACTCTGTCAATATTCTGTAGAAAAATGATGGACATTCTAGAATTTTGACGTTGATATTAATTCACCCTTTGGATGGTTCTACCTTGGGGCAGCTTTTCTTCCTTTCTATCGTTCACATCTTCTCCTCCCTTCTGCCCCTGACCCTGGATCTCAGGTTCTTCCATACAGCAGCTGAGTGTATGGCAGCTGCGTCTATCCTTATTACCTCTCCATACCGCCGGTCTTTTTTCATATTAAAGCCCACCATAACAGCAATGACATTCAGATTTATAGCTGGAAATCAGCCTATTTGTAATATAAACATAAACACTGAAGCCCCAGAAACAGCTAAGAAATTGATGCTTTTTTCCCCCCTTGTTTTGCATTTTCTCTTTCTTGGAATTTCATGACTTAGGTCTTAGCCCAGTCCTATTTTAAAATTTTCTTAGACCATGTAATATAATTGATAATAGTGTATAAGCAGCATCTAATACCATCCTGCTTGGCACAAAGTGAGCCATCCTGGGATATGAGCTTAAAAAAATTGCATTAACACTTAGACAAAATGAAATTTTTATACTTGATTTGCTCGTGGTTGGATGAATGCAACCAAACACAATTTGTGCTGTCACTTTGCAAAGAGGAAAAATATGCAACTTTGGAATGTTTCAGATGAGCCCAATATTAGATTCTATAACTCAGAGTGACACGGGAAATACTATTTGCTACATGATTGGTTCATTAATATTTGGTAATTGTAGTACATCATTTTAAGGGGGAAATAAAATGCAAACAAATGTCCCCAGCTTCTAGTCAGTCATCGCTTCTCAGCTGCCACCACCAGGAAAAATTTGGAAGCGGAAGGATACAACAGACTGGGGACTTTAAGTTTCCCTCTAACCCAATTTCATTTTGGAAGAATAATTTCACCATAAACCAACATGTCAGACAAAGCATCTATGCTTAAAAAAATATTATTTCACCATTTTCCACACGCACATTTGATGTAAACCCTGGGGGTGTATTCCCCGAATACCTATTACCTCCATTTTAGGGAAATTACATTAAATTATTAGTGACAAATTTACTTGTCTGCCAATGTATTTTTCTGGAATTTTACTACAACATCAATACGTGGCTGTTTTATATGGGCCCTCATTTACCTGTCTTTGAAGGCAGCCACCCCTTAGGGAGCCCTGCCTGTCACGAACAGAAGCTAGAAACAGTCTTTAAGTTTAATATTCCCAATTTTAAATTAGATGGGAAAAATATGTCGCACTTTAAAAATGCAACATGCCCTTCTGGATTGGACAACTAGACAACTAGTTTGATTATTCACTGTCTTGTCATTTTGGACTGAGACAAAAACATCACTTATCACTGGTGAGAACCAGAGTGGACGATGAAAATTATATTTAAGGGTAAATATGTCTGTTGGGTCATAACAATGAACATGAACCTTGGGCTTTCAGGACTTGGTTTACATAGAGCCCACAGAGTTTCTAAGAGTCACGGGGGGGGGGGAGGCTCCACAGGGAGCATGGGTACCTGCTGTTCTTGGCCATTTGGCAGGACTCTCTAAAGAATGTGGAATGTCCATACCCTGTTTGTAAACTGACCCAGTCAGCAGAAGTAGTACACAGGAAGTCTTGCATGAAAGTTACATTTCAAATTGTTAAAAGATTTAACATACTATTTATTAATTTATTTTGTGTGCATTTGTGGGTGAGAGCATGTGTAGCATCATTCACATGTGTGGGTCAGGAAAATCCTGGGATTCCTTTCCATCATGCAAGCCCAAATACCAGAGGTCAAACTCAGACTGTTAGACTTGATGGCTAAGGCTTTTAGCCAAAGAGCCAGTTCACCGGTCCAGCATCTCAAACTTGTGAGAAGCCTCTTTAAGGCAGTGATTGAATAGCTAATTAAGAAGCATAAGGTAAGCAGAAGAGAGACACACAGAGGAGGAAAATAACCAGACAAGAATGCAAGTCCAGGGAAGGGTATGTTTGTCCTCTCCCAGCAGGGTACCACTCTTCTCTATTCCTGTGTACCAAAGGCAGCACTCAGCTCAGGTGGCATTTATTTATTTATTTATTTTAAATGTATTTTTATATATGCTTCTGTCTATCTGTGTGAGTTTATGTTTGTGTGTATGTGCCTCCAGAGGCTGGAAGAGGGGATCGGATCCCTTAGGATTGGTATTATAAATGGTGGCAAGGCATTCTGTGTGGATGCTCAGAACTGGACTCATGTTTTCCAAAATAATGTGCTCTTAAACACTGCATCTCTCCTTCCTACCACAGTTTAAATCCTGTCCTGCCCCATGTCTGACGCTCTGGTTTATGGATCTGCTTTTTATGGTGATGTTGAAATAACGACATTGCCGGTAGATTTCCAGCGGGGGTCCTCATGTTGATTCAACTCTTTGGTGATACCAAGAACATACTAATAAATTGTTTCCATGGATGCTTGATCTATAGTTCAACATTACACAGACACAAGCAGACATGGTGGTACATGTCTGCGATCTCAGCCATTCAGGGGGATGATCCAGGGGGATTACAGGTTCAAAACTTGCTTGGGCTGCATAGTGAGTTCAAAGCCCAACCTGTACAACTGAAAAAGACATGATTCCCAATAAATAAACACACAAACAAATGAACAACTGAAAGCAGGCTTGGGCTGTAGCTTTTTTGCAGGGTACATGCCTGGAATATGTAAGGCCCTGGGGTTAGATCCCCAGTATAACAAAGAAACTACATAGCCATTGCTTTTCTCTGATTTGTGGAAATCATGTTGCTTTGATGTGAGTGCCATATGTTTAGAACTTTGGCTATTGCATCTTCTCCTCCATTCTATACCAGCCAGGAGCCTCCATTTGTAAAAGGCCCTTCCCTTCCCTCACCATATAAACACAACCATTTAGAACAAATTAACTAGAATACCTGTTTGAACTGACCTAAATTCATCCCGTGCTATGGCTTGGGAGATTTGACCTTAATTAAACCTCTATTTTGCCAGAGAATGAGACTGCTGGAGGGTGAGACCATATGAATTTCTACTTTCATTTCAGGTGGAACATCTGTAGCACCTGGGGACAGATTGTTAATGAAATATTTGTTTTATCCAGCAGAGCTTTGTCGAGACCTAGAACTTTGGCAGCTTCTGTGTCTAAACGGGGAAGGAGAGCAGATATCGCTCTCTGCAGAAGGAAGACAATATTCTAGAAGTCAGTGTTCCAGAAGGAGACAGGATCACTCCAATCCCTTCCCCTGTGTCCCTTCTTCTCTTCCTAGTGGTGCATTGCACTAGACAAATGAAACTCAACATCATTTACTAACCGCAGCCCCCGTAAGATGGCCACTATGATCCATACTTTTTTTTCTGTAAAAGATGAAGGTACAGAGAGATGTTGCAATTTGCTGAAAGACATTTGTAGGCCTGGTAGGGATTTCCACCAATTGTGCCTTGTATAAAACACCTTACTTAGCTCTGCTGCCCTCACCTCTCACACTTATCCAATACGTCTGAATTTTGAGCTGTGGTAAAGTGTTTACTCTTAATTTGCAGCCAGTTTTGGAGTGTTGAATGGTGATCCCATTTAGTCCTTACAGACATTATCAAAGATAGAATGAAGGGAAATTAATAAATAAAGATGCAGCTTGACCACCTTCAATCCATGAGGCATTGCCCTTGCTAAGGAGGGGAAGAGTCAATGGTTTACTGAGGGAAAGGCCATCTCTCAGAAGATGGCAGCAGCCTGCACCCATCATTCTGCTCAGATCACCTTTGTGCTGTGGATTTCTTTCATTCATAGCAGAGGCTGTGGCAGCTGGGGGCCATTATGGCTAACATATTCTATACCTCCATTCTTGGCAGGTATAGAAACTTCCAGATTGCTGTGAAGCAAATAGACAATTTGGTGAAGACAGTTGGAGCCAGTAGGTGACAGATGCCCTGGATAAAAGCCATCTCAGTCATTGGGTTGTTTTTATTTCTATGACAGTAGATCTCCATAATCATTTATAAATCCCTGCCCAAGAAACAGATATACTTACTCTAGGGTTAGTCATTTAGATGCCACAAAATATAACTTTCTTCTTCAATTTTCTTTAGTATCTTGGGTGTCCCAGGCTGTCCAATCAAATGTAGGCTTGGATCTTTAAACCTAGTCTATAGGTTAGCATAATAAGTGAGTAATAATTATTTATTAAAACCTATCATATGTAGGCTTAGGGATTTAGAGATTAAGAATGTATAGAAAAAATTTTAATGGCCCTAAATTTAGAGTAACAGCTCACATAACATTTATGAGGCATTATATGATGGAAATTTAAATATGGGACATAAAGTCTTGTTGGTACTCAGAAAACTTTGCAGACTATTGATGGTTTGTAGGTGGAGCTAAAGGTTGACTTTAAACAGGCAAGAAACATATAGGACCCTTCCTGGTGGAAACAGAAATGACCCGTGGTCTTCAGCTGAAGTTGCATCAGGAAGAATCAGAAGTAAAATTGCAGAGGGAAGCTGGGGACTGAAAGCATGGGGCATCCATTTGAAGCAGTGGAAAAGGGTGATTCTCTGAGTTCAAATCCAGCAAAGCTGTGGACAGAACTGTGGGTACCTTTATAGACCTGCCCATCTCTTTTCCTGTAGCTTGGTCCTTGTCTTGAATCTTACCATAAGATGGAATTTGTGTTTCATTTCTCTTGTCTTCCTATCTCTCACACAACTGGAAAGGGAGTGTTTTAATAGACTAGACATTTCTGATTTAAAATTTAGCCCTCCATGAGCAGCCTCTCAGCTACCCATTATAGTCATCTATGACCTGTCATAGACCATCTCACCTTATCCCCTCTGTCACACACTACACCAGGATCCTGTTTCAGAAAATGTGATCTTCTTAGCTATGAGGGAGAACAATTAGGAAGGCATAAGTGTCCAAGGTTGAATCAATCAATCACAAGACATATTGTGTTTACATGGCCTCATTAGGGCCACTATGGATGTATGGCTACTGCTTCCCTTCCAAAGGTGAGCAGAGTTTGTGATAGCTTCTGAACATTCTAATTCCTTCTTTTCAACAGGAGTCTGTCTGGGCTACAAAATAGGAGGTGGAGTTGCAGCCCTCTGTGGTTTAAAATCCACATGTGAGCCAGAGGTGGTGCTTGGGCCTTTAGTCCTCCTGTAGGGTGTCTAACATGACACTGGATTTTGAACATGAACTGTCGCAATAAAGCATGGAAGTTCATGTTAGTTACACAAGTTTTCTGAGCATGAGTGTCCTATCCTGTCAACATAGAATAATTTTATCCTAGGCTTATGATAAAGAAAGTTACACACAAACACCTTGGTCAAGTGTATGGATCATAGTGGCAGAATCTCATATCTTCTTGTTCATGTGTTCATGATGAGGTCCCAGCACTTGGGAGGCAGAGGCAAGCAGATTTCTGAATTTGAGGCCAGCCTGGTCTACAAAGCAAGTTCTAGGGCAGACAGGGCTACACACTGAAACTCTGTCTTGAAACAAAATAAAACCACCAACAAAAAGAGATTTCTAATCCCAGATGTGCTGATGACAAGTAGACTTTAAGAGCATTGCTGGACAGTGAGGACCACCTTGCTTCTCAGATGAGTCTGAGGAAACTTGGAAATGTAGAATTACCTGGATGCTGAGTATTCTAATCACTACCACTGTTCACAGGAAATGTGGATTCCAGATGGCTCTGCTATGACTGCTTGTACCTAACTCACTTCCAGAAATGGGTTCATGGATTTCCATTATGGTTGATTTGACAGAACTTCAAAACAGTGGCTGTGTTACCTATGGGCTGATGGGCAGAGCCGTGAAGACTTTACAGGTAGCCTTGGGAGTCTGAGGTGGGAGACCTAGTGAGACCGTATGGATAGAAGGGTGGCATCTGGGAAGCTGAGAGAAGGGGCTGCCAGCCTAGTAACACTTTTTTGTGATTTGAATGAGGTGTGACCATTTTGGGGTCTCCATTGTAGCCCGATCTTCCATAGTAGTAATTTCTCATTGGTTAAGTTTACTTGCCATCATTTTCTTGCTAAATCATTCCTCATGAAGGTAATGAATTTGACTAATAATTTGACTAATTTATGCTGCTGACTGTATTCTTTCTCCTAGCTTTCTTATATTCCACCAGCCCCGTGGTAACACCACCCACAATGGGTTAGACCCGTTTACATCAATCACTAAGTAAGAAAATACCCTAAAAACTTCTAGGCCAATATTATAAAATCATTTTCTCAGTTAAGATTCCTTTTGACCAGATAAGCCTTGGTTTGTGCCTACTTGACAAAGATCAGCCAGCATTACTATAGAACACCATGTTGTAGATCGTAAATGATCCCATTGTGTATGCAGAGGCACCTACCTACACACTACAGGTTCCACTATATCTTCAAGAAGAACCCACACCTGTGTTTGTCTTCCTATTCAGTGCCTCTGATTTGTTCTTTGCTATTTTCCTCACTTTGTTATCAGGGAGTGATCAGGTCTGCCTGCTTGGTCTGGCAGACCAGACCACTAAATTCCCATGTTATGAGCAGCCTACCCTGTAAATTACAGTGGATGAGAGAGAGGCCCCCTCCCCATTCTTCCTGCTTGGAAGAGTTACTTACATTTCAAAATGGTGAAGAAACAAGAATCTGGCTTTGAACAGAAAGACCTTCTCTGGGCATTTGCTATGTACAAACTCATCTGCGCTTAATCCTTCATTTCAGCTTGAGATGGAGGGTTTATGGTTAATACAGTTGATGCAGAAAATGGCCGAGTGCTTGGCTTCTTTTAAATATAGCATGCTCAGTGCACACAGACTCCGAGCATCAGTTAGAAAGAAGTGACAGCAGACTTGACCTTTCTCTCGGAATTGCGCATGGAAAGGGGGAATTAGCTTTCTAAAATAGCACTTGAACTTGCTTTAACTTAACGCTTTCCTCTTTAGAAGGAGGAATCGTGCATTAGAAACATGAAATCACCTTCAAGCCTTGTGTTGTTTAAAATGAAAGCGAGCCTCCACCTCATATTAAATCAGATGTGTCTGGAAAAAAAATTCACTACCGTCATCATAAATAACACCAGGGGCTTCTTTTTCTCCTCTCTCATTTTTTTAAACCAATATTTGCACTACATGTTGACATGCATTCCATGTATATGCATGCACATGTGCAGATGTGTTGAATTTTGCAATGGCTGTTGTGCACATACAGAAAAAATAACAGGAACAATAGATGTGTAAGAGGCATAAAAGCTTTTCACTTGGTTCCAGCTGAAAACCAAATAAATGGCTACAGAAAATGCCAAAGGAAACCCAACAGTCCCCTCCCCCATAGTTGCCAGTTATTGCAATTAGAAGGTCTAGTTTGTCCTGCTTAGGCCTTAAACAGCAGTGATTGACACAGACCCCAGCCAATCATAATGTTTCCTTGTCAGTTGTCATTAGCCTGAGATCAATCACCATGACTTTAGTCCAGCCCAAATGGGAAAAATACTAAGGTAAGATTGCATTGTTACCTCAGAGCCCATCAGGTAAATATGCCAGAAAATGAAATAGATCTTCCCTGACCTCAGTGACATTTTCAAACTGTTTAAAAGCTGAAGTTAATTCTTTCTGATGGTCCTTTCATCTTTGGCCGACAACAGAGAGCCCTCAAGTGATGACAGCCCTTGTCAAGTGGGGATGGCTTATCAAAAACAATACCCTCCAGATCTTTCCATCCAAATATTCTAATCGAAAATAATTGCATTTAAAAATTTTATGTTGCTTTCATGTTTTCCCTGCACCTTCCTGCCACAAAACCACTTGAAGCTTCAGATTTTTAAGACTACTGTGCATTTAAAGCTGCGTAAGTGAGGTGGCTCACTGAAATCATAAAAGCCGAGTGATCGGCTATGGTTTGTTTGGCCAGGTCTTTTATTTGTATCTACATGCTCTTGAGGTGTTTCGATGACTGTCAGTTCCTGCTCTGTGTCTGTGTGCCTGTACTGCCTGTGCTCAAACCATGCAACAGAAAATGAGATCTGTGCAAACACAGTTTGTGGTTTGGAGGAAGCCTGTGACAGAGGTGGACAGTGTGTGCCCTGGAGTCCGAGTCACTGGTAGATGGACTTCATGCTCAAGGGACCCGTAGGTTACTGCCCACATGTGTTACCAGATGCCTTGAGAAAAGCACCTCAGCTATAAAACACTATTAAATGCTTATGTCTCAGATTCGGAAATACTTTTTTCTTCTTTTTTTGAGATGGGGTGGAAGGCCTCCTTCTTATCCTCCCTTGTGCTGGGATTCCAGGCATGTGTCACAGCTCACAGCTATAAATAATTCTTCCTCATCTTCTTTCTCCTCCTCTTTCAAACTTTCTCCAACAGAATTCAACCACAGGTCTATGATTTCCTGTCATTTTGATACATTGGTCACTGGCCAGTCCTGTCTCATCATCATTGGCGATGGCCCCACGTTCTTGGGACATAGAACACTCCATATTCACCCATTCTTTCCTTCTCAGCCCTCCCTGCCTGCTCCTTGCACTAGGCACCCTCCGGTGTTGGACATTTTTCTGTCTGTAGTGTCCTACCTTCAAGTACCCTGTTAAGCTTGGTCCAGAGGAGGGACTTCTTTCAGAAGAAAAGAGAAAAAAGTCCTTTCTCAGATCATTTTCACTGCTCTAACATCAGATATATTGCTCATCCCCAAAGAGGAGGCTGTACTGCCCAGCCTTTCTCCCAAGTGTCCAAGGAGTAGGGTCTGGAGACTGTCCTGACCTCAGTCCTAAGAGGGCCAATGAAAGATGAAGCATGAGTCTCCTCTCTGATAGATTTTTGCTCTGATGAACCTGCAGAATCTTTCTGAGTTTCACTTTCATTTTTACCCAGGAAAAGGAGGGAAGAAGGAATGTGTGTTTATAGCTTTTAAAGCTAAAGGTGGGAAAGAAATGGAAGGTTTACAATAGGAGGAAGGCCTTCATCCCACCAACCCACTCTTGGGAAGACGGTCTGAGGCCTCAGCTGTTCATGTGGCGTGTAAGATCCTGAGTATTTCTCTGTTCATGTGTAATTAGTGGTTTTTGTTGTTATTTTTGTTTTGAGGCAGGTCTCACTATGTAATCCAGGCTGACCTCCAACTACTGGTCCCTTTCTTTTGCCTGCCTCACATTAACAGGACCAGTGTGTGTCACTATAATGGGCCCTGATCTTTACTTTTAGATGGCTAAGTAATCTTGATGTGGTAATTCATATCTGTATTCCCGACTAAGAAGGCCAAGACAAGAGAGTTGTGGTGAATTTGGGGCTAGCTTCAGACCCTGTCTCAGTGATGGAAAGGATGAATGGTATAGCTGGCTGCCCATTAGGGTTGCTGACTGGGAGAAATCAAGTCTCTCTTACTAATTTTATTTTTATCCATTCACATTGCATAGCATCCCCACCTCACTTGCATCCGTCCAGGTATTTTGTCTGGCAGTGTGCTTTGTATTTTCTTGCCAGAGGTAAATGCCACTGAAAGTATAATGGAAACCTTCAAATTTTACCCTGTACTGTAAGTAGTGTAAGGCAGAGATAGGAAAAGATCCACTCCCATGTCACATGACCAATTAGAAGATGAGTTCTAATTGAGAATAGTTAGTTGTGTGGATGTCAATGGGACTAGGGTGTGTGGGGGTGGGGGGAGTGAGCACAGGTGTGCATATACAGGTCATACACAATGGAATAAAACACAGAGCCTTTGCTAGGCTACCATTGAGCTGCTCTACCCCCAGATCCTAGGGTTTAGATATGATGCTTTGTTCACCTCCTCCCTCACTGTTTCTGCAAGACCAATAACATCCAGTTGTTTACACACTACTGTTCCTCGAATATCTAAATGCAGACATTAGTTCTGAACACCACACCACATTAAACAAGTTGAAATCTGCAGAGAATAAGCCCTACAGAAATATTTTGAAGTAGGAGTGATGCTCTTTGGATAGCATATGGATCTGTCAAGCTATTTTCAGGCTGGATCAATGTCTCACCTTGTCTATACCCAGGTCATTTCTATAAACTTGACTCTCCAACTCTCCTATAAATGACAAGCTACCTTTACAAAAAAACAAATCCCAGCCACCCTGCCTCTAGAAAGTTCCACCCAGTTTCCTGGTTAAGTGCTCTGTTCACTTTGAATTCTTAGAATTCCCCAGGGAGGAGGAAAAGCAAAGACTGGAAAGATGGTGGCTTCTTCCTATAAGGAGTTGCTTTTCTTTTGTTTATTTTGATGGAACATTAGGAAAGACCCAGAGCGGGGGGGGGGGGGGGGAAATGCCCCACAGGGGCCTTTGCATGGGTCCCGTGGTGATGGCAGACTTTGCCCATTCTCTTGACCCACAGGCAGTTGGGGAAACATAGATTTGGATTCCTGTGGACTTTAAGAACAACCCTAATGTCCTGAAATCCAGACTTTGATTGTAATTTGTCACACATATAAGTGGAGGGCTGCTGAGATGGCTCACAGGCAAAGGCGCTTGCCCCCTGAGTTCAGTCCTTGGAAATAAAAACCAGCTCCCTTGACTTGTCCTTTGAACATGCCCACACTATGGCGCATGCCTCCACCTATAAATGAGTGAAAATAAGTAATTTCTCAAGAATATGTAAATGAAAATGTAGTTCTTGATTCTTCTCTTTAGCAAATTCTCAGAGAGTTAAACCTTCCATTTCTAGTTTTTACTAATCTTTAATTTCAAAGAATTTCCAGCTCACAATTTTTTCCTCAGAGCAATAAAATGCTAAGAGCTTCATGGACAATATTTCATCATCTCTTTAAATCTTTCTTTTCTGTTTATTATTTCTTTGAATTCTCATTCCTTTTTGCCAACTTGTCTTTGAATTTTTAGTTGGGAAAGTTCCTTCTTCCGCCCCCTCCTCCCCCAATATTCCTCTCCCCTCTTTCTGCTCTTCCTTCAAACTCAGATGGAGGATCCCTGGGTTCCACTTATAATCTTTAGAAAATAAGTCCCAATGACTTTTTTTTTTTTAATTTGGGAGCATTCTATCAAAGCTAAACTACATGGCATGTAAAGCATGATGCTTTGCTTTTAGAATGTAGGTAATTTCGTTAACAGTTTTGCGAATGTTGGAATCACTTTGTCTTTATTGACTGGTCAGTGCATGATGCTCCTCACGCACTTTGGACAGTTCTGTCATTTTGTTTGGAAATCACTTTATTGCAATATAATTTACAGAGCCTATGATTTGTTCAATTTAATTGTTCTGAGGAAATAAAAGCTTCCTTTTTGTTTAACTGTATATGATCATTTATTACTCACACGTAGAAAAGCTGAGAAACATGATCAAATGGAAATCTGAAGGCACCGTGAGAGCCCCGTTCGTTTTAATGCATAATTTTCCTATTACAGCCCCGTATTTGCACCTCTAGAGTTAAGGTCACGCCAATGCTCGCATTATAAACCCTTTTTTTCAAGGGTTTATCAATGCAGCGCCTTTGTTTGCTCAGGACTGGAGCTTGCCTCATGAGGTTTCTCTGCAATACCACAGCTTTGAGAGGTTGAGGGTGAGTTTTCTTGAACTAAATTAAAAATTTTAAAACACCACAGTTCCTTTGAAAAAATGCTGCAAGTGTGAAAAAGCTTCAGTAGGAATTTCTCCCCAAATAACTTCTTCATGCAAATCTAGTTTTTAATTGCCCTTAGGTTCTAAAAATGGTCTGCCATGTGTAGTTAATGATGGATGTCATTTGTTTTAAATATTTACAAAGCTAAATCCAAGTTGGTGTATAAACCACCCCCCCAAAAAGTTACCCATTGCATTCAATCGCTGCCTTTGTGCAGTTGTTAACGGAATTGGTTGACAGTATCTAACACAGCCCTGAGATGGCTGGAAAGACAGAGAGCCTGTCACGCTTAGTGACGGGGAGATTGAAAAATAGAAAATTGTTTACATTTTTAAATTGTGTTTTCTGTTTTTTTTTTTTTAAAAACAGAGGATGTAGGAAGCAATTATAATCTATTAAAATCGTTTTTAAAGAATAAAATATATGATCATTAGGCAAAATACAACATTGGCATGTCACTTCAAATGAAGTATAATAGAGAATCTTGCCTTCGTTTGCACACAGTTGCCAAAAATTTCTAATCAGACCATCGTTGGGTAATTTTGGGATGCTTCTCCCTTTCAGTCATGTAGAAGTGGTGCTTAAATACCACCTTATGCTTCTGAAATTACATTTCATCCTGTTCATTTTATTTACATTTTTAGCTTTATTATATGAAAATTTAATTTTTGCATGGAAAATTAATAAAATCAAAATGAAATTACTGTTTCAAAATCTATTTGTGTGTGTGTGTGTGTGTGTGTGTGTGTGTGTGTGTGTGTGTCTGCTTATCTGGACATATGTCATGTAAGTGCAGGTGCCTACAGAGGCCAGAAGGTCAGTCACATTGTAAGCTGCCTGAGATGGATGCTAGAAACTAAACCTGGGTCCTCTAAAAGAGCAGCCAGTGTTCTTAACCACTGGCCCTTCTCTTCGGCTTTGTGAAAGCATTATTATTGAAGAGTGTGTTCTAACTTGTACCATTAATAAAAAGGTCTTCCTCCTTGTAGACACCTACAATATTAGAAACAAATGCATTTTTTTTCTGTGTGTCCATTTCAGAGAAGAAAGTAAACCCCCTAAAGTCGATGATCTTTTTTTCTGTCACTTCATATGTTGTTCATTCTGGCACAGTCTGCACTCAGAAACAAGTTTGCTGAGTGAAGAAATGACTGTCGTGCCCACACAGCAGAACCAGTGGACTTGTGAGCAGCAATGGACTCCTCAAAAGTAAAGACTGTTTCTACCTTCCTCAATATATGAAGTCCCAAATAACAAACCAAACCAGGGAAGGAGCAGGTGGTCTCCACTGGGTTCCTGAGACCTAGCCTGAGGGTGACAGAGGGAGCTGGTGGTTGTGTTTGGTTCCTGTTAAATTAGTGCTGCAGCTGACAAAGGTGACTGAGCCAGCAAAGTCCTGGGGTAAGGCACAGACCTCGACTTGTGACAATTCTTTATATATGTGTATATATATAATACATATGCACACATACACACACATATATGCATACATACACACATGGATACACATATATGCATACACACATGCAAACACGCATATATGCATATACACACATGCACACACATATGCATACACACACAAACACACACACAAACACTCACACATATACACATACACACATGCACACACTCATATATGCATACACACAAACATACACACTCACACAGACACATACATACACACATGCATACACACACATATATACATATACACACATGCACACACTCATATATGCATACACACAAACATACAACAAACGAAAATTGGTCTAAGCACATGAACTAACATTAAGGAAATATGTTAGTTCCTGCAAAGGCATTTAATAATCCTGTCAATCTCTGTCTGACCTTTATTTATTGTTTCCTGGGCAATTGACCTAGCATCCTATTTCTTTAACAAAGCATTGCTTAATTCTAAAAAGTTGGAACCATAAAAGGGGAAATCATTTTGTAAAGCCACTACTTACAGGCTTATCCTTCAGAGTGGTGTTACAGGTAACAGAATGTGCTCACCTCACCCCACCTCAAACCCCAATTCTTGTAAGCAGTAGCAAAGTGTGCCTGGGAATGTCTTAGCCCCAGCTCAGTGGAGCAATTATGGAATGGTATCTCTGAGACAAGTATGGATGTCTCCTGCATTCCCATGTGGATGAGACCTGGGTTCACAGCACCTAGAAAGAAATCTCAGGGATGGAGTGTGCAGTCACCTCCTGAGGGAGTCATTGTTTCCAGCTTCTCTTCTGGGAGGAAATAAAGATGTCTATCTTGTCCAGTCTCCAATCCCCCAAGCCTATGTGCAGGGACACACACACACTTCCCCATTCACTATTGGATTAGTTTTTTCTTTTCCCTGTAGAGTTAATGCTATCAAGTGTGAATCCTTTGACTTCTGAATACTCCAGAGTTCTGGGCGCCTGTGGAAAATAAAATTATGCTATTGTCCTGGCCAGTAGAACTGGGCATTCTCAATCCTAGATGAGATAATAAAAGATAAAGAATGATGTCCTCTTTGAGACCTGTGTTCCAGGACATAGGCTCAGCAATGGCCATGAACCAGGCTACCAGCAAGAACACATCTAAAATTCATATTTAATTATTTATTTCAGGTGAGCTGACTGGAGTAATGATCCTGGAATTGTCTTAGCCTAAGAAAGGGTCTCTCCTTATTCTGCAGTGGACTAGGGAAGCATTAGGCTTCAGTTTTATTGGATTTGATACAGCTTGACTCATGGACTCATAAGGTTTCTGGGCGGGTGGCAAGGAGAACACTGCTTTTTAGTGGTTTCTCTCCTTCACATCTTCCTCCCCTTCCTCCTTTCTTCCATCTTTTTCTGGAAATTTCCCCATGCTTTTAAACGGTCCCTGGTGTCCTTCTTTTGTTTTTGAAATTTTAATTTGAAAATAAAAATATGCATACTCTCAACTGGACCCCTGGGGATGGGAGAACTCTAAAGGGAATTTCTTCCTTGGTGTCTGTAGTTCCTTCCATTTCTTCTGCTGTTCTCAGGGACCAACAATAGAGGGCTTGAACTTAATACTTGTATATCTTGACATAGAGGTGTAGCCAGAGGATTCTGGCCTGTATTGCCCAAGGTCCAGATCTGCAGTTCTGTAGCCACTTAGCCCCAAATAATCACACAAAGGCTTATATTAATTATAAGCTCTTTGGCTTATGGTTCAGGCTTATTACTTGCTAGCTCTTTCAACTTAATCCATTTTTGTTTATCTACTGTATTGCCACATGGCTTGTGGCTTACCTGTGTTTCTTTACACTTGCTCTCTTGAATGGCAGCTTGCAGTGTCTCTGTGTGACTCTGCCTTCCTTCCCCTTTATCTTTGCTTGGATTTCCCACCTGCAGATAAACTTGCTTGCCATAGGCCAAAACAGCCTCTTTATTAACCAGTGATATTCATAGCATATAGAAAGACATCCCACATCACTTTCTCTTTTCTGTGTAATCAAAAAGAAAGCTTTCAATTTTAATAAGGCAAAATTACCTATGCAAAACAGTTATCAAGCAAGAATACAGTTACTATATCTAGTTATTTGTATTTAGCAAAATTAAAGAAAATATTCTATCATCTACCTTATTCTTGTGAGGCCAAAGTCTCATATCTAGTTTACCTTTTATTAAACTAAGGAAAACTGTAATTAATTATAACTATCTAATCTTCAACACTATCAAAGGCCACAGAAGGATATAATATTACCTGAGTAAGGAAAGGCATTATAAGCAACTTTCAAATTCTAGAAATGACAAAGATATCTGGCTACCTAAACAGTTACCCAGAGTTCCTTTATAGTGTTAGAGTATCCATATTCAGCCTACAGGCCTAGAATTTCTGGCATACTTTTTATGAAAAAAGCAAAAAATTTGAAAAACTTCTCTGCCCATTTTAGCATAATTTATCAGTTGCTTCTCCCTGTGTCCTGCAGAACATCTGACAGTCTCTGTGAAGCAGTTACCTGAAGGACCCTTTTGACTTGTTCTGGCAAGGTTCAGAAGTCACTTTCCTGTGAGTCCTGCATGCCCAGTCTATACAGCATACTGTCAAACAGTTGAAGCAAGGACAATCTCTTGTCTAGTGGCTAACTTTTGGCACAAAGAAAGTAAATCTCATATGGAGTTTCTTTGATGCCTATCATTCTCTCAAAGTATATTGGTGCTTATATATACGAGCACATATATATGAGCACATATGTCTCACTGTCCAAAAAATCTAAGTTCTCAAAATATTTTAAATGCCATATTCTATAGGTCCATGAAGTGTTTGAAGATTATCTATCTAATTGAAATATAGCTTTGTATATCTAAAAAACTTAACTATATCTTAAAAACTAACTAAAAACTTAGTGACTGTAAGTTTGATTATCCTAAATTAGTAAGTATTAATCTGTATTTTAATGATATATTACAATCTTAAATGAGTTACATAAACATAGTATCTTAAACAAGAGTAGAATTATACATAAACATAACAAAATTAACCTTAAATTTGTATTAATAAACCAAAATCCATATAAATGTAAAGTATTTTGAGATTAACAGTTGTTTTTGGACCAAAGTAGATTCAATAATCTAATCATATCTCCCCTATTTCCTAGAAAAAGATTGATTATGATCATTAACCATTTATAATGAAAGCAAACATTTATGAACAATATTTTTGGAATATAATTTCTATTACTACTTTGCAATACTTTTCATTACTACTTCCTGCTTACTGCTTATGGGAGTTCTGAGGCTGAATTACTTTAGTCAGCAGCCTTGAATCTGATGTGGTCATATCTTTCGATGAGAGATTTTTCAGGAGGTCTTCCTTGATCAAATCTTATTTTCTTAAACACAAAATGAATTCATAGCCTCTCATATTCTGTGGAAATAAAAGAGAAAAACCTTTTCTCCAAAGTAACATATCTTTTGACTTTAGTTTTGAAGTCAAGGCATTTACAAAATATATAGGTTGGATTAATCCAGCAGCATTTATAATCAAATGTCTCTTAGCAGCTCTTGCTCCTTCCTCAGCAGTCAAACAGTTCAAAGTCAACATAACATACAGTATCCAGACTCTCCATGTATTTCTCATCTTTACGTGGCTTATTGTTATTTTTACTCTATTTTTTAAAAATAACTTTCTCTATTCTTTTCCTTTTCTCTCCCAAGCCTACATATATTTTTAACTGTAAACTGTTTTTGATGTGGTTTTTTTTTTGGTTTTTGTTTTATTTTTCGTCTGTATCTGTCTTTATTGTATATCTCTTATCTTTGTCTGACCACATCTTTAATCTGCTTGCTGACTCCAGCCAACTCCTTAGTCTAGTTTCATAGAGCCTTTAGTTTTTTAGCAAAGATACTGACAGGAGCCACATTTACTACCCCAACTCTGGGGAATTTTAGGGTCCTCATTGCCACCAAGTAGAACACCACTGCCCACTGCTCATGAACTCCATTTAAGTATTTGGCAGCAGAGCCTCTTAAAAGAGCCACACAGTTTTTGTTACTAAGGCTGAGTCATCTCTTAAAGGAGCGGTACCTATGCATGCTGCCAGCAAACAGAGCTGACCTATGTAAATTCTGCTACTAAGAAGCCATCTTTGACTCTCTTCCCTTTTTGTCTGTATGAAAAGAGACCTTAAACTTATCATAAGCAGCTCCTGCTTATACCAAGGCTTCTGTGAGACTGCAGGAACAAGCCATGTTGCAGCTCAGGCTGCACTCACCAAACCCACCATGTTGTAATTCAAGCCAGAATGTACCACTCTGTACCATGGCCCACTTGAGAGACACAACTAGGAAGTTGCTTTTGGCTCCCTTTTAGAATCTTTTTAAAAAGATTTTTCAGGTCTATGTAGATCATACTCCATATTGAAATGCCATTTGTAGCCAGAGGTTTCTGGCCTGTCCAGCCTGAGGTCCAGACCTGCATAGAGGCAAAGTTAAATATTCAAATTCAAATTGATCATTTAGTTTATAGGGGTAGAAAGTAAACAGAGGGTGTGTGGCCTATGTTAGTTCTGTAAGAGGCTGTGGTGAATAAGAGGGTTCATGTAATAAGAAAATGGGGGAGATGCGGAATGATGTCTAGGTGCATGGCATCTGTCTTTGAGTGCCTTCCCATTTTTGAAATGGCATTAAGTCAGAGCTTGTACAAGACTGTTAAGCTGTTTCTACTTTGTGCTTCTCTATTAGAGTAGAAATGCTTAGCTTCTACCTATAGAAACTGAAATAAAGGATGGATCGGTGGTGTCCTTTGCAAAGGAGTGAGGCATCAGGTTGCAGAAAGGTTTTCGAGGGGCTGTAAGTCAGCTGTCTACTACTGCAGATTATGTGTGCAGATCTAGGCTTGCGTGAGTGAGAAAGAGGAAATGGACAGACACTGGAACCTAAGGAATAGGGTAGTGAGGACACACACTTGATACATCCCTTATGTTTTCAATAGGGTAGTTTCAAAACCAGACTGCCCATTGTGTTCATATGTAGGGTTTTGTTTGTTATTTTTGGAAATCTGGAAGCAGGTTTCATCAAACAAGACCTGGGAGTGAGCCAAAGCGGACATGTATTCAACTGCATCCTTTTCCAGGTAATGCTTGAACCTGCTGGGAAGGAGTAGCCATATGTACAGCCCTGTGTTAGTATCCTTTTGCTTCAAACAATGAAAGGCCAAAAGGAAACCCCTTGCCTTCAAAAAGCATGTTGTCATTTGCTTTGGAATATTAATATCAGCACATACTGAGCTCTGAAGAGTTTTTTTTTATAAAAATGAGAAAAAATTCTAATCTTGCTTTGTTTTCTACTTTCTAATAATCTTTGTGGCTCAGCAATGATGCTTTCAACAGTCTGTATCTGTTCGTTAAAGCAGAAAGTCCACCTAGGCCAAGTACACATAGTGTCAGTGCCTACCATGTGCACACACATAATGTGAGTACCTACTATGCGCAAGCACCTGGCCAGGTTCAAAATAGAAATTCCAGCACAACTCGGTCACCCTGGGGAAGGTTTGTGTGCTGATCTTTTAGATTAAAAATAGGTCAGATTCTAAAACTAAAACCATAGGAAAGCAGGTGGGATGTGTAAAGATCTTGGACACAATGTTTTCTGAGGTTTAAGGCCAATTTCCACATGCTTTCATATCTCTAATCTCAATTCTTAAAAAAATTATTATGTATATGTGCATGCTCACATTGGTGTCAGAGGAGAACTTGACATTGAATGGCCTCCTCTGTTGCTCTCCTCTTTATTTTTGAGATAGGCTCTCTCACTGACCCTGGAGCTCACTGTTTCATCTAGAATGGACAGCAAGCTCTATCCCCAGATCTGTCTGTCTCCACCCACTGGGGCTAGGTTAAAAATGGGCTGTCTCCATTTTCGGTGGGGACTGCATTCTATTTCCCCTGTTGTCTGGAAGCATGGCCACATCCCACTCTTTATGTAAGCTGGTGCTCAGTCCAGGTCTGTCCTAATGAAACTTGACTGGAAATAGCAGTGCCACTTCCTGTGGGGACAGAAACTTGAAATCAATCAGTTCTTTCATGTTCACTTTTTCATGGAACCTTTGCCAACCATGGTGGTGTATAATTATAGATGTAAAACATCTTACCCATTTTGTAGATAAAGAACTGATTTGATTAAAATCTCCCAGGAAGAAAGTGGAACTGAGGCTCCCTCACTCTTTCTGTGTGGGGGCATGTTTGTTCGGGAAGTGTGCATGTGTCTGTGTGGAGGCCAGAAGCCGATGCTGTCTCTCTCTGTCTCTCCTGATACCCTGTTGTTTTGAGTCAGGGTCTCTCACTGAACCTGGAGCTCCCTAGTTCAGCTAAGATGGCTGACTAGTGAGCTTCAAGGATCTACCTGCCTCTGTCTCTCCAGCCTTGAGATTTTGAGGATGGTGATAAGCACTTGACTAAGCATTTTATCAATCTAATCCCTAGCCATCTCCCCAGTCCCTCCAGACTTCTTTGCTCTTAGCCCAGGACTATATTCTCTGTCATATATCAGCTAACTAGATCCAAGACCAGTCTGTTGTTTTTAAAATATATATATTCTGTGAGCTAAGAATGGTTTCTACATTTTAAATGTTTTCCTAAGTATCTGTATAATATCTGGTTTTACCTCTTTATTGCAAAGCTCAACATGTTTACCATCTGGTCCTTTAAGAGAACACTTATGCTTCCACTCTGTGTAGTCACGCATTCTATGTTTCTAGTTCACCCTTCCTCCCTAACCTGTCCTGAACTCTTCCACAACCAGCACATACATTAGCCTTTTGACCCCTGTAATGAAGGCATCAATCCTCTCTTTCCCTTTCTACCACCTTTCAAACTCTGTAGGAATTTGTTTAATACTATTTGACCATTCAGCTTACCCAGACAAACCCAAATATGCCAGCAATGCCTGGAATCCTGACTTAATTTGAGGCTCAGGTTAGACATAGCTATGGAGTAGAGAGACAGTCCAACCATAGTGTCTGGTTTCCGGCATGAAATTGTTTTCAGGATGCCAGAGACAAAGCTTTTTCTTACAGACTTAGAACCTCAAACCTGGCGATCACCTTTCATTTCCTTCTCTCTCTGGTTTCCATTGAATTTTTTGTTTATCTTGTTTGCTTCTGTGACTTTTGTCTAGAAATGGTTCTGTTTTGATTGGCTTAAAAGTGTTAAAGTGACCACATCTGTCACTGGAAGGTGCTTCCTGAGATGACATTCTCTTGGATGCTCCTCAGCTTAAACCATTGATTCCTTTATTTTATTTTATTTTTTAGTCCTAGCAGAATTCAGACAAGGTTTAAAGCTGAGTGGGGTCTTTTGAGGAAGACAGAACAGAAACAGCAGTTTCTTCTTCTATGCTTGAGAAAATGAGTCTACTAAACAACTTGACCTTAAAAACAAAACAAAAGAAATGTGATGTGGTCTTTCCTCAGCCTACCCTGGCAGAGGGCTTTAAAACTGTGTACAGTTATGGGCTCGTGGGAGCACAGCAACTGTGGAACAACAGCTAGGGACCAAACTCGGGCCTCTGCATGCATGTAACAGTTGTGTAGCTTGGTCTGTTTATGAGGATCATAGGACTGGGACCAGTACCAGACTTCGGTGATGGAGCTAGCTTTTGGGAACTTAATCCCCATGCTGGGTTGCCTTGCCCAGCTTTGATGCAGGAGGAGCTTGGGCCTGGGTCAGCTTGATGCCCATGGCAGACCTTTCTGCCCAGCTATCTTTCTGGTCCAACTTTCCTAGAGCAAGGATTAAAGGTATGCATCACGACTGCCTCATCCTGTTAGGGCTTGAACTCACAGAGATCCAGACAGATCTCTGCCTCTTGAGTAATGAGATAAAGGCGTGGGTCACCACTCCCTGACCTTCCTGGCTTAGCTCTGTGGATGGCTCTAACCTCTGATATTTCATACTATTTTTATTTAACATACATAGGATACAATGGAGTCAGGCATTCTTCCTGCTCTCCCCATCAAGAACAAACCATACCCAGTGGCTCCTGATTGCCTGGAGTGTTTTCTAGGCCCCTTACTGCTCCTGGTGCATCCAACATGGCCGGCAACATTGTGCTCAATTTATGATCACCTAAGTGAGTGTTTCTCCCTATGTTTTGAAACATGATATTCATTTGAGATTCCATTCCAGGATGATAACAAGCAAGTAAATCTAACAAACCTGGAGGGAGGGGGACACTTAGAAGTTCCAGGGCTGAGGAGGTGGCTCAGTTTGTAAAGGTGTAGCATGGGGGCCCACAGAAAAAGTCAGATGTGGTTTTGCACTTCCGTTAAGGGTGGAGACTGGAGAATCACAGGGCTTATTGGTTGCCTTGCTCCAGGCTCAGTGAGTAACCCCCTCTCAAAGAAACAAGCCAGAAAGTAAGACATACAAGGCTCTCTTCTAGTTCCTACACTTTTATTCCCTGACACATATGTGTATGCCACAGAAACACAATCACATACACAGACATCCATATATGGGAACACACACACAATTGCAGTTTTTCTGCCCAGAGCTACTAAAAATACCATTTAATATGTAAATATGCTATTTACATGTAATAAACATATATATATATATATATTACATACAGATAATTTAAATCAATGTTAGGATTATACTAGTCTCTTGTTCAGTTATGGCATGAAATACTTAAAAAAAAATCTTCCTGGAAGTATTGAGTGGCTGACCACACTTTTCAAACTTTATGTGCCTAGGTTTGAGCCTACATGTGTATATGTACACCATATGCATGCAGCCCCCATGGATGCCAGAAGAAGGTATCAGATTGTTGAGAATAGGAGTTACAAATGGTTGTGGGCCTTTCTGTAGTGTCCAGGAACCAAATTTGGCTCCTCTGCAAGAATAGTAAACACTTCTAACTGTTGTGTTATCTTTTTAGCCCTGACTGACTAAATTTTTAATAATAACACTAATGGCAAAACATTCCATTTCAATATTGATAAAAATAATTCATAGTAATGTATGCCATTCACCTCCTAGGACTGGCCATGTAACTTTCCTTAGTTTTCATTTATTGTAGTACATAATGCTTTGATGCAATGCTGGAATTTTGTTTTCCTTAGGTAAAATCCTTTTTCAAGTTCTTCTGAAGTCTGAATCAATTCATATTTTTATTAGCTCTCTATAAGAGTGCATCTCACTGACTTTCAATATTCTTTTATTTTTAATCTTTGAAAATCTGATTAAAGAACATCTCAGTGTTTTAATTATATTTAATTTTATGGATTTATCAACCAATTGGGTTACCTCTGAGAGCTATCCATTCATGTCCTTCTTCCCACCAATTTTTTATTACAGTATTTATCTTTTTCCTATTGACTTACATGCTATCTATGGCCATCAGATGGTGATATTTGTAAATTAATTTTTCAAGGAGAGTAAAGGGAAGTGGTAGAAGCAGTTGAAATTAGTAATCGTAGAGAAATCCTAGGGGAAAGGTTTAAATAAGTGGTTGAAGTTCTTCCTGGAAACATTTCTTTGTTTGGGGAGGAGCTTATGTAAAAAAAGAGGTCAGGCAAAGGTTGTCATCACTCCCTTTACCCCCCATTTCCTCAGCTCTGCCCAGGGCTGTGATAGCTATTCATAATGGGGAGATGTTTACATCCTATATCTACTAAGTCATGTTTATTTAGAACTAGCAGCTCCTATTTTTATCACATATATAGTCTGGACATCACTTGAGGTTGATTTTTCTCTGTGATCGAACTTCTTATGCCTTCCCAGATTAAATAAGTAAAACATTGTTTTAGAATAAAATATTTTGAAACTTGCCACACAGGTGCTTTAAATATCTTTTTATTTCTTTATGATTTATTTTATATGTATGGATGTTTTGTCTGCCCATGTGTCTGTATCCCATATGCATGCCTGGTGCCCATGGATGCCAGAAGACAATATCAGATTCCCTAGTACTGAAGTTAGGGCTGTAGCTGCCCTGTGAGTGCTGGGAATCTAACCCTGGTCCTCTGGAAGAGCAGCTGGTTCTCTTAACTCCTGAGCCATCTCTCCAGCCGCTGCAGCATGTGTTTCTAAGGTGGTATTTTTTTATACTTCTTTGAACTAATTCTTGCTTATCTTTGCAAAGAAACCATGTCTCTGCTCCCTACCTCCCCTTTCCTTCCCTCTCTCCAAAGTCATTTTCTCCCTGAGTCTGTCATATTGTTTGTTATTACACCCAAATGCTTATTCTACTAGCCTTTGCTCTATAGTTCTACATATGTATTGCCATCTGTTTTGGTACTTTGCTTTCTATTCATTTGATATTACTTTCAAGATACCTTTTCATCTAAAAGCATTGATGAGTATAGTTAAAAATTCTTTGTTTTGTGATTCATCAAGATTCACCAGGGGCATCTGACTGGATTTAGAGCTACACATTGGAGCTGGGTGGGCCTAGCAGAGGACACACAACTAAAGACGATAAAATGCTTCCCTGAATCTATCAATAGCCAATAGTTCAGAGGTAAAGGGAAGGGCCCTGTGAGCCTCTCTTTATTCCTTGGCTGACTGTTCATAAGACTGATCTCATATGGGCCCAGTTCAGGTAAGGGCATTTGATGTAAGTTAATCATTAGAATAGTTCTTTGTATCTCCTATTTTTGCCCAATTGCATAAAAGTGATGTGGCCTGGGATTTTGTGTCATAGAGATTCTATGACTTATCTTGAATGGACCGACAAAGTTGTCTGGATTTGCAGGGCATTTGGTGAAGAGCAAACATGAGAAAATGAAGATAGATACATATTAGTGACTTTCTTGAGGCTCATCAAGTCATCTATAAGGAAATCCTTAAGAACTCATCTTTCTTTTTTTCTTATGAATAAAGTCTCATTTTTTATCCATGTATCCTCTTGTTCAAACTCCCTTTCTCCTCCTGCCCCTCCTAGTCATTCTCACTTCTCCCCGTCTCCTTATTTCCTCCCCAGCAAGGGCAGGAGATTCCAAGGTCCCAAGGTGGCTTAGTTCAGCATCCACTTTAGGCAAATCTGCTTTCCTTATCCCAACATCAAGACTGGGTCAGGTATTCCTCTGGAGGGAACGGGCTCCACAGCGCCATCCAAGGTGCTTCAGATCCCAAGCTGAGGAACCCATATTTCCCTCAATATTCTTTACTCTACTTTTGAGCTACACTAGAGGCCAAGGCTCTAGGAGTTTCCTAACAATGTAATAGGAAGCCCTCAGGATAAACTGCTGTGAAATAGGTACTGTGGTTATTGGGTTTAGAGTGAGATGTAGGGTTAAGATGTATGGAAAGAATATTGAGAGCACGTGATAAACAGCCTGAGCCAGGACACAGTGATGAGCATCAGTGGGACAAATCTGCAGGAAATATGAGTTGTTTAGAGAATAAAATGTGTCCTAGAGAGCAACAAACTGAAAATCACGGAGGCAGATCAGGGAGACCATGATGCCTGGTTAGAATGTTGACTCTCTGTTCAGCATAGTAACTGAAGTTTTTTTTTTATTTTTTTAATTTATTTTTATTTATTTGCCTTGGTGTTTTCCTGGAACTGGAAACTGGAACTACAGACAGTTGTGAGCTGCCATGTGGGTGCTGGGAATTGAACCCCGGTCCTCTGGAAGAGCAGTCAGTGCTCTTAACTGCTGAGCCATCTCTCTAGCCCCAGTAACTGAAGTTTTTAAAGAAAGGTGATATGTTGAATTTTATGTTTTAAGTAGAACCAATATGGTAGGAATATGAAGAATATATTCATCAATTTAATTAAGCTACACATATATACTGTCTTCTAAACACTGAGTATTGTAGTAGATCTGAAGATCTGACGGGAGACCTTCTCTTCCACTTGAAACTTCATGCCCAGTACTTAGAAAATAAACAGAAAGGCTTGATTATTATGATTAACTGCTATATTGGTACAATGAGAATTTCAGAGAAATGCTTAATATAATAATGGGAAACATTTTTAGAAGATTGACACCAAAGTTACATTGGAAGAAAAATGGTAAAATGGGTGACAAAGGGAGCATGCTTAAGACTTGGGGATAATGGCCATATGATGGCTAATCTACAATGTCAACTTGACTGCATTCAAGGTCCCTTGAAATGTCTATAAAAGTGTTTTCAGAAAGGTTTAGGGAGAGAAAACATACCCTAAACATGGATGGCACTCTTACAGCTGCAGGCCCAGAACAAATAAAAGTAGAAATTCTGATGTGTGTCAGTGTTTTTATTTCTCTGTTTCTGTAGCATCCATATTTGAGTAGGTAGCCTCCCACTGTCCAGCTTCACGCCATACCCACTGCCCTGCCTTATTTAATATAGTGGGGTGGACACTGTGAACCAAATCAATCTCTCCCTTCCTAAGTTACTCCCTGGCAGATGTCTAGTCACAACGACAAGGTAAGCAGCTCTTACAGCCATTAGTAGAAACTGAGGGGTATTTTATACATGAAGTGAGGCGTAAGTCGGAGATCCTCAGCACAGAGCAGAAAGAGATGGGGAGGGGTCAGAAATGAAGCCAGATAAAATATAGGAACTCTGTAATGGAAGCAATGTCACAGACAGAGCTGCAGTTTAGAAAGACCTCTGACCATCTGGCAGGGAAGAGATTAGGAAATGATTTGGGGGGATGTGTTGCTATCACCATGGATAGTGGGGACAGAACATAGAAATGTTTTTGGAGATCTTGGAAACATTATCCACTGGGATTAGAGATGGGGGAACTGTTGCTAAAATGAAGAGGAAGGTGCCACAGGTGACCTTTAGGCACTGGTGATGAAATGCAACGTTTAGTGAGGTAATGATCAGAGTGTGAAGAATAGGTGATGGGGTTAGGGGAGATGCTGGATTCAGTTTAAATGAATTTGAAGCTCTTAGAAGATATTTAAAAAGATATATCCAATAAAGAGAGATAAATTTGGGTATCAGTCAAGATATCTGGAATCAGATAAGTGTCAAGCCATCAGCAGATTTGCTATAATTGAAGAGCAGGAAAGTAGATGCTATCACCCAGGAAGTGTGGATGGAATCAGAATGGAAGAGGACCTTGGCCAGAAGCCAGCATAAGCAATTAAGGAATGGCAGGCCCAAGAGAGCACAGAGTGTGACTGGGAAAATAAGATGAACAGGAGATAATGGTGTAATAGTGTAGAAGGGAATGATGTTTTGAGACTTGTGGATTCTTATGTTAGAGGTTAGAGGTCAAGTAGGCTAAGGACTGAGCATTGTCCATTGGGTTTAATGACCAAGAAGTCCTTGGTGCCCTTTGTTGGAGGACATTGGAGGCCATTATCCAGCCCATGGGATGTGCTGGCCTGGAAGAGCAGAGTGGAGACAGAAATAACTAAGATGATTAATGGTCAGGTAAGCAATCTTTAGCTTAGGTAACTGGGGATGCTGACAGAAAGAGGGGACACAGGGTGGGGGTAGTTATTTATGTGTGGGGAAGGGAGATAATGAGCTCCATTACTTGAAGTAGGAATGTCCTGAGTGATGCCTCCAGCTTGCACAGCAGCCATGCTCCCGGGGGACCTGTGCAGAAGCTTCTGTGGGGTATTACAAAGAAATGCAACTCATACCCATAGATAGATTACAAGAATTCTAACAGCCAAAATGGTCTTCAGATGTTTCAGTAGGGTCCTCCATTTAGTGCTCCCATAAGCGAGGGACTATTCTTGCCAATTCTTATTACCGAGCTTGCTAACATTTGCTTCTGTAATAGGTGTAAAAGATATCCTAGGGTTGTTTTAAAACTGTATTTATTTATTAGTAGTAAGGTGATATCTTCATATGTTTCATAGCTAGCTTCAGCTGTCAACTTGATACAAATGTAGAGTCACCTGAGATGAGGGATCTTCAGCTGAAGAATTGTCCAAGAGATTGGCTAGTGGTATTTTTTTAATGATAATTTTAAGAGAACCAAGTCTACCATGGGTTGTGTCATGCCTAGGCAAGTGGGCTTAGGTTCTGGAAGATAGGTAGCTGAATAAGTCAGGGGAAGCTAGCCAATCAAGTGTTCCTCCAAGGTCTGTGCTTCAGTTCTTGCTTCCAGGCCTCTACCTTGAGTTTCTGCCTGACTTCTCTTCATGATGGACTGTGAGCTAAAAGATGCAACAAGCCCTTTCCTCCTCAGGTAGCTTTTGTTTGTGGTGTTTATCACAGCAGTAGAAAGCAAGCTGGGACAGTATGCCTACTAACATTCAAATTCTTCTTCTCCTTGAATTCCCTACTCATATCTTTGGTCCATATTTCCCCTTACTGGTTTTCTATCATTTTCTATATTGTGCTATTTGTGACATCATCTTCATATAAAAAAATCTGTTTGGATTTAGACTTTGCAAATAGCTTTTATTATTTCAGCGTGATGATTTCCCTCCCTTTTCCCTGACATTTCATTCTCCATTGCCCCTGTCCTTCCAGGTCATACTTCTCTCATTCTAGAATTCTTAGTCCACACTGGAGTCACTCTGGAATATGGTGTGACATAGGAATTCACATGATTTTTTTTCTTCTTTCATTTAACTAATATCTGCAAGTTATTTAGGAAGCAGCATAGCTCCTCCACTGGTTGGCTTTGCTATTCTTGTGACAAACCACATCAACCTTAGTCCTAGACTGAATGCATGTTATATCTTGATATGTGTAGAAGGACTCTCAGATTTATATAAGATACATATTTTGATAAAAATATGAGTCTAATTATATTGATGCTTTTAAAAAATCCTGTTATAATTTTAATTAAAGTTGAGGGAGTTTTCAGACTAACATTGGGGCAGCTGATACCTTAATAATAATGATCAATTATTATATCCATAGATAGAATGCCTCTCTCATTAAGATCTGCCTGGTCTTTAATGCAACTGAATAATTTCCACATTTCCTTAGGACCTAATTTTTTGTTAGGTTTGTTGTTCTATATTCTTTAGTTTTGGGGTGCAATTGTGAACAACATCTTGTTTTCTGTTTTATTTTCTTGATGGTTATTGTCAGTAGAGAAATACTATTGATTTTTCTGAGTTGATCTTATAGCTGGCAAAAGTACTGAATGTCTGCATTACTTGCAGTCATTTGCCTGCTATTCTAGGTGTATCTAGGCTCTAGAAAACAACACTGTCTGCTACAGATGAGTCTGTCTCCCTCCACCTTCATTATACCTGTAGCTCATCTGTCTTTCTAAATGTACTGGTCTCAGGGAAAGATACACAGAGAATAGTTGCATAATTCATATTAACATCCCTTTTGAACTTAATGAAAGTTTCCAAAGGTTATACTCAGGCACAGTCAAAATGACTTTGTTGTGAAATAGAGACTTCTCTAATGTAAATACGTTGAAGATCTTATGATGAGACTATCCTGGATTCTGGGTAGACTAGTAGCTTCTAAATTAATTTAATGACTAGTATGTACTGAAAGAAAATTGAGGCAGATTTTAGACATGCAGAAAATTCATGTGAGGTGGGGAGCAGAGACCCAGGTGCTGTCCAGCAAGCCAGAGGATCTGAACAAGGCAGAGGTAAGAAAAGATTTTCCAAAGCCCCCAAAGAGCTGCTACTAACACCTGTACTTTGATTAGAGGCCAAACTTGTAGACCCCAGAGCCATGAAGAACTGAAATTATAACAAGTATAATTTGTAGGTTATAGGGGCCATTTTTTACTTCCCTTCCGGTTCCTGATTTGGATGTTCAGATCATCCCTCTTCTGCCTTTCTTTATGTGAATATACAAAATGGAGATAATAAATATTCTTAGGCTGGGCTTCATTCCAGTGACTATTGGTACACATATATCTTGCAGATGCTGATATGACATAACATATCATTTATCATTAAATACTCCTCATTTCCTTATGATTTCTTTCTAAGTATGAAATACTAAAAAGTTCTGTTGTTTCTAAGGATAAAAATTTTCATTTTTGTTATTGTTTTTCCCATCTTTAAAGATTACTAATTATTTACGGTTGGGTATAGACCATAAATTGGGTTTATATGGTTGGGTTTCATCTGTAGCCACATGAGCAACCAATCTTCCCAATTCTATTTATTGAAAAGTTGTTCCTTTGTCACTACTTAAGCAATATCATGTCTGTCGTATATCTAGAACTTTCTATCCCCAACTTTGTTTTTTTGTCCAATCTACTAACAACTCTATCTTGGTAAGGCTTTATTTTAAAAAGAACTGTTAAGGCAAATTATATCTCCCAATTCTGTATTAACTGCTGTCAATTCTACTAATAAATCTTCACTGGATAAGATTTTTTTCTACTGAGGATACCTGGAATCTATAGATCAGCTGGGAAGTAACTGATTTGGGAATTGTTTTGTTTTGTTTTTGCTATTGAGCCTTCCCCTCTCCAAATGTAGTACAGTTTTCTATTTATTTAGGTCTTTTCACTTATTTCAACAAATGTTCACATGCATTATCAGATGCATTTTATTTTTGTTTTATTTTTTATATTACCATTTTACTTTAAGACAGGGCCTTACTATGTATCTCAGGCTGGCCTCAAAGTCCAGAGATTCTCCTGCCTCAGCTCTGTGTATACTACATCTGACTTATTCTCTCTTCCACTGGTAACTTTTTGAGATTTAATTTTGCTCAGATAATAACTTTTAACTGAATTATATGGAAGTACAACTGTTTTCTGTGCTTTGCTCAAGCATAACTTACATTACTGTCTTTTGAACTTAAATAATTTCTATTTTGAGTTTCATTCTTTTTATCTTCATGACCATAGGGGGTTTTGCCTTAATGATCATTATAACTTTTATTCTCTTGTTGTACTAACTGTGTCCTCTGATGTTGTTGGATATGAGGAGCAGCCAGGAACAAGCTTTTCTTAACTCCTTATTTCCAATGGGAAGCTTCCAGTATTTCACCTTTGGTGGGAGATCTGCTGTAGGTAAATGCCTTTTGTTATCCAAAGGTTATTTAATAAATGTTGAATTAATTTTTATTTTTAATATAATCAGCAAATTATACCACTCATTAGACTGTCAGTGTGAAATTGACAGTAATTCCCTTTCTAAAATCAGATAAACTTTATATCTAGTAGAGTAAGTTCTCCCTGATTATAATATATTTTATCATTTTAATATGCTATTTGCTTTGGTTCACTAGTATTTTATCTAGAATTATACATCTTTTTTGTGATATTTTCTGTTATTTTCACTTTGTCATAATGTTCTTATCATGGCTTGGCACCAACTTCTTCATAATACCCATCAGGGTCTGTTTTTTTTCTTTGTCTTTTAAAATAGTTGATATGATATTAAATTACTTGCTTCCTGGTTATTTGGTACGACTTACTGATAAGCCATAGAAGGGTTCAGTTTGTCTTATAAAATTTTTTAAATTACTGATTCAACTATTTGTATTTTTTAATGTTTGTAGAAATATTTAGGTTTTTTATTTTGAGGATCATTTTAGAAGTTACAGTTGAGAGAATATTTGGTACAGTTATCTCTCAGCTTCCAAATGTACTGGTGTATGGCACTGTTACTGGAGAGATGTGCACAAACTTCTCACCCCAGATAGGGAACTAGTGACAGGCCAAAGTAGAGGTACCTCCAAAGCGACTTGGCGACCAATGAGTTTATTGGGGTCACTTATAGGAACAGAAATGATACAGACATTCTATCACCTAAAGCCCACTCCGCATGGGATGCAATGGAAAATCTAAGTTACAGTGAGATGCTGGGGTGCTGGGGAAGACAGAGTGGATTTCTGCCAAGGAAAGCTGCAGCCATCATGCAAATCTGGCCCTAGGAAGTGAGCACATGGGCTGTAAATGGCAGAACCATGAAGCTTAGGGTTCTCAAACCCTCCAGAACTTATACCGTACACTGTATTTCTGGATACAGGGCATGGAGTCACAGAATTTGGCTTTTACCTTGCTGGGTTTGAATCTTGCTTTAACCCAATATTTCTTTGGTCTTCTCTTGTTTTCCTCTTTGGAATGGGAATGTTTATTCGATAATATTATATAACTTACATGTGTAACTTTCTTCTTGATTTACATTGGCTGAGTTAAGAGTGTGCCTGGAATCCCTGTAAAGACCCTGGAATAGTAATACAACTTAAGATGAGAGGAATTTTATAATTGAAGTAAATGCATTTCAGGGTAGCCATGATCCTTTGTGGCCAGGAATGCAATGTCATCATTTGAAACTGAAACATTTCCGACAGGCTCACACTTTGGGCACTTAACCCTCAGTGGCCGGTAACATTTGGAGAAGCTGTAGAACTTTTTTGCAGTTGAAGCCCAGGTGATGTAAGTAGAACATTAAGAGCTGGAATTTGAAGGTTGTGTGTGCTCTGGTTCTGGCTTAAGTTCTCTACATCTTGGTCCTTGCCATGTGAACAACCACAGCTCCTCTTGTCACAGATAAAGTCTCCTCTGCCACTGTGCCCTGCCTGCTAGGATGGATTGAAACACTGGATTTGGGGGCCAAAATAGATCTTTTCTTTCTTAAGTTGATCCTGCCAGGTGTTGCTGTCACAGGGGCATAAATACAACTAATGAACCTGAGCACATGCATGATAATGTTGACCAGGTTCTTTGGCTGTCTCTTCTGGTTCACCCGGTTCTTCCTGTTGCCAACCTGCTTACACTTTAGCCTGATTTTCCCATATGTAGATTTCAATGTCAAAGATACAGGTTTTCTGACTTTAAAATATTGTATTTTGTTTTGCATTGCCTGCTTATGCCTCATGGTGAATTATTCTTTCCTTGTATTTTATAGTCTTTCTTGTATGTCTTTAATCATCTTGTATTGATACTCATCCAGTCTCTATCAGAAGCTAATGATAATTGGATTTGTTTTAGCAGTTTTGGAAGTTCTTAATTTTTTGCTTAATGGGATTTGCTAATTCCTCTTTAAGGTAGGTTATTTTTTCTTGTCAATCTATACATTTTGATTGATTATTTTTTGTAGGAATGTTTATGAACTAGATTGGAGCATGTCTGTCCAGAATGTTGTAGTACATTCATTTCTATGATTTGGTCTTCCCATACAACTGCAATTTGTTTTCCTGTCCGAATCCCAGGTATAAATAAATTTTATTATCCCCCTATTTGAGGATGGTAAAATTTGATCGTAGTCTGGTTGTCACCAAGGATGAGCTGTCTGAGGTCCACAAATTACATGAGGGTTATTTTAACTCCATAGCATGACAGACCTTCAGACTTATTTTCTTTCTCTAGCTGACCATTAAAATTCAACTCACTGGAGTCCTAACTATGAGACACTTGCCCTGTCTCCACTACACTATCCACAATGGCAGCTCATGTGATTAACTCTCTAGTCCTCAGTATATTTCTCTTTCCTAACACCCCTTTCTCCTTGTAAGATCAGTTGTAGATTTTTAAAACACTATTAAATTTAATCCAGGTTTTCTAGGTTTGTTCCAGCGGGGTGACTTCAGTTGGAAATAGATGTCACACATTCACATTCTGGGGTAGTTTGGAATGTGAATTCAGCAGTAGAATGAAGAGAAAGATCTAGGTGAGCCTGAATATAGTTGTAGAATGTTGAGACATTTTTTTTTTTCTAATATCTTCCATGATCCATTCAGGTTCTTGTAGAAGGGTTGAGACTTGATTTCTTTGTGTCCTAAGAGTACTACAAGGTGCAAGAAATGATCCCTGAAGGATTTTATATTTGAATTAGCAACATGTCACACATTATGTTAAACCAATACATCGGTGATTAGAGATTCACAGAGCGCTTAGGACTGAGCAACACTTCAGGGTGAAAGCTGGATCAGGATGGGGAACCCGAGTGACAAGTGATCATTGGATACAGGCTCAAATTTCTGTCTTTATTGGTGTGGAAGAACATTGAAATTTTGTGAGAATGAGATGTATGCCCATTTGGAGATTTTCAAAAGTAAATTATGCAAGGGCTTTGCATTTTGAAGGTCATGTATAATTCAAAGACTGAGTCAAAGCCAATGAGAAGACCATAGCCATAGGGGCCGCATTTCATGTGGCCGAGTCTTTTATACTGCTAAGGTCTTGAAGCTTTGCCAGAACTTCTTTAGGAGAATTCTCACTTATAGGGTCACTTATACTGTTGCTCTTTGCCTGTTTTCTACACTGTGCTGTGATTACATTTGCCTGCTAGATCCTAGGTATTCTCTAGATTGATAACTTTTTTCATAGAACAATTGTATTATTATTATTTTGAAAAAAATAGTTTCAACAACAGTATGGACTTAGAAGGCAGAGGAAACATATATAGTGCATGGGAAACTTGATCTAAGTTTGCATGATTGATGAGCAACACTGATGATAAAGCACACATTAACCCTTTGCAGTTCTTATGCTAGAACTAATACCCACAGGACTATAGCGCTTCTAAAACCCATGTCTACAACTTAAACACTTTCAGTGCATCCTGGGGATCTGTTTGAAGGTAATAAGGGTCTCTTTATGTAAATGTACAAGTAATATATTCCTGGAAATAAGACTAATTTCAAATGAATTAATTTTAATGTAACCATTTTTCCCTTTGATTTTTCTCATTTAACACCTGTACACCTTTGCTGACAACCTTGGTGATTTCTTAAGGACCCTTTTGGTGCTAAAATTATGCAGGTTTGTAATTCTTGTTAACATTTTAAATGTTGATTTAAAAAAATAACCAATTAATACAGTGGGAAAAAATCAATCAAATTTGTTGTCTGACAGAAATACCTATTTAATTCAGTCAAAATATTTTATCAAGTAGCCACAGGTAGACCAGCTTTCAACACTGAGGAAAAATAACCTTGGCAGCACCTAGGATTCCAAGGATTTTTATATTTTTGCAGTGAGGAGCTTAAGGAGAGTCCAGTGTCCATCTGATCTAGCACAGTGTATAACACATCCATTGCTCAACAATTTGGGTCCTGTGACTTATGTCAGTCAGAAGATTCAGTCATCAGAAAATTTACGATCTGAATCCTCAGATGCTCCTTTTCACAAAGCATTGCCACCATGTTAAGAATTATTAAAGTAACCATACTTGGAGTAGGTTTGATATTTGCTCGAGGACATAAGTGTGACCACTTTATTTCCTCTATATAGATAACTTTGCTAATCTTTATGAAATTAACAAAATTCATAGGTAAATATAAAAACTATGGGGAATACAAAAAGGCCTGTGGCTAACCATCTTTTGTAAAATGAATTCTTTTAAGGCATAGACTTTTAAAGTTTTCCTCCTTAAAGTGAAAAGGTCCTTTAAAAATGCCAAAGTATACTCAGATCCCAATATTTTTAAAATGTAGTATTTTAATTAATTCTTTGATAATTTCATACAGTGTATTTTGATCTTATTTACCCCACAATCTTCACCCAACCCCTTTATGGATCAATCCCCAACACACACACACACTACACACACACCTCTCCCAGCTTTATGAGCCTTTTTAAAAATAACTCACTGAGACCAATGTGTGCTTTCCATGTATTCATGGATGTGTAGCTATCCACTGGTATGTGGTCAACATATCAGTGGCTACATCCTTTAAACAAATTGACTCTACCTCCCCGAGAAGCCCTCAGCTGTCAACAGCGCCTCAGTTGTGGGCTGAGGGCTAGAAAGTCTCTCCATCAGCTGAGCTAGAGTGCCCATTGGCCATGATCTTACACAGACATGAGAGTGTGAGTTCATGTTGAAGTTCATCAGTCTTGTCATACCCAGAAGACACTTTCAGTCTAGGCTCCTTCACCATCCTGCTTTTATAATCTTTCTGCCCTACCTGAGTCTTGCACAATGGAGGGATGATGCAGCTTTCCTAATTGTGTCTGAGCACTCTGCTGACACGCTCTACACTTTGATTGGTTGTGAGTTTCTCAGTTAATTACCATCCAGTACAAAAGGAAATTTCTTGGATGAATTCTGACCACTGCACACATCTCTGGTATAGAAGAGATACAGATCTAGTTTGCAGTTGTTTCTGTATTCGTTTTGCAAAAATAAAAGTAGTAGGTTTACCCCTGGGGCCTGTGAGCTTCTCTACTATAGGTTTTTGGCTAGATTTACAGAGTCAGCCATGTGTTTCCTCCTGTGAAGCGGGTCTTCAGTCCAATCAGAGAGTGGTTATTTCCTTAGCAGAGCTGCCACTATTGCATTCATGGATAGATCTTGCTAAGCTTTACTTCCCCTGCTTCATACCCCACACACCCACCACAAATCTTAAGGAAAGAGAAAGCTGTTTCTAAAAGCCTATTTGTAGATTTTTAGGTGGAGGGACCAGAGGGCAGGTATGTGAATTGAATTAGCATCATTAAGAAGAGCCCTGGCCAACTCTAAGCGCACTGTATAGCAATTTATTTTGTGGCTTTTTAAAATATAACTTTCTATTTTGAGATAATTGCAGACTCAAATGAATTTGTAAGAAATACCACAGATGATGTCAATTAATTCCTCAGTCTGTGTATTAGTTTCTTTTCTTGTGGCTGTGACTTGTCCAGAATCCACTTGAAGGAGGGAGATCTTGCTTTAGCTCACAGTCTGAGGGGGGACAGCCCACACAGAAGGAGGGCATAGAAGCAGTGCTGTTCACCTCTCAGATAGTAGTGAGGAAAGAAACTACAGGGGACAGGAAGTTAGTCTGGGCTGTCAACCTTCAAAGCCCTCCTCCCATGACCATTTCCTTTCGTGATGGTCTACTTCTTAAAAGTGGTTCCATAACCTTCTAAAATAGCATCACCAGCCAGGGACCAAATGTTCCAATCAATGAACCTATAGGAGAGAGTATGTACTTAATGTGTATCTTCACATAGTTACATCTTGCAGAAGTAGGAGTGGCATATCACAACCAAAATCAAGGAGCATCATCTTTAAAGGGGCTACAGGTACCAAAGTAAGAAAAGACAAAGAAGAGACCAAGATACACCTCTCTGTGAATTTGCTTTCAGATGGCCTGTTTACGTCCTATACTTTAACAAAGAAAAATAAATTGCTATTTCCATCAGTAATGAGGCCTCCTGATGCTCTCCCTTTCTGTGCTTGAATGAGTAAATCATGTGTGGTTTTGTATGTAAGGGAAGTATTAAAATATTCAGAAGCTACCTATAGGTATAAGCATATACAGAACAACTTCCAAGTGTTTCTGCCTCCTGTCTCTCATAAATACACCGAGTCTCAAAATGTTCCCACAGGCAAACCAAAACAAGTATATTAGAATCTACACTTAAGTAAAAGATACTGTGGACTGGCTGACTGATGAAAATTCAACTGCCATTTATTCTGAGTCTTTTGGAGGGGTTGCTACAGAATGACTGCCTTTTAGAGATGTATGGAATATTTGTAAAATCAACAGGGTGTTGGCAGTTTCTGACCACTCATCGTGTTTCTGTGATGATGGAAAACTCATGTGCCTTCCTCCAGTAATTACCTCAGTACTTGATCCACATGAATTCTATAGTAGCTGGAGGTAAATTTTCTATTCTTGACCATCACTCTGGTCCTCTGGTGACACAGCGCTGTGTGTGTGTGTGCCCAGGGTAAATATTTGACCATTGTTCCAGCCACCATTGCACAGCCCCCAAGTGACCTTGCATTAATTAGCTGAGAATTTCAAAGCTTTGAATCTGATTGAATCAAAATATTGTTTTTACAAGTTGATGAAGGCTCTTGATTGAAGCGGGCCCTGCTGCTTCTTTAAAGGATTAAAGTGTATGTATAGATTACAGAGTCCTAGCTGTCACTGCTCAAATGGGAACCGCTTTTGAACAAAGGTAAAACGAAATAGCCCAATAGAGCTATTTTTTTTCTTTCCAATAGGTGTCATGGTCATTTGAGTAGACTTTTGGTTGTGTCAATATAAAAAAATTGGAGAAATTGGGAGAAATGATCAAGAAAAATAAATACCAGATAGAAATAACAAGAGGAAGAGGAGAAGAACAAAAAGAAATGGAAAAGGGAGGAAGAAGGAGCTTGCCTTTCATTCACCCTGAAAGTGTGTCTTGTGTGCATATGCCCCAGGGTAAAGCCTGGCACAGTCTATAGGGGAGCAGGAGAGGCATGCAATCATAGAGGTCTGACTGGTCAAGGCTTAGAGGAATTGAGTGGCAAGCAGCATCTCTAGTGATATACACTCACTTGGCCTGAGGTCACATGTCTGTCTGCCCAATGAACCCAAGATCCCCCATGGCATGAGTGAGATATGACAAGACCCTGGTCCAGAGAAAGGGCAAGACAGAAAAAGCTCAAGGGGTGGGTGCTGGTATAACTAGAAATGGGAAGAGGTGGAACAGACCCCCACTAACCCTTCTATATATGTGGGAAATAGCACTCTCTATAGAAGTCAGACTGCAGATGTTGTCTGTGTATTTCTGTACCATGAGTCCTCAGCTGCTGGTCCCCTGTGGATCTTTTCCCACCTACAAAGTTACAAAACTTGAATCTAATTTCATTGTACACCTGTGCACTTGAAAAATGACCTGTTCCCATGGACACTGTGTTGTGTAATGAGTCTAAAGCAGTCAACATACAGAAGAAGCTATAAAACAGACAGCAAATAACTCCTGTGCTTTGTGCTAGAGTAGGGAGAACCCAAGGCCTTAGGCAGAGTTTTGTGGACCAAACCCTTGGTTTCAAATACATCTGGGATCTGCCACTTTCTCTGGGTTCCTTGAGGGGGTGGATGTCTTTTGAGATTCTGTCCTCCTTTCCTGGCCACTATAAAAGAGATCCTGGGTGTCAGGTAGGCCATATAGTAGGTAATACTGGTTTGTAACAAGGCAAAGGGGAATTGGGAAGAGTAAAACTAAAGATACTGTGGCTTTGTTTTTCCAAATAATGATACACACAAGATGGTATGAGTATCATTTAAAAGCGTATGTCCAGGCTGGTGAGATGGTTGAGTCGCTATGAGCACTGACAGCCAAGCCTTATGTCCTGAGTTAGAGCCTCTGGTGTGCACACAGTGGGAGGAGCTAACTCCTCTGATTGTCGTGTGTATGTCACGGTGCATATGCATGTGCACACCCAGAGAGATAAATACAAAAATGTATTACAGCAGTGTAAAGTAGAAGCTTTTAAATCAAACTCATAAACTAAGTGTTGAGTAGGGGACAAAGAAGTGGGCAGGTAGGATGGGGCTAGAGCTGGTGGTCTTCAGGGCCACCTTAAAAGAAGTCTCTAGGGAATGTGAGGAGAGTGGAAGGGGGAGCCCTAGAAATCAGAGCAGTTTGCGATTGGCTTACAGATAGAGATAAGTGGGTTTAAGGAGAGAGTCTGTTGGTGGAGAAATGTGGCTCTCAGCCAGAGATACTGCTGTGATCCTGGCAGAGAGATGACAATGGAAACAGGTATGCATGAGATCTCCACGGTGCTGGCTAATTTTCACAAGACACAAGGTTAAGTCATCTGATCAGGCTGTAGGCAGGTCTGTAGGACACTTTCTTAATTAGTGTTTGATGGGTGGTGGTGCATGGTGCCACATCTGGGCTGGTTGTCCTGGGTTCTATAAGAAAGCAGGCTGAGCAAATCATGGGGAGCAAGCCAGTAAGCAGCACCCTGCGGTGGCTTCTGCATCAGCTCCTGCCTCTAGGTTCCTGTCCTGCTTGGGTCCTGCCCTCACTGCTTTCGATGATGAACTGTGAGTGAAATAAACCCTTTCCTCCTCAAATTGTTTTTGGTTACGTGTTCCATCACAGCCATAGTTACACTAACTAAGCCATCCACTTAACCATCATCAATGGTATAGTCAGAAGCCACGGGGCCAAAGCTTAATTGAACATGTCTCCATCCCAAAAAGCACAGTTTTGTAGCTTAAAGTAAGTTCAGAAATAGGTCATTAAAAAGGCCACAACATTGAGCTTCCAAGTGTTGGAGTTTATAAAATGGCCTGAGATCATATTGACAAATCGGCTCTAATGATTTTTAGGGGGTGGTTGTTTGGGGGTTTTGTTTATATTTGTTTGTTTTGTTTTTTGTTTGTTGTGTTGTTTGTTTGTTTGTTTTGCACAGGGCCTCTGGTTCTGCATATACACCAGGCCCTGGATGCCTGGGTCACCTCTTGAGAGGACTCTAGGCTCCTAAGAGCAAGGGAGGTGCAGCCACCTTTGTGGATTGCTGTTTATGTGTTTTTTTAAGCAATAGAAAACAAGAGCCTCTCCTGCCCTCTGTGTGTGTAGCTCAGGCTACCCAAGAACTTGCTATATAGCTCATGCTGTCCTTGAATTCACTTGGACACCCCTGCCTTTGCTTCCTTAGTACTGATATCATAGGCATGCATCATAGTGCCCAAATAAGAGGGGATCATTTTAAGAGGGAAAAAATATGTCCATCAAATAATGAGAGTATCTGTTTTTCATATCTATTAATAAGTCATGGTAACTATGGCATCATGTTTACCAGAGAAAGAAAATCAAACAGAAGTCTCAAAATTTCTGCAGAATGAAGAAATAATGGATTGTTATTTTCTTGGGTTGTTCTTGTTTTAAGAACCAAGCTGACATTATTTCAAAAGTCAAGAAAGAAGGAAGAATATGTAATTGGGAGAGAGGGGTTGGAAACAGGAACAGACAGCTAGTGGGATAGAGAGCTGCTCTAGGTGTTGACTCACTGGGGAAAAGATATAAAGTCTCCTGAAAACGATATCTACATAGATGTAGTTATAATTTCAATATGCCATTCACATAAATATTTGTGTAACATATGATTATATGTTATAACTATGCATAATTATATATTATGTTTATATACATGCATATATTTTATACATACATGTATATATATATATATATGGAATGACTTAAGTAATGCAGAGTAATCCATGGAATTTGAAAATATAATTATATCTAGAGTTACATGCAATATCTATATTGTTAATAAAAGCAAATATATTCTAATAGATCATAGTCATCATCAAGTTTTGCCACCATGATTTTCTGAGAACTTCACCTTTAGCACACTTGACCAAAACAAACATTTTGTTAGTTTCAAATCACGAAGTATTTTTTTCTTGTGGATTCAAGGTCAGCAGATGTTCAGACAGGGATTAGTAATAGCCTTTGGTACATGACTCTCTCTTCATTGGTCCATTTGAAGCTTTATATTCTTTATTTCTGTTAATATTAAAAAGACCATTAAGCTTAATACCCTATGTAAAAACTTAAATCCCCTATATAGTGTCTCTTTATTTCCTGTGTCTCCTTTTCCCTTCCAGAGCAGTCATGACTCAAATTCTGTGTTCACTGTTTTTGTGTTGCATAAAAAGAAGCACTTTAAATCACACACAAGCCCCTGCCCCACCTTCCATTCTATGCATATGAGAACCCCATTTTCCTTTTTCAGGAAGCAGTTCTATTTTTCATCGAAGAGCCAAAAATCCTCTGAGCTGTGGTTTCTTTTGGTCCCACTTAGAGCCTGAATCACTTAAACCACATCAGCCAGGAAGAAATGGAGTCTCAGCATCTCTGAGAAGTTGAAGATCTCTTCAGATTCCCTCCCTGGCCTTTCTCAGCAGGGGAGAATCATGAGGGTCTTTCAGGGTATAAGCCAGAGCACAGCAAAGAGGCCCAGACTTCAGAGATGCCTGCAGTAGGTTAAATATCCTTGCAGAATAGCAATGCATAAAATGCAATAAGATGTGCCCCTTCCTCCTGCTCACTATAACTCTCTTATTATCTTGGGCTCAGGTGTGTTGTATGAATATACAATAATGGGGCTAACAAGATGGTTTGGGGTCACGGAGGGATAAACCATGGCATAATCCAGCTCAGAAAGCTGTTCTGGTAATGAAAATTGTAGAGCAGTCTTGTGGCTAGTTTTGTAATAAAGATATACAAAGATGAATATAGGTTTGCAGGAATTAATCTGAGAGCATTTGATCCAATTTATAGTGGAGTGGCTGCATGGAAGGCAGCTCAGAAGACAGAATTCCAATTTAGGTTGATAGAGTGCTTTGGGATCCCAGGGAAGAAGGGTTTCCTGTAATTGGGAGATGATTTTATTTTTGAAATGCCCATCTCTTGGCTTTGTGAGAGGCCACACATCCATCTGCCTGGCCTGTGAATACAGCCAGGCACAAGGCACTGAACCCCAGGGGTGTGGGCTTTTGGTTCCACATTCAGCTGACAGACAGGCTTCCGATTTTATTCTTTTAGAGCAGACCTCAGGCCATGCTGCAGTTCACTGTTGCAATACTATAGACAAAGCATCAACAGACAGACAGACCTACTGGGGGAAAGGCAACTCAAGACAACTTCAGCCTCCTCCAAAGCTCTCCAGTTCCTTTCTACAAGACACCAAGCTTAAGATTCCTAAGAGTTTTCATACTCTGAGGCCATGGGCTTGAATCTAAGCAGTGTGTAGAAAGTGTTCTTATGTAGTCCTCCAGAGTGTGACATTCTCTGGCAAGTGGCCAGTTGGAGACAGAACTTGAGATAACAGAATTGATAGAGACTGCTGGAGTCAGTGGCATACCCTTAATAAAATAACTTTGAACCAAAGCACATAGACAGAATTATCTTTTCTGTATCAGTGTAATTCTGAAAATTCAGCACCAAAAAAAGAAATTCTTTGAAACAGAATATTTAAGTTCAAAGGAAATTTGAAACTGCAGAGATGGTTCAGTGGTTAAGATCACATACTGCTCTTGCAGAGGATTCCCAGCACCTATGTTGGGAGATTCATAACTCGTCTGTAACTCCAGCTCCAGGTAATCAGACTCCCCCACCAACACCTGTATTTGAGTATACATACACATACACACACACACACACTTAAGAATAGTAAAATATTTTTTAAAATATTCAAACATGATTTTCTATTCACCACAGGCTTTTCTTTTAAAATGGTATTAAAAAATGATTCGCAAATATTGCATGGGTTAGCAGAATAATTAAGGTGGAATCCAAAAGCATTTGGTTCTGGACGCTTTTTCTTGATAGCCTCTGATTTCATGTTTTTAAATGTATTTAATCCCATTCAATGATTTAATATACAGACATACATGCATTTTTGTATTTTGCCATGCATGAGTTTCTGTATTTACATGTGTGTTTGTGAGGATGCTATTTTATATTCATTCTGAAATGTTTCTGTCACAATTCAAAGGGAGCTTGGGACCACCTTTCATTTGGGGTGTAAAATAAGACATTATAGTATTTTACATCAGTATTAGAAAAAGTTAGCTGTGCAATTGTTTTCTGTACTATATGAGAATGACATGTAATTGTTACCAAAGGCTTCTTTAAAAAAGTTATTTGCTTGCCATTTTTAATTCTTACCTTAATAGTTTCCTAAGTAGCATATGGTAGCCTAATAGTTCTATACAGAAAAGGCAAGATGTGAGCTGCCTTTAATAACAAATAAAAAAGTAGTTTGCATTCAGATGAAATTAGCCCACAGCTAAACAAAGATACAGCTCTTTAGCCACCCAACCAGGAAAAAGTTTAATCATTTAGTCTGCACATTTCAACTTAAAGCATTTTACACACTCACACACACACATATGCATATATACACACAGATATTTATATGTATACTCAGGAACTTGGTTGTTACTTACATAAATCATCTTATTCAGTACAAGAATGAAGCTTTTTAGTTCACTTTTACTCCACTGCTTTAGCTGAGCTTTGATGGGAGGTGGAAGTGGTATTTCTAGATGCAGCAAGCAAGAAATAAATGCATTTCCAATTGCCAGTAATATTTAATTTCTATCAACAATTTCTTAATTGTTCTTCTGAAAAGCAGAGCTTTACCATGTCAGCCTAAATTACAATACAAAAGAACTCAGAAATAGTACTGTTACCATTCTCATTTTTAGATATTACTGATTAGATTAGAGAAAATTATTCCTCATAATTTAGCTATAGAAAACTATACATGTAGTCATATTATGACATCAAAACAAAATTAAAGAGGGATGGTTTCTTAATACATTGTTTGAAGACTTTTATTTTTGAGGAAAAAGGGATGGTAGCTTTGAATTTTACTCATATTCTTATGAAAAGCTTTTGTCAGGGAATTAAAGCTTTTCCAGGCAGGGCATTACTTCAAAAATATGAAGCTGGTCACGATGTTGTCCTGTAAAAAAGAAATTAGACTGATTTTAATTTAAAGAGATTTATAAGTAGGTCCCCTAGGAATATTGTTGTTTTATTCAAAAGTTAGTAGATCTGAAAGGACCATATTAATGACATTTAACTTGCAATGAATGAAAAACAAATTCCCTATTACTAGATATTTCTTTCTTTCCATATAAAGAGGTCAAATTCACGTCTAAGAAATGTTTGAAGCTTAGAAACGACTTAGCTGAATTTCTTTCTTGCACATTTAAGATCAAATACCTTCTTTACCATGGAGCCCTTAGCCTTCTTAGAATCCACTGATGACATTTGGCGATGTGGTATGTGTGTCATGAGATCAGAGCATCTGAAGAGAATCAAACATTTCAGCCTTCAATATTCACAAGCAAATACCTTGGGAACTGTGTTTATTGTACACAAGAAAAGCAAGCCACTCTTATGAACTAGCGCTAACTTCATGTGTGATTAATGCCAGGTGACAGTCAGGAAACAGGAAGGAACATCACTTATGAGTCTGCTACCTGAGTTAGGTGGGTGCCACAAATCCTAGGATTTTTCTGAATACCTTAGCTTTGGGGGGATCACTGTGGTTCAAGTTAATGGGAAGGCTAGTTTGCATCTGAACACAAATCTAAGCTTGGCTTTGATACCATTAATGTTTCAAAGAAGCTTTGTTGAAGTTCAGTGCCTGTATAATATGCACATAGAAAGTGCCAGATCACAGGAAAGGATGTTTAGAATTTGAGGAATAAGCACGTTTTAAGGAAAGCTTGGAAAACTGCCTTGGCATGTTTTCCTCTTTGGGACTCTGCTGCCTAGAAATGCACACTGACTTGTGGAGAGCACTGGGAGAAGAGCCCAGGCTGCTACTATGTATAGCACAGGATCAGTTTATTCTTTTTCATCCAAATATGCAGAATAAGATCAAAAGAGAAGGTAGTTCCTTGAGGAAGAAACTTTCAAGCCCCACCCTGACACCAATGGCATCTGGATGCTTGCTCAGCCTGGCGTAGGGATGTGTGTGTTTGTACACCCAGGTTTTGCCGGCAGACCTAATTTCAGAATACATAATGCATGATTTTGAAACCAATTTGTTATTGTAATAAAATATTTTTTTAGGGATGCATGGAAGTACTCGGAGAGGTGGATGTTAAATTATACATGCATTGTGGCCGAGTGGATTCATTTAGCTCCGTCTGCAGGTGAATCTCCCTGTGACCTTGGCACTTGCTGGCTAGTATAGAATAACAATCAAAGCTTGGATTGGAAATCCGACCATTTCCAAATATTAACAACTTCTTTCAAAGGAAATGCTGATTTAAGCATTTATGTTAATGGCCACATCAGTATCTCTTTCAGAGATTTTAGGGATGAGGGTGGGGGCGATGGGTGGGACACAGCCAGGAGATCTTAATAGGATTAAAAGCCAGGCTTTTTATTTTTCAAAATGCTAATTTGTTTTCTGCATTCTGTTTTTATATCAGGGCTTATTATTCACTATCCTAGCATCCACAACCCACCAAAGGCTCACAGACTCACATCTGGGGCAATGAATGGCAAGGCAGCATCAAAGATTCTTCCTGGAAGGGATTTTATACTCCCGCCCAGTGCATCTCCTGTATCTCACAGTCACTTGGAAAAAGAGGCTTCAGCGATAGTGGTAGACAGGATGGGACAGCAAGCTTCAGGTCCCTACTGTTGCTCCTTTCAGTTACCTTTCCCTCCTAGAGAACCAAGTTGAGTCATTAGGGAGGGAATTGAAACAGCCCATGACCGTCATGAAGCAGAAGGACTATTAGGGTTGGAGAAGGTGGGCTGTGAGGTTCAGTTCACCAAGGCATGGGATATTCTGCCATCTGATGACCTGAGAGCCTTTCAAGCAGAAGCTTAGCCATGTCTATGTTCTGGAGCCCTACAGCAACCCAGACAGGAGGCCAGAAAGGAGATACCAACTTACCATCCAGTTGGCTTTCATTTTTCTTTGATAATTTTACCACCAAAGAAATTTGTAAGGAAACAAATGTGATTCTTAAGTCCTAAGGCCATCTGGATGCTATGACTAGAAAGTCATCATGCCTCAACCAGGTTTGGGGACTCCTGTGTACTTAGACAAATTGTAGAACATGTCTTCACTTCCTGTTTTCTCACTGTTTTTCTCCTTTCTTGTACAAACGTAAAGAAGAAGAAAAAACATAAAAAAAAAAAACAAGTTCCATGCATGTTGGGAAAAGGCAGGTATATAGGGCAAGTGAGGTGCAGGTGCATCGTTTGTTGCGATGCATAGTCTTGTTGGGCCCAGAAGGTGTGATAATGCAAGGCAGTTTTCTTCTAGCTGCCTGTTTTAAACCATGTTAAAAACACAAAGCTATTTAAAAGCCCCCAAAGACCTTAAAACTATTCCAAGACTCAAAACTATTTCCCAAAAAAGTAGGAGGAGAGAGAAAACAATCAAAGGAAAAGGACCCTGCTTTGGGGTTTGCTCAGTTATGTTTTTAATAGTTGTTTAATAACCTATAAAGTCACTTTCTCAGAAAAGACCCATAACAGAATTTGGTAACTGAGAAAAATGTGGGGATTTTCTGTGACATTTCTTTCCAGTTGCTAGGAGGAGCCAAGCTCATCGTTCTCTAGAATTTTCTATATGTGTTGTGAATGTTCACCTTTCCTTCCTGATGGGGTTTGCTGGAGAACATCAATATTGGGTTGTCTTTCTTTTTCCTTCCCAAGAAAAAAGATGGTTTGTTTTTAGTCTGAAGGAAAAGAATTACATGTTGCTCAAGACATTGGTTTGGATTCAGTGTATGTGTGTTTGTTTGTTTATTTGTTTTGATTCAGGAGATGGGGGTGAGGGTCTTTAACTGGCATTTCTCAGCAAAATTATTATTTTGTTCTGTTTGAGGCTTGTTACTGTCAAATTCCAAGGCATATAAAATTGTATGGCTTGTTATTATGAAAATGATGTGTGAAATCATGTCTTATATAAAAGGCCTCCTAAAGGACATAGGAGCATAGCCTGGAATCGGCAAAGAGTACAGGAATGGAGCCTGTTAACGTTCTTCCGAACTTTGAAGGGTGCTGTCTCCCATAGGACTTTGGAATGTATTGGTCTGAAACATAAGATAGACATGGTTCCAGAGAGACTGCCAATGCCAAGTGTTATGCTTAAAAAAAAACTGCAGATGAAGATTATTCACTGTATCCAGGTTGTCCCTAGGAGGATGAATGAGGGACTCTACTTGGGGTGACAATGGCAGATACTGACTTTCTTTAAATATGGCCCAGGAAGATCCAAAGTTCAACTTCACATGAAGAATTTGTTTAAAGAAAGAATTAGTTTTAAGAATGCTGAGAGTACTTGGAATTGACTAGTGCCTCCCAACACACACACACTTTTTCATGTCTATCTAGACCCTGAGAATGTGACCTTACTTGGAAAATAGATCTTTGTAGAAGAAATCCATTGAGGGTCTCAAAATGAAATTGTCTTGGCTTTAAAATGAGCCCTAAATCCAGTGGCCCTTATAAGAAAAGCCCTAAATAAGGACCCTATGGCCCTTATAAGAAAAGAAAGAGGGGCTGAGAAGTTGGCTAGGGGTTTTTACAGAAGAGTTAAATTCTTAGCACTCATATCAATAGCTCACAACTCCCTATAGCTCCAGGGAATCTCATGCCCTCTTCTGGCTTCCTCAGGCACACACACACACACACACACACACACACACACAAATATAAAACTATAAAACCTTAACTATGAAAGGGGGACAGGAGACACTCCAAGACAGGACAAAGCCATGTGAAGGCATAGGTAGAGATGAGAAAGGAGAGTCAGCCATTGCATGGACACTAGAGCTGATGCAAGCTGGGAGAAAGACCTGGAGTGAATTTTCCCTCAAGCAAGCCAGGGGGAACAGATCCTGATGAACCCTTAATTTAAGGCCTCTTGCCTTTCCATACTGAAAGACAATATGTTTTGTTGTTTTATGTGCTCGTGATTATGGCAGCTCAGAAAATGACTAATCCCAGAAATTCAGTACTCATATTGAGTATTTCAGCCTAATAGAGAAGATCCTTTCTTTGTGAAATAAATCTCATTGCCATTTATGAACAGATTATTGGTCAGATTTATGGGACACATGACCGTCAGAGCATTTGCAGGATCAGAAACATGTTGGCATTGCCCTTCTACACCCAGAGATTCAGAAAACGGCTCCAGGAGAGGGCATTTGGAGCCAGTATTGTGCTAGTATAACTATGGTTCCACATTGAGCAAGAAGCCTAGACAAACGAGCATCTATTCAAATGGAAACATATGTTTTCTCCCAAGGACCAAAACAATTTTAGGAGTATATGATACATGTGTGGCCTAGAATATGTCCAAAGACTTCCTGAAAACATAGAGAACTGCAGATGCCATCATGCGTCTGAACTTAACATTCTCATGTGATGATGTATCTGAACTCTCTACCTTACCCTGGAAGATACTTATCAATCCCCCCAATTTTATGTTTTAACTCTTTGAGAATTAATATAAAGTATTTTGTTCATATTCCACTCCTACCCCTTCATTCCCTCCCAACTTTTGTATTTATTTTGTTTTATTTGCTCCTCAGGTCCAATTTATGCTGTTCATGGTCTCATGGGGCCATCTACTAGAGCATGGTCAACATAATAGAGACTGTACCTTTAAATAAAACTGTCTTTCCCTCCCCCAGAAGCCATTAACTATTAATAGACCCTCAGCTGGGGGAGGGTTCCATGCTGGAGTGCTGACTGGCTTGATCTTGTGCAGATCTTATACAGCCAACCATACCTAGTATGAGTTCATGAGTGCCCTGGTCCTGTCTAGAACCTACTGTTTGGCCCTGTCCTTTTTGTCCTCTGGTGATTACAGTTTTCTCACCCTTTTTTTCTATGATAGCCCTGAGTCTTGTGTGTGTGTGTGTGTGTGTGTGTGTGTGTGTGTGTGTGTGTGTGTTATAGATATTTATTGTATTAAGAGGACTAACTTGTGAGGTAGGGTTAAAAAAGAAAGTGAGCTAATCTATACTTAAAAGAGGTAACTAGATGGTCTTGAATGATTTTGGATAGGCTATTGGACCCAGGGAAACCTTGTTCTCTGTAGTTGAAAGAAATGTATTGTTCCCTAAGTTGAGAAGTAGCTCGGTTCATATGTCGGTCATAATGTGAGAAGTAGTTTTGTTATCTAATTCTGATAACACTCAACTCAGACTTGGCTACAGGGAAAGAGAGCTTTCAGTAGTATAATGTTAAGTCTATGAGAATTAAGACTGGATAAGGTTAGAAAACCAAGTTCATTGAGAGCTAATGTCAGAGGCTGCCGGGAAAGCCCAGTAGAGGACAGTGATATGTTGAGACTTATTTATGCTTTTAGCTTTTATCGAATGGGAATTGTTTCTGATGAGGATGGAAGACAATGGGTAAAAAGGAGACAGGAGAGGACCCGGGGTCTCCTGACCATGGCCTGAACTGTAATCTGGTATGCTGATGGCAGATCACCTATCTTGGTCAGATATGTGACACAATTTGATGATACAGGAAACAAGCTCCACTTTCAACATTTGGCAGTAGAGATGAAGCAAAGCTGCCATTGTGGAAAGTAAACACAGGCCTAAGCCATGGAGTAAGGTAGAGCTATATTATTAAAACAACTGAGTGGGGCAGGGGGCCTGCAGACACAAAGCTATTAGCTCAGGGAAGCCATGGTTCGGATCTTATAAACAGTGAGAATGTGCCTTGTGATAACACAGTCAAGGCTGTTTCCTACAGGTTCAGGAAGGAAACGAAGTCAAAGGAAACAGAGGTTAAAGGTCTTCTGAACATTTGAATGGGACATTGAGACAATTCAGGAAGACAGTACTGGCCTCACTCTAGCTCTGTCCTTGTGCTGATACTATACTTAGATTATTGCTGTCTCAGTCAACATGAAGGCAAGCAGGCAGCAATCACAAACTTCAGACCTGGAGATTGTCATTGTGAGACTTTACATGTGAAGGTTAGAGCTCAGACTGTTTGGGGGCTCATTTAACAAAGGGATCATAGGAGGCGGAGTCTGAAGCACCACCTGGCAGCAATCCATTTCCTTAAGAGTCTTGATAGCATACATGCTCTGTATCCCACCATGGGTGAACAAGAATAGTTTCATGGCAAACTCTCTCACACAGGAACATGTATTGGTCTTCTTCTCATCCTCAATTCTTTCTTTTCTCTTTCCTTTCCTCACTGTGTGTTGACCTCTTTGTCACTTTAAAACCATCTTTAAAAACAGAAATGTCCTCTCCCCTCTCTGAAAGAAAAAGATGCTTCTCCTACCCTCCTCTTGGATGGGTCCCGTGGTGGCGCTTTGCTGTTCAGACTACAGGGCATAGCTTCGATCCTATTATACTTTAGTGACTATTACAGAGAAATTCCCAAGAGAGGCGCTATCTCTGCAGATCCTATGAAATATTCAGATCCCAAATAGTCTCCAAGTCCTGATAACTCTGTCTGAAGCAGGAGAATAGACCATACTGTCTTTTGAGAGGAGGTTAAGAACATATCCCAACTGGATTCTTTTCTTGTGTTTGATTTTTTAGGCTGGTAAGATGATTTAGCAGATAAGTATGTTTGTTGTGCAGACACAAAGACCTGAGTTCAGATCCTCATTACCCACACTAAAGCTAGATGTTGCCACATACCCCTGTAACCCTAGTGCTGGGACTGGAGTTAGGGATAAGAAGATCACTGGCTGGCCAGTCTGTCCATCTTGAAAACTGAAATGGTCTTAGTAAGAGACTGTGTAAGGAGTAAGGTAGAGAATAGTAGAGAAACCAAATTTCTCTGGCCTGTGTGCCCACACACATGCCCAGCTACATACATGTCACACACACCATGCACGTAGACACAGAAAGTGTCCACTGTAAATGGAAATGTTGTAACATGGATTTTAACCTTTACTTCTTATTTTACCTAGTATTTGTTTTATTGGGGCACTCTCTTTCTAAGTGAGGGATTCGTGGGTACTGCAGTCTTCACGGCTGAGGTTCAAGGACATTTAAGGTGTTCACTGTTGAGATTCAAGTGTAACCAGCACTGGGTATGAACAAGATTAATCCAAGGTTTCATAGACATGGACAGAACATGACACAGGGGCCTGAGGCAGCTAAACCAACCTTTGATTACCACTGTTGACATAGGACATGGTAGTTTTATTTCCTTTCCTAAAGTAAGTCTATAGAAGGTAAGTCCTGGAAAGCTGAAGGGAAAAGAAAAAAAAAAAAATCAAGGGTAAATTTGTGTTTTGATTAAAATAGAATAATTAGTCCTAATTATTTAGAATTTGCTAAATTCCAACTTGGTGGTGGTTTCACCTGGATGGAGTGAATTGTAGGTTCCCATTATAATTGCCCTCATTTTCTGACTATGAGCTCTAAGGGAAGTGAATGGGAGATTTATAAACCAAAGTGTCTACACTCTCTTTAAGGGTTTGGAAAACTGACTTTAACATATGTGTGCTTAACATTTGGCAGCCTGCCCATCTTTGCTAAGACCTTCTTTCATTCTTGATTTTTTTAGATAATCGTACAAACAGAAAATAAGGCTTAAAACTGTGTCTCTGCTGCAAAGGCAGTTTTCAAATAAAAAACATTTCATTAAGGATAACCTTATGCCAGGAGTGGGGAGATGACTTGATGGTTAAGAGCACTTTGCTTTTGCAAGAGGGCTCACCTTCAATTCTTAACCCCCACCTCAGGCACCTCACAACCATCTGCAACTCCAGTTTAGGGCATCTGATGCCCTCTTCTGGCCTCTATACACTACATGCACTTAGTACACAAACTCATTCCCACAAGCAAGCATAGACATGAATACAATGAAAAGAACAACCTTAATGCATAGCTCCTATCATACATATTTTTTTAAAAAAATGGAACATGTTCTATGCTTGAGATCCTTTGTTTCTAGAAAGCTCTATAACTTGACTACGTTACCTCTGAAAATCACATTACCTTGAGTCTATTGTAAAGTTGTCAGGTTTAGCAATAAAAGCACAGAACACCCACTTCAGTTTGCATTTTGGGTAATAAACACATTTTTTAAATTATCTTTTGAAGTCAGCATACAAAACAATGGCTTTCATTATAGCATTTACATGCCTATGTATCATTATGCATTGTTCTTTCTTCAACTTCATTGTTGCTGTCGTGTGTGTCTGTGTTTGTATGTGTGTGATGTGTGTGAGTGTGGGTACACTTATACTACCATATGCTGCACACTCAAGTCATAAAAGCCCTTTGGTGACTCATTTCTCTTCAGCATGGATCAGGTGGTCCGGCTTTGTAAGCACACCTGCCTCCTGAGCCATCTCTCTAGCCCCAACATATGTTGTTCTTATTTATCTTGCCACCTCTGACCCCTCCCACAGCCCCTGCCCAGATGAGGAGCATGTACACGCTAGGTATACACACTTATTATTGTCTATATAGGCATATATTAGTTCTGAAGTATCGGACAGTCATAATTAGGGATCAGTGTAGACTACTTTGCCTCTTCTCTCTAATGATTTCCTACCATTAAAATAAAGCACACGTTCTCAGACCTGCTGACCTGGACATCAGAATAACTTACAAAGAGAAAGAGAAATTTCAGGGGTTACACCACAGAGCATGGATGCCATATCTTCCTATCTCCTGGGTATGGAGAGATTCCTGTTAAATCACAGATGGTACCCACAGTTTCATGAGCTGTTCACTTTGGCATCCTTCAGAGACTACTGAATCCCTCACTAGAGCCCCTGCCTCAGCGCCTGGAAGTTAGCCTCCTCGGGGATTCCATCATTTCAACTTGGATCCATTCCAAACCTGCCTAGCAATTAAGCTAGTGATTCAGGCTTTATGAAGTTCAGACTTGATGGACTAACGTAAGAAAAGAAGTCCAGGGCCAAATTTGAGAGAATAAGTAAGAATCACTGGCAATGTTGGCATAGAACATGCATTTAAAACATCACTCTGCCATTGCCTTTGCAATTAAACAGCAGAGATTCTTTTCATCCACACACTGAGGACTGAATCTAAGGCCTCACAAATGCTTTTTGCCTAATAGATCCCCAGCCCTCTTTCTTGTTTCTTTTCTTTTGAAGCAAAGTCTCTCTCTGTAGCTCAGAATGGCTTTGAATTTACCCTGTAGCCCAGGCTGGTCTTGAACTTAGTCTGTGGCTCAGACAGACCCTGTGGCTATGGTCTTCCTGTCTCAGCCACCCAAGCATCGGGGATAACAGGCCTGTACCACCGAGCCTACCTTCATGGAGCATTCATGTTGAAGGGGCTTTGTAGCCAGTCCAGCAAAGATGAACCTCATTTGAATTCTGTTTGTTTCTGTTGACACCTCAAGAGTTGGTATGATGCTCACCTAGAAAGAATAAACTGAAAAAATTTTGCATATCTGTAGTCCTGAAATGGGCCTAGGAAAGATTCTCATGACCAGAAAACCATTAGCATGCTGTAACTTATTTTTACAATAAACAACCATAAGAAAAGAGGGAAAGCCACACTCGATTAAACCTACAATCTGTTAATCAGAATGGTGCTGAAGTTTCCACCCCCAGGTCTTCTCTAGACAAAATGTCAAGTGAGATGAGCCATTTTAATTCTTCTCTTAAATCCAGATTTTAATAACATGCACCCTGGTAGAAGAGCTGGTACTTGACTTGTGGGCATAGCATCCTTTCCTGAGAAGCAGCCTGGGCCTGGACCCAGTCTTGGACCCAGGATCGCTAGAGAATCAGATCCAGATACAGCAGATGAGTCATTATTTCACCCTCCTTTCTCTGCAGGGCATAGTTGCCAAGAGGGGGATGAGGCATGGACTGGGTCTGCTGGAGACCATTTTATTCCAAAAAGTCTTGCCAGGCTATCTCTGTCTATGCTTGTTTCACACATGGAGGTGCATCGATGCCATCCACCAAGGAACCATAGACAGGGAGGAAGATACCAGGCAGAGGAAGCTGCTTAAGTGACCTCTTGGTCTGCATTTCTATGCCTTTGACAACTCAGCATGTGGCCCACTGGCTCCTAAGCTGAACTTGCAAAGACATGGACTTGAGAGAGACATGGCTGTCTCCAGCAGCTGGATTCAGAGTGAAGCAGCAGACACCAACAGAGTCCTTGAAACCAGTGCAAAGGGGTAAAAGAGGCAGGAAAGGGGGAAGACAAAAATCACTGTCTGTCTTCTGGGTACTGTGGGAAAGTTTGCCAGTGGAGAGTTTATTCATAAAGGTTTTGGTTTGATTCCTTTCCAGCAGTTGGCTCCTACCACACCACTCCTTTATTCTTGTCTTTCTTACTTAGAAAGCAGATTTATCTGTTTTAGTGTATGTGTATGTACACACAGATGTGACTCTATGTACGGGTGCGTGCAGGTGCCAATGGTTTCTGGAAGGTGGCTTCAGATCTCTTGGAGCTGGCATTGGAGGCATGTTTGACTTAGGTACTGGGATTCAAACTCTGTTCCAGATGATAGAGCAGCAAGTACTGTCAATCTCTGATCCATCTCTCCAGCCTTTCGCCCTTGGTTTTCTGATACTCATCACTCACAGTGACAAAGTTGTCTAGGTTTGGTCACCCTGTCTCTATGCTTCATCTGCTTTTGCAAGGAGAAAAAGAGACCTCTACCCCAGGTAATGTGATTAAAAATGTAAAGCAGTGATCTCCTGCTTTCATGTCATTAGAGCAGGGGAAGAATTACCCCACTGCCTCATGGCCTTGGTGTTTGGGGTGCTTTTCTTTAGAAAGTTCCAGGTGCCTTTGCACTCAGAGCACATGGACTATTTATGAGGCAGTGTCATCCCTGTTTATAGGGGATCTGCTTTCTTTCTTTCTCTCTTGAAGAAACCTGTTATTCAGTGGGCTGTAAAATGGGAAATAAAGATCAGAGGGAGTGGAAATCATATAATGTACCTGGGTAGAAGCCCAAGAAATCTCCCATAAAATGCAAGACATTTAGAAATTTGCACCCTATTATTTCAGCAGGGCTCTCCCTGCTATCCCTCTGCCTTTGTTCTGAGACAGCTTGGTAACCTGATGTCCCCTCCTCTGTTTGCTGGAGGAAGAAGAGCAAGACATAAAATTTTGTTTTCCTAGTTAGAGTTACTTTGAGGTACACCAAGATGTTGGGGTTCTGTATGGACTCCAGAATGGCTTTGGTGTCCAGCAGTCACCCTTAATGGTGGTATTGGTACAGCAGGTAGATCCCTCCCACAGTAGAGCACTGATATATTGCTTCCCTGCTTGGCCCCATCCCCAGCCACCATTAGCTGTGTTAGGTTCAGTAGGCTTTGTAGATCTTCTGGGTCTTCTAGCCAATCCTATCACATTTGTGTTCTTGCTGAGTGGCCTGCCACTACTTTTGACCAGGTGACAGTGTCATCTATGTTGTGGATCGCATCCGTCCTGCTCACATCCTGGGATCCTCTGCTCCCCCACCCTTCTTGAGGCTTCCTGGTGTCGTGCTGCTTTAAAAACCTGGTGTCCAGAAATAGACTCAGCAGGAAGGTCGAGGGTGATGTGACCTCAGCCAACCACACCACACACCAGCCCAAGTGGAGTCAAGTCACTGTTTCTTTTGGTCCCTGTATGTCACCTTTTCTTTCTGTTCCCTTTCCTCACCCCCATCATACACCTATAAAACCCCATTCTGGTTCTCTCCAGAGAACAACAAGCCCCATATTCGATGTCTATTCGTGTCTACCAGAGCTCAGAGGAAAAGTTAAGGTCAACGTGGCAGCTTCCCTTCGAGGCCAACAGATGGTGAAGGTTAACTGACAGCCCTCTGACTGCCTCTTTTGAAGTAATTGGAGATAATTTGTATTTTGAATCAGAACTTGACCATTGTCAGAAGGGAAGGAGGTTAATATAGAAATGATTTTACATTAGCCCCCATTTCTTTGGACCCCTCCCCCTGCTTGTGGCCCCTCCCTCAGATCCCTGCTCTTTAATCTTTGCTCCAGGCTATGGGTAGGATTGTCTCTGGGCTCTGTGTGCCTCATTTTAGGCCACGGCTGTTATGAAAGCCAATGAAGCTTATTAAGGACGATGATAATCTCTTCTAGGGATGCATTACTGTTTTTGTCCCGAGGTCCAATTAAAGCCACACATCCAAAACAAGATCTTCCACACCCCTAGCTCCTTCCTCACTTAAAACCACTTGCAAACAAATGCACAGGCTCCTTCCTTTCTGCTTCTGACACAGAACAACTTCACAGAGCACAAAATGGTAGAGTGTTTGCATTTAAGAAGGGGACAGGCTTGCCCCCACTACCCTCCGAGACTCACCTTCTTCAAGAAAATTTATTTTAATTTCAAAGCTTGGCTTTGGGGCTCCCTCGATGTGAAGTATGATATTGTTTACCTCCTGACTGTAGCCTTTCAAAGACTTTACAGGATCTCCTGAAACCCCTCTGGGGAAAGCAAAGGGAGAGGAAGAAAGCCCTGGGAAGCAGGAAGTGTTCCTATGTTCCAGAAAAACAAACAAACAAACAAACAAACAAGCAATCTCCCCGTTCCTCTTTCTGCTCTTGGCACAAATTCTCCCAGAACCAACAGGTTATTGTCACATTGTTGTTCTTCTTTGTCTTCTTTTTCCTTCTCCTGCTCCTCCTCTTCATCATCTTTTTTTGTGTGCCGGTGTGTGTGGATTCCAGAGGTTGACACCAAATGTCTTTGTTGATGGCTTGCCTCTTCCTTGAGGCAGAGTCTTAGTGAACATGGTGCTCACTGACATCATGTGAGCACTAAGCATCTCTAAGCTGGCAAACTCTTACTTACCTACCATCAACAGGTTTTGCAAAGGAACAGGAAAAGAGATTGGATGTTGTTAATGGTCTACTTTGGGAGAAACCCAGATACAAAAGATGTTCCCTGGCAGAGGTGGCCACAGTATGAATGAATCTGACACACAACGACACCATCAGGGAATAAGACCTTTGGGAAAGGACCCACAGCCTCAATTCCCTTACTGCCTGTACCTTCTTAGCTTAGCTCACTGTGTACAGCTGATGAAGACAGAGATTCTGTTCCTACAAAGATACACACTTTCCTGTGAGTTGTGACACTCAAGGGATGTTGGTCAGTCTAAATAATCACCTTTATGTCTCCTGGCCGTGATGTCAGCCCAAGGAGAAAAATGTCACTACTGAACAAATAAAAGAAAAACCCAGTCTTTGATATGTGGAAATCTGTAAAGCAAGAAATTGGTACCACTAGTCATAAAATGAGTCTCAATACAGTATCTAATATATTCAAAATATAGACATATATATGTGCACATATATGCATACATTTTTTTAAAAAAGGAGTTTTATTCTGCATCATCATAGAAAGTTTCAGTGCCCAGAAATCAGAGAGGAGGAGGGAGCATGGAGACTGAGGTTTGTCTGTAGCACATGTCGGCACAATTTGTAGCAGAAGTGCCGAAAGCAATATTTGTTTTATCATATACATATGGTTTATTATAAAGCACTTCCCCCCAAAACACACACACACACTAACTTGGAGAAAGAAAAGAATTTGTCATATTATTCTTAGTTTTTTCTTAACCACCCCATAGAAATGGCTACAGAATCTTCAGAAGCAATTCAAGTACCTCTGTGGCTTTCATCAGATGTTCTCTGTACAAGGGAAAGGGGAAAAAAAAATCGTTCTATCTTTTTATTTTTACTTTGCTTTAATCTTATTTGATGATGTCTCAACAGGCTGGGACATGCTTTCTTGGATGGCAATTTCACCACGCCATATGTGTCTCTCACAAGAGAGCAGAGTGAGATGGATCTTGGCAGGGAGAGAACTAAACACATCGACAAAGGAAAGGAAAAAAAATTATTTACTTAACTCCCTGTTGCCTGCATGCATTTCCCCTTTACGGAGACTCCCGGTGCTGTGCTTCAGACCTGGTCTGCTTCAAACAATTGTTTGACACACGGATCCTATTTGTCATGTTTCCTCATCACCTGCCCTAGTTCTCCTGAAAATTCACATTAAGCATTTCAATGACCATGGAAAGAGATAGTCAGTTCTCCCTAGACCCTCAGTGTTGGAGAAGCATGAAACCTGCCCTCTAGAAGAAGAGCAAAGCCCATGTCCCCACCTTCTACTTCCTCAGTAACAGCAGAACTGGGGGTCTGCTCTGCCATCTGGTCAGGAGGGGTCCTCTATTCTGCCTGATGCAATGTGGAGCTCAAGTGTAGAGTTTTCTCTGTCGTTATTAACAGGTGAATGTGAGCAGGCTGTGCAGCATCTGGTAGATTCCTAGAGCTGTCAATTAAATATAAGGAAATTATTGCCAGTGACATGGGAGGTGACTACTGGTCCTAATATATCAGACTTGTATTGTTTATACTACAGGAAACAGAGATTGATTCAAAGATGACATCAGAATCCTGGTCTGAATTCCTTGGTCATCATAAATGGGGCCAGTGACTATGGATGTCATGTATTAGGGCCATAGGTACTCAACTACCTGGTGAAAATACTAGAAATATAGAATATGTGTATACATACGTACAATAGGAATAAAATATTTTATATTATACATATTATAAAACATAAAATATATGATACTGTTTCTTTTGGAGAATTATTGACCTTCTTGTGACCTCTAGTGACCTGTTGTGAACTGCAGCTTAGAGAATGATGAAGTTCAATGATCCATTTTGAAATGTATTGTGATTTAGGAGCTGGGGAAATGGCTTGTTTGTTATAAGCATTTGCTACTCTTTCAGAGGATCACAAGTCTGTCCAGGGCAGCCCCATCTTCACATCCGCAAGCTCATAACTGCCTGTAACTCTAGCTTCAGGAGACCCAACACCCTCTCCTGGCCTCAGAGCATACCTACACACAAGTGCCATATACACATTGCATTTCCTCAGCACAAATAGAATTCTCACAGCAAAACCAAGAGAAGCAGGATGGATTGCAGCATCTTGGGTGTTTTTTTTTTCTGAGAACCAAGACACTGGGATTCTCAGAACTCTGTTCTGAGACTATGAGTATAACAGAGAGAAGGAAGGCATTTTGTTCAAGGAGGAAAAGAACATCAGATACCTGATCATCATGCTGCATTTATGTTGCCTTTTATATGGTTGATCTTTCTGCCCAAGCGATTCTTAGAACATCAAGTACCAGTTAACATGGACAACTGAAGACAAATAATTCTCAGTTTCACTCCCTGCTTGCAGCAGCCGAGATTTCTCTTCAGAGTCCCCTTCACACCACAGCCTCCTTATGATAGGGAAATGTTAGCCTCCAAGGGCCTTTGTTACACAAAGGAAGCCAGGCAGAGGTAGCGCAGGCCATGTAGTCTCAGTACTGGGAGGCAGAGGCAGGAGGATTCCTGTGAGTTTGAGGCCAGTCTGGTCTTCAGAGCAAGTTCCAGGACAGCCAGAACTGTTACACAGAAAACCTGTCTTAAAAACGAAACATATACATAAATTTAAAAAAAAAAATGCTGGAAGAGATGTCTCTGTCCTCTGATATTCCAGGCTGATTTTATTAAATATAAAATATGTCACCACAAAGTTGAGTTGATTCCATAACATTAGTGGATCTTATGATGTCTACTCTTTTCAGCTTTTGCCCTAGAAATTTGCTGTCTGATCATTTGTGTGTGCCATGGCAGCGTTTGTGTAGATTGCAGAGTTAAGTGTTCAATGACCTAATGGCATGCTTACACTAGGTGCTAAAAACATGTGTAGAGAATAGGAAATACATGTGTCTTAATTGTACATTTGCTTGGTTTTGCAAATTAAAAGGAAGAGGTGGGGGAGATTACTGGAAACATGGTAGAGAATGAAGATTCTTGGCAATGAGGTCTTTTCCATTTGGTCTCCTCTCCTACTAAAAACACCATCTTGTCCATTAAATGTGTCAGATTAATACAGTTCATTTCTTGAGTTAGGGCTCTAGTTAGAAGTCCATTTGGATGGGTAAAAGATGCTTGTTTTTGTGTGCTTTTTCTCTTGCTCTCTCCTTTTCTTCTCCATCATCCCCCTCTGATACATAACCCACAATGAGCACACACATACTTGATAGACATCTATAGTGGGAATATATATATATATGTATATATATATATATGCTTTCAACATAAACCACCAAGATGGAATTAGCCAATGTTGATGATGACAGTTGCAAATAGGAATACAGGAGAGAAGAAAATGCCAATTGCACATTGAGGGAAATAAAGAAAAAAAAAATCTGGCCACAGTGGCTCATGCCTGTAGTCCTGGCTAATTTTGGAGGCTGAAACAGGAGGATTGCTTGAGCCTAGGCATTCATTTGAAACCAGCCTAAGCTGTACAGTGAGACATGCTTCCCCATCTCTAAGCCTTAAATAAATAAAAAAAAAAAAGTATAAAGAAGACAAGTGAATGTGTTACTTCCAGAAAGAACACTGCATTATGCACACATCCCCTCCCGGATCATTCGAAGTCTCTGTATTCACAAAAAACTCAGCTCTGGGAACAGGATGTGACAGAGCAGGGTGTGGGTGGGTATTGTAATGTATCCAATTTCTCCAAAATGAAACAGTGCTTCAAATCGATTTAAAAATGAGATGTAATCTGCATGGTTTGATAAACTGACTTTTTTTTTTTTAGCAGAAAGAATTCTGAATTTTAGCAAGCGCTAAAGCTTTTAAACATCTTAGGAGACAAAGCCTATGAACTCTGGGAAAGTCTCTGAGGTTTGGAGAATGCAGAGAACCTGACATCCAGCCCGCCACCCTCCCTTACCCTTAGTTAAACATATCTTGCATCTGCTTTGTCAGTGTTTAGAAGGGTCACTAAGCACTTCAGGGACCACTTTGTCCTTTTAACAGATTTTTACTTTTAAGATAAAAATAGATGAGTGATTTGGTCAAATCAGTTCATTTATGCTAACTTAAAAAAAAACCCTTAATTATGTATTTGAATGATAGTAGTTGTTTGAAGAATACAAGTGTAGAGTATGTTCGCTCTCTCTCTCTCTTCGTGTGTGTGTGTGTGTGTGTGTGTGTGTGTGTGTGTGTGTGTGTTGGGGATATCCTTTTTCTTCACTTTTAGTGCAGTGTCCAGGAGGTCTCAGGAGGGACGAGGGAAGGTGTGAAAGAGAGAAACCAGAGGAACAGCAGAAAAGCTGCTCTGTGGCCCTCCAGGCCCCATGGCTGCTGGGGAAGCAAAAAAAGTAAGCAGTAGCAATGTCTCCTGTAACAGGAGATTTGGGTGTAATTTGTTTAAATAGCAGCAATAATGATTATTAATTCACCCTTCCAATGCTAACAAAGACCTGGGTTCTGTTAGTTTGTGTTTTAGATTCATTTTCAAGCTCAAGTTTATTTTAGGCTAATGCTCCTATCAATGGAAATACAATTAGCTTTAGCGTCCCCTCCCAAATATATAGATAGAGTTGATATTTGCCAATCCTGAATAAAATGCTTCCCTTTCAGAACGGTACTGGAGAAACACGGTTCTCCCCAGCTTTCTCTTTGCAGAGTTCTTCTTCACTTTACTGGGAAACAATAAGGAATTCTTTTTGTTCTCTGCCACTGAAGGTGTAACAGACATGTTTTGAAATACCTGCACTATAGAAACAGTGCTTAGAAGCAAGAGCAGAATCAAAGCGAAAATAAAATTACAAAATGGTAGAACCGGACTTCTTCGCCTACAATTTGCTTGTGCCCCTCATTGTGGCAAAACTTTGGGAACAGGTCCTGGTTGCTTATTGTCACTTTTTGATGTTGTAACCTTAGACGTAGTTTTAGCTGTACTTTATCTTGCTTGGTGTAAAAGGTACAGATGCCCCAGGGGCCCTGGCCGAAGGAACCCGTGTTCTCTGAAAGGCAACTGGGATGGAGGCCTGCTGTCAAGAGGGGCAGGCACCAGAGCAGGGTCCAGCTTGTCCTCTCTAGTTCATCGTCCACTCCATCAAAGGGTCTAATGGTCAGCAGAGGAGGCTAAATGTCTCCCCCGTGACCTGACATTAACGGAGTGGACTGGTTTAAGTGTTACTGACGGTGTCGCAGAATGATTCGGACGCCAATACCCGTTTCCCTCAATGAGCCGTCATCTGGGCATGACTTCATACAGCTCTGCCCTGACACAGCCCATCCCTGAAGTGGTCCTGGGGGACTCCCCTCACCTCCGAGACCAGCAGACAGCCCACTGATCAATGCCCTCTGACAACAAGTGAAAGCATCACCTCGCCTCTCACCCCTCCACCCTGTGTGCCTCCCAGCCCCTTGCCCGTCTGACCAGCTCGAAAATGATAAAGATAAATTGTTTTATCTACACATAGAGGCTGACAAGGAGAAAGATGAGGGAAGGAGAAAACCCACCCAGTTTGTGTAGAGCCTCAGATTCCAGCTTTCTGCTTCTCATGTAATTTTGATGGGAGGAAAAAAAATCAGGCAGTATATCAAATGTAGAGCTTGAGTGATCCAGAGGGAGGAAACATGTGGAATTGTGAATATTTTCTGCTCATATATAAGAGAGCCTATAGCATGAGCTCTGTGGGTGTTAAGGAGACACGGGGCATTTTCTGTGTCTGGAGTGGAATTTTTTAAAATATGTATATGTATTGGAAATGAATTTAAATTGTAAGATTTCTAAGAAACAGTGTATTTTTCAAAACGGAACTCAGTGACATGGTATTTTAGAAAGATCTCTAGAAAAACCTTGAAATGCTTTTAAGAAAGAAGATTTTACTGCAGGGTTCTAAAATAACCATTTAAACCAAATGCACCCCTATGTATTTGGATTAGAAATATAAGTAAGGGAGATGGTAGACTGTAAATATTTTCTTCTCTTCATAACCATTGTTTACTTCGTGACTTAAAAATGAAAGCCAGGAACCTATAATACCCTAGAAAAAATATGAGACACATAAAAATATAGGTAAAATATTTTAAATCTATTTGAAATATTTGATAATTGGATTAAAATGTTTGAGGATTTTTTCTCACTCTAACAATAAAGCAATTTTTATTATTGTTTTTGGTGGAATATTTCCTTATTAAATAATTTAAAAATTATTTTCTTTCAGGCAGAAAAGCAAAAAAAAAAAAAAAGTTAAACTGAGACTCACATTTCTCATGTAAAAGCAAGCATATGCCTGCATATTTAAAAGAAAAAAAGTATATCAAAGGGCATTCTCATTTCAAAGTACTACCTTTTGAACTATTATTTTTCAATGTCCCTTTGTGATTTCTGAGACTAAATTCCATCTCTGCTTTTTTTTTTTTCAGCCAAATACTTGCTTTTATAGTTTTGGCTACTAAGAGCTATCTGGACTCAAGAAAATTTTTTTTATTTGCTGTAGTAAACAAGAAAATAAACCAATTAGAAAAGAGTAAAGTAGTAATATTTTTGATAAAGACCCATCTTTGGCTGGTGTTTAAAATCATTGTATGCCTAACTTATTTACATAGCAATTCAATGACACTTCTTCACACAATTATTTGCACATGTTATCTTTTCCTTCTTGGCTTTATTCATTTTTTAAAAATGTGTTATCTCTCAAGCAGAGTAAATATGTTGCTCAAAGTATATTTGTGTTATTTCAAAAAATATTAGTACCTTAAAGATGATGTTTGGAAAATACAGTTGGCATATCTGTAACCCAAAAAAAAAAAAAAAATACAAAACAAAAAAATTTCTGAGAACATTTTGTTTTTTACAGACTAACATTAGTAACAGATCAACATTTCCCTTCCAGGGAGCACAATTATTCATTATGTAATTGCACTGAAAATATTAAAAAGAGTTAGTTCTAAAGTGTCAAAAGTCAAGCTTAACAAATTTAAAGACAGTGAAATGAAAACTCAGTTAAGCACAAAAGAACCCTTTAGAATTTCGTGAAAAGCTATGCCAAGAACCGAAGAAGCCGGGGTCTGTGACTCTAGCATTTAGTTTATTAGGTCCAGCGCTCGTCTTCAAAGGGGAAGGACAGCCAGCCGTGTAGCAGTTAAGGACTTAGAGGAATTCCGAGAATTTGAAAGCTTTTTTTTTTTTTTTTTTTTTTTTTTTGCCAAAATGGATTCCGTGTGCACTTGAGCCATAAACACTGATTTGGGATTTTTTACTCAACCGTTTGCTTCTGGCTGTGTCTGTACATTTATATAATTATGAAATTCCAAGTCAGGAAAGGTAGAAAAATCAGGGAGCATACGACCAAGCAGACATTATTACCCATATTAGGAGCAGAAACCTCACAGAGTCCTCTGCTGAAGTGAGGGAGGGCAGGTGCCAGATTTCTTACAGTAAAGCAGCATTCCCAGTGACTATTTGCTCAGACATCAAGTTTTTCAGTGGTTTTCAAGTAACCTTGGGGCACTGTGTCTCTGATCACAAGTTCCAAGATCATCAGGAAAGCCACATTCTCAGTGCATTTTGAAACAGGAACCACAAGAATGGTGGTAGAGCAATCTGAAGTGCCCCGGGGGAGCACACAGCCTGGAGGGAGCCAGGACTTGCCACCAGGGCAGACATAGTTTGTGTCCATCAAGGGACAAGCGCCTTTCTTGGTTCAGGACTTAAATAAGGCATTTTAGAGCTGTGCCTGAATAAAAAGAGAACAGCGTCCACTTTGTATTATGAAAACCAAATTCTATTTACCGTCAAGATTACCAGTGAAGGCTGTCCACCTCTGTGCACCCTCCACCCTGCATGCTGTCCCGGAAGTACATAAAACCTTCTCCTAAGGTTAAAAAGGCTCTCGAGAGACGTGGTTTTGACATGAGGGAAATTTCTTGTCCCAGAAATCAGGGAAAACATTCAGAGAAAGAGGAATTTTCAGGAGGCTCAAAGAAAGTCTGAACTTGTAACAAAATAAATGAAGTAGGATTTCATTTAAACGGGGTTATTACTTTCTTTTTATTAGCTCTGATTGTGTGGTCTTCTTCCTTCCTTCCTCTTCTTCCTCTCTCTCCCCGTTTAATTTAAAGGCAATTGGGTGGCATGGGACTCACTTTGTAAGTATGAAAATACAGTGGTATACTAGCAGATGTGCGTGCAGGAGGGGAGGGAATGGGGCACGCACCCTCACCACAAAGATCACTGGGTTTTTACACAAAGAACAAATCTGTACGTCCTACATTGTCATTAGGATGGAAAGATTTCTTTTTCTTTTCTTTTTATCATTTCAATATAAAAAAGGGGGGCTCTCTCAGGATGAGGTTTCTGCTTTTGCAATGTTGGATATGTTATTATTATAAAACGTGGTTATATTCTCTGCTTCTCGCACTAACAATGGGGACAGGGGTAGGGGGTGGGTCGGAGGGGCCTGAAATGACAGAATGAGGGACACACAATAGCATGGCCGTGACTCTGAACAAATAAATAAAACATGCGAGTGGCAATCTCTGCTGTACCTCCCGTCCCCCCCCCCCCCGACTGTGATTAAATTTGCTGTGGTCATTTCCCAAATGTCTGCCTGATTAAAAAAAGAAGAAGAAGAAGAAAAGAAAAGAAAGAAAAAAAGAAAAGACCAAAATGAAGAAGACCAAGAAGCTGCAAAAGCAGCCTCAGCCCTTACAGCACCCAGAGATTTCTTACACACGGCGACTATAAGCAAGGACCCTTCCTGGGGCTGGCAATCTCCACTCCTGTCAATCATTTCTAAGGGCACAGACATGCGTGCCACTTTCATTAGCGAAAAATGCTCCCCATCTGATTGCTGTCTTCCTCCTACCCCCAAAAAATGAAGAGGGGAAAAAGCCCTGGGAAACCTTGAACAACAACTGTGCCCCCCCTAATAAACAGCTACCCCACAAACACTCACAGAATCCCACTGGAACCCTAGCCCAGGCTGCCTTGTGCTTACTAACAGGATTTCTCATACTCTTTCCTTCAACACCACCGCTTCCCAGCAACCCATTGGATGCATAGGAAGGAAAAAAAGAATACATTTTAATATATCGAGGGTGGTGGTGGGGGATGATTTGGGTTGTGGAGCCCTGTTCTTTAGTCCTAGAAAAAAATGATGAGGCTGTTGTGGGATGGGATAAGATGGGGGGGAGGGTTAATATTGCAAGATAATAGCAACTATGTTAATATCCGGAATTTTCAATGTAGCATAAGTACATTTTGTTTTTCCTTTTAGCACGATTTATAATTAAAGATTTTAATCTGGCTTCACATTGAGTTAATAAGCCCTTTGATTGATTAGGATTCATAAAAATTGCCATTCCCGCTGATACTTTGTGTTTCTGGGGATGCTCCTCTGAAAGGCTGGGTTAAGGTGAATAGGAAGCGGCCATTGTTCAGGCTGAGCTGGGCCAATTCTGGGAACTCCAAACTGCTGTACTCTGTCTGTCCTCAGCAGTATCTTGTTGTTCAGTCAAATTAATGCAGATAGGATCCGCTGGGCTCCAGGGTAGCCAATTCTAGGGGGAAAGTTCTTTTTACATTTTTCACCAGGTGTTCTGCACACAGTCCTTTGCTTCTGTGCCGTGACCTGTGTTTTGGTTGATGCAAATAAATAAATAAAAGCCACAATGAAATCTCATCAAATTGATGAAATAGAAATGTTAGGAACTGTTTCAAAGATAAAGGGGAGGAAAGCACAAAGTAAATCCTGTGGATGAGACAAGCCCTAGACTGCTAAGCTCAGATTTTTCTTTACAAAATTCAACTTCAGAAGCTAGGCGAGCCAATAAATTACCCGTTTGCATTAATGGCCAATCCTGCAATATGTGGGAAGTGTCCTCCTTCAGCTAAAGGGATGTCTTAGAAATGTAAACACAAATGGATAAATAGGAGACAGAAAGAGGGGCGGGGAGGCAGCCAGTCGGTGGCTAATGCTATTTATCGGGTTAAATGATAGACCCTGCCACCCTATCCTTCCAAAACCAAACCAAAATTAAGAGCCAAATCAAGAAACAATGATAAATTCTGAGAAGAAGAAGAAGAAGAAGAAGAAGAAGAAGAAGAAGAAGAAGAAGAAGAAAGATGGCACATGTGAGCAAGAGCCTGTTACCTGAAATGTCCTGCCAGAAAGAACCCTTCAGCTTATTGTACCCTGGATGTCTGGGTGTGTGTGT
>PVIH01000471.1:169174-346370 GCA_004025045.1 Sigmodon hispidus
AAAAAAAAAAAAAAAAAGCAAAAAAAAAAAGCAAAAAAACCTCCCTCGATGATGCTCACCCTTAGGGATCAATACTGTCTCTCCTCCCCTGTCATCTGCCCTGAATTCTTGGCTTGCCTAGCGTGTTTTGTGTACTCTTATTCCGATTCTGAAGAAGCCCAAATACAAATAGTTTTAGGGATCATGAGAAAACGAAGAGCCCCCTTGTCCTGAGAGTAAGGAGACTTGGGGAAGTGTCCCTCGGGTAGTGGGCAGGTAGGGCTGGCCTCACCTTCACTCTGGGGCTTTGCCTGATGTTCACTTGTGACATTGAAAACCCATCTTGCTGGCCCTATTGTCAAAGACATCATTCTAGGAAGCACCCTGGGTCCTAGTCCCGTGGCATCTCCGTCTCACACTACCGCCCTTGGGTAGTCTAGTCAGTTCCCTTCCTCAGTGCCTCTTTCCCATGGGTTTTGTTTTCCTACATTACAGCCCACCAGAACAAGGCAGAGGGCCACCAAGCCAGTGAGATGAAGCCACTTTGGGTTTCCAGTCAGACCACAGTGCCTGCCCCAACGTTCCTGGGGTGTCCCTGCTAGACCATCACTGATCTCATGAATTCTGGACCAGCAGAAGTGATAGGTGGGCTTTTAAACCTGACTCGTGAAGAAAATTAACCCTAAGCAGGGGAAGCCCCCTCCCATATGACCACACAGATCATACCTTAGCACATTCCATTAAAAAAAAAAAAAAGCAGGAAAAAACAGTCTGACTGCAAATATGCATTTGCAGCAGCATAGAAATGAAATACATTTAAAACAAACTTTCTCCTCACTCCATTGCTCCCCCCCCAACCCAGGTCCTGGGGAATGACAGCAGACAAGGAATAATTCCTGGTACAGTGTGCTACATCAGTTAAAGGTACCTTTGAGTGAATGTCAGCCCCTTTCTACCTTAGTACCAGTCGATCGATGCTTCATTAGGACTGAATTGTCTTTTGCCCATGCAACCTTGAAAATAGTCCCTTTAATTACCTGTGAGGAAGTCTGGAGACTCTCTCTCTCTCTCTCTCTCTCTCTCTCTCTCTCTCTCTCTCCTTTTGCAGCAGAAGGGGAAGTGGGGGTATGGAGACAAGGGTCATTCACATTTATTTACAGTCCGTATCCATCACTCTTTGAGAGACAGAGGCTGAGAGTGGGGGCAGGGGGATTTGGACAGGAGGGAAAAAAATGAAAAAGAAAGAAATATTGGACTCTGAGGTGAGAGGGCAGGGTTCAAGTCCAGACTACAGATCTATTGAAGAGGTTTCAGCTAGGCAGGCCTCCACTTGACTTTCTCATCAGCCAGCTTTATGGATTCTCAGCAGCTCCCTTTATATCAGGGCCCCCTACATTTGCTCGATGCTAATTACCAGGAGGTGCTAAGTACAGAGCCAAGCCCCGCCTGTGCCTTCCTCAATGCTGGACCTTAAGGAAAAAGACTTGTTGGCTCAGTGATTTACAGGGACCCAGGGATACTCAGGCCAGTTTAATCCCTCCCACAGAAACCAAAGGTTTTCCAAATAATTGTAGACCTAGCAAGGAGGATCCTGGAAGAAAGTGCATAAATAATCCTGTTTGTTATGCTCTATTAAAAATTCAAAAAGATTTTAAATTCAAGTGATAATCTGGTCATCCTGAGGGATAGGCTTGTATTTAATAGCCAGGCATTTTTACCAATTCAATTATGATGAGAATATTCTAATGAAGTTATAAAGCTCAGTTGAGGAATGTTAATCACCTGAGTGAGTTCGGTAAGAGCCCTGTTGGAAACACACCTGAGCAGGCTGAGCTTCCTTAGCTGAGGTGTAAGTCAGCATTATGGATAGAACCCTGCTTCTCTCTGGTCCCCTGGCACTCAGCAATGGAAGGCTGAAAACTACAAAGCTCATCTGTGTCTCCGGTGGTCATATTTCCATCCTAGCGAGGAGTCATGGGTCAGGAAGGCATTTTCCCCAAAATTTACACAAGAGAATAAAGATACATTGTTTTCTCCCTTCCCGACTATGAGAGAGAGAGAGAGAGAGAGAGAGAGAGAGAGAGAGAGAGAGAGAGAGAGATCCTTAGATAAAATACAGGATGGCAGTTAAATTTGAATTGTAGATAAACAACAAATTAAGTATTTAGTATGAGTATATCCTAAATGTTGCATTTCTACTAAATAAATGCACTGTTTATCCAAAATTCAAATTCAACTGAGTTGCTTTTAAAAAACAACAAATAATAAACAAATGCTGTTTAGATTTGACAACTTAGGCAGATTCTTCTTACCTTCAAACATTTCCTACAAACCACTGAAGATAATGATACCAACTCAAAATCTATCGTCATGAAAGGATTTATTCAAATGTTTTTGGACGTAGTCTGTGACCCTACAAAATAAGATGCCCTACTATGTGCTGATGTTCCTGCTTCTTCCTGTCTTCTCACTCAGCCTTGACATCTAAACCCCATCACTTCAAGGAATACAGTGGACCTGACCACTGAGCTCAGCAGTATAAAAATAAAAATGAATAAAAAAAACAAAAACCGGAAAACATAAAATCCTATGACTGCTGCCATTTTCACATACTTAGTTCACACTGGTGCCTCCCCACCACCATTGCTACCCAAGTGGTATATCTCCTGGTCCTAGGGGTGTGTGTGCATGTGTGTGTATGTATATGTATATGTGTATGTTGTGTATGTATTTGTGTGCATATGTGTGTGTTGTATGTATGTGTGTATATGTATGTGTGTATATGTATGTATATGTATGTATATGTGTGTGTATATGTGTGTATATGTATGTGTGTATGTATGTGTGTATTGTATGTGTGTATTGTGTGTGTATGTGTGTGTATATGTGTGTATATGTATGTGTATGTATGTGTGTATTGTATGTGTGTGTATATGTGTGTATATGTATGTGTGTATGTATGTGTGTATTGTATGTGTGTATTGTGTGTGTATGTGTGTGTATATGTGTGTATATGTATGTGTATGTATGTGTGTATTGTATGTGTGTGTATATGTGTGTATATGTATGTGTGTATGTATGTGTGTATTGTATGTGTGTGTATATGTATGTATATGTGTGTATATGTATGTGTGTATGTATGTGTGTATTGTGTGTGTATGTGTGTGTATATGTATGTATATGTGTGTATATGTATGTGTGTATGTATGTGTGTATTGTGTGTGTATGTGTGTATATATGTGTGTTGTGTGTGTATGTATGTGTGTGTGTATGTGTGTATGTAGCCCTTTACAGCCACTACCTCCATTCCTGAATCAGTCCAATCACAGCAGTGAGCCTGCTCATGCATGAGACCAGTCACTGTGAAATGTATAGGCGAGAAAGCATCCCACCCTCTCAGGATTTATCCTTACTTGAGTAACTGCGTCCTTGCTACATAGTGGTAAAAGAGCAACCATAGGACTAGGAGAGGGCTGAGCTGGTAATGTACTTGCTGGGCAAGTGTGAACCCATATAAAAAGCTGACCACAATGGTGCATAGTAATCCCATAGTGTGGGGGGAGATGGAAGCATTCCTGGGGCTTGCTGGCCTGATAGTCTACATGAGCCAATGAACTCCAGGTTGAGGGAGAGACTGTCTCATAAAATAAGGTGGCTTTTAGCCTCTTCATGTACACGTGTACCTTCATAAATATGTGAGCACCTAGATGCTTGCATACATCCACAGAGGTAATAATAATAAAGAACTTTCAGGCAGGGAAACAAGATTAAGGAGTAACAGGGGAGACAGAGGTGGGGTGGTTGTGCAGGATCGCCAAGGATTTCCGGGCACCCACTGTCTCTCTGAGAAGCAGCTGGAACTCAGGGTCCAGGCATCAGTCTCCATGCACTGGGTTCTCATACTTTCTCTTAGCTAGAAGTGAAAGGACATTTTCAGAGTCTTTATTTAATCTGTAAAATAAATAGAAGAATTAGATTTCTAGCTATGTTTTTGACTGCATGTTTTTAATACGTCATGGAGTAGGGGATGAGGAGGAGACCACATCAAATCACACATAAATTTGCTGAGCCCAGAATAAATATTTATAAAGATGGGAATGTGTTCCAGGGTATAGGTGGACAGAGGCTGGGCATGCAGGATGTGGCACCAGGTCAGGCTGACCTGACACTTTTGCCTAACTGCTGGGTGGACAGGGACAGAGCTGTCCGCTGTCAAATCTGAGGAGAATAGAGGAAATACGATCGCTGAGATGCCTGCCACCCTCTGTCTCAGAGAGGACATGTTGTTTGCCTGGATCCAGAGTGTGTTTACAAGCCATAGACCAAACAGTTCATTCTCACATCTAGGAGCTCAGGTTGGCTCCCAGCCACTTCAACAACAGCTGACTAGTGTGGTTCTCTCTGTACGGGGCTCACTGTGGAAAAGGACCATTGTGGTGTCTCTTGTCCTGGTTACAGTGGATGTGTGTGTATATAAGTGGTGTTGTGTCTGAAAACAGTAAAAGACACACAAAATAGGTCTCTATGTGAGAGAAAGACACACACACACACACACACACACAGAGAGAGAGAGAGAGAGAGAGAGAGAGAGAGAGAGAGAGAGAGAGAGATTTCTTGGGAGACAGGCAATGTGATTTCTCCTGATAACAAGATGACTCTCTTCTTCCCTCCTCTTCGTTGATAGTAAAAGAATTTATACTTTGAAACATTTTTTTTCTGATAAAGTGGGATTACCAGGGCATGGACTTGATTTTTTTCTTAAGGAAATACTGACAGAATTAGAGAATAGACCTTGAGGACTTTGTATCCTGAAGTACAAAGAAACCTTTCCTCCATTTCTCTCCTGTGAGAGAGCATGTCTTCCCTAAAATGAGATGTGAGAGTATTTTCACTATTGAGTGGAGATGAGAATGTCATACACATAGCAGACAGTTTTGTCTCATAGGCACCTAGGGGTTCAACTGGCCTACAGGATGTTGGATGCAACTATCCCTGGGGCCGTAGAAACCCTGTCTCCTTGGCTTCATCATCCAAGACACTGATCATCACATCATGACAATCACACACCTACATTAGAAATGGTAACAGCCTTCATATTCATCACCCCAGTGTTATTCCCTGGAACACATGGCTTCAAGATACCTAGGAAGAACAGGTGTGATACCCAGAATATAACCCTTTGCCCTCAGAGCATGCATTGGCCATAGCATCAGCGGTGAATTTCTGAATTCCTACCATTATCTATATATGTAGTGTAGGGAGTAAAACACTGTGCCTGTATATACTGGGCATCAAAAAGCAATTTCTTGCTGCAGTGACTTTAATGTATTCGGTAACCTTCTGTTTATTTGGGTATTATTTGCTGAAAACATTTGGAAAGCTTTGGCATAAGAGTGTAGGAAAACCCTAGCTGAGTGTTGATACAGAGCATCACTCTTCACACACAAGCAGCCTGGACCATTTGGGCAGGTAGCAGAGGAGCTGTCTCTTTTCGCTGCACAGCATCAAATAAGGTCAGTGGTACCGCTGATACGCTGCCTTCTTTTATGGTCCATGTTATCGAGGAGACCTGTGAAAGTTTCCTGCTTTTGATATCTTGACCCATGGTGTTACTGGCTTGCTGCTTTGTGGTTTAGAGATTTAAAGAAACAGACAGGGAAAGGAGTAAGGGAGAGAGTTGGCCTTAGGTGATAAACATAACTGTAAAGCCAAAGGAGGCCTTCAAAAAAGAGAGAGAGAGAAGGAGGAGGAGGAGGAGGGGGAGGGGAAGGAGGAGGAAGGGAGACAAAGAAGGGAAAATATATATATAGTCTTGGGACAAGGAAGTTTGGGGATGTTCTGGCTTGGGGAGTAGTAAGGAGGGCCAAAATGGGGTTGTGACTTGGGTTTCATCTAAAACAGTGTAGAATGATATCTACGACATTGGCAAACTTTTCTGTTCTATAGCTAGAATGTGGAGATGAGTATATGATACATGGGCTTTCAGGGCCAAAAGAGCAAGATTTGCAAGCTTCCAAGTATTGTTGTTCAACTCTTATAGTTTTCAGAGGCAAAAAAATGTCTGATAACAAATTGTTGATGCTAGTGAGAATTTAGAATACCCTAGTCTTCTGGAATCTTGAGTCTTACTCTCTCGGGGCACCATGTGCAAATATCCCATGCTATATCTGTGGTTGCTGGTAGTGATTTTTATAACACGTCTTGGCTAGTGATGTTGGGTTTGATAAATACCCTTCCTGAGGTGATCAGTACCATATGTGCAGTTTGCATAGTATCATGGTGTGAAGTCAGGGTGATGGTTGGAAACAATGGCAGTTTGCCCAATGATCCAGAAGAGCAGATCTGCCTGATGATTTTTTTCACTCCATCCCACATAGAAGGTCAAACCATGGGTCCTCGCATGTGCAGTGATTTTACACCATCATGTCTCCCTGTGTTAGCTGAATGACACGTGCTAGGACTATGGTCAGGGACCACAGGATGAATAGGAGGGCTGAGTAGTAGAAGGTGACACTGGGTGGTTTGCTCTTTGCCAGTGCTGCTGTCCGAATGTCATCTATTGTCTTGCTTTGCCAGGATTTAGAATTACTTGCCTGGCAAGAAGAGAAACAGTCCATGACTCTCTTACCGAGTTACACTGATATAAAAACCACCAGGATTTTGATTTGGGGTTTGCAGTCATAAGATGCTTTGGAGGTGATTTCAGGACTGACCTTGGGTTTAATTTGCAAGTAGAGGGTGACTTCCTCCACCCCATTTTTGGTAGACTTTTTATTGAATCTTCTTGCAGTATTATTTACAAAATTATTTCCAAACAGAGCTGAACAGAGCATAGGTAAGCAGATGATGATAGACATGAAGGCATAGTAATAGAGGTACAACTTTCCAGGCCTCATTTTAGGGTGCTTCATAAAAAAGAGAGAACAAAATGATCTTGGAACAGATAACAGATATGCATTTGAAGTGGTCACATGTCAGGGAGCTACATCCTCATCATGTTCAATATTTAAAATGTTCTTCTTTTATATTTTGAGAAATGTCTAGGTAGATAACACAGGTTGGCCTTAAATTCCAATTCTTACATCAGCCTTCAGAGTTCTGGAATTGTAGGTGTGTACCACCACAGCCAAACATCATGTCCTTATGATTACCTACCTTTTATATCTCACAACTTTATCATCATCATCACCATCATGATATGTATGTGTGATGTGATATGTGTGTGTTGTGTACACACTACAATGCCCATATAGAGGCTAGAGGATAATTTTGTGGAGTCCGGTCTCTCAATGGCCCTGACCTCACAGTTTAATCAAAAAATAAAAGTCAGAATTAGTTAGTATGCTTTTCCCTCAGTATTCTCAGTGTCCCCCCAAATACTTTTCATTAGCAGTTGGTTAAACCAACACTGACTTTGAAAAATAAATGGGTGTGGAACTATAGCTAAGTTGAGTTCACCCTGTAGTTCAAAAAAAAAAAAAAAAAAAAAAAAAAACAAGGCAAGTGAGACTCACATATGAACATGAACATTAAGCAGAATCTTTTTCCAATATTTTTCCAGTAAGTCCCAAACATCTTGTTGATACAGTCTGAAGACACTACTGTTTGGTGAGGAAATCTTCAGTGTTTTGACAACAGCAAGGCAGTAGGTGGTCAGTGCTGATGCCTTCATCACATATAAGGAATAAGAGAAGGTGGCCATGGCTATAGCACCATTTTTATGGAGCTCCAGAAGAGTGAACTTCTTCGGGTGTGGAGAGAGGCCTGGGTTGGCTAATTGTAGGACCATCAGACATTCAGACATTGTCCTTTCATTAAATATAGAGGCACTCCATTTCTAAAGGTGTTGGAGCAACCCATCTCCCACCTCACAGCCAGTATTGCATGACTTTAGAACTGAAGTTGAAACACAAGAAAATGCTTCCTTCTCTTTGGTACTAATTTCAGTGCTAAGCATGGAGCCATCAGCTGCTGAAAGGTTGAAGATTGACATCATCAAGGAGCATCGTGTCTATCTACCTAGGCTTGGCCACTCTGTGTTGTGAGAATAAATTCTAATGGTTGTGACTAAGAGAGGTCTCTTTTTTGCCCAGCATGTGATGAAATAGCTAGTTTAGTGCTGGGATCTTGGGGCTGTAGAGGTCAGAGCAACCCTAAGGCAAATTAACATGAAGCTGAAAGGGAGGATTGGCTGTGGCTCACTGTGCCAGGTTCTTTTTTTTCTTTTCCTCCTTTTAAAAAATAATGTCATTGAATTAACCTATGCAAATACATCTTCCCAAATAATAAAACACAGATCCTTTGGTGAAATGTATGCCTACCATGTATTGCTCTCATTTTAATAACAGCAGACTAATTTCTTCCACCATGGAGCCTGAAATGTAGCCTCTGACAAATCTACACTCTTGTGGGTAACACAGAGAAAACCTCAAGTGACAGGGACAGCTTTGGAGAATCAAGCCTGGCTGCTCTGACATCTCTCAAATGCAGCCTGGGTACCACCAAAGAGAGTACACACAATAAATAGTATGTAGTAGTATAGTATACAATAGTTTGTTTAAAGTATACTAAAATTCTATTAATACAAAAAGCTATGATGTTCCAGATATTTTGGATTAAGTTATAGCAAAGTTCTCCTTGGTGCTATACAGAGAGAATGAGCATTTCCTTTCTATGGTACATTGACTTCGATGGGATAAAGTTATAGGTGAAAGAATGTCAGTTATTGACCAATCATGTGTATTCAGGTTCCATTGGACACTGAAAGGAAGTTCAACAGCTTCTGAAATTCCCACCTACAAGAACATGTTCTATTACTTTTTACTCATTTAAAATTCATAATTTGTGGGATTTTTAAAACCATTTTTTTCTTGATATAAACTTCATGGTTTGAAGGATTCTTTTCACCTCACAGAGGTGTACTCTTTGTGCATTGATTCACTTCTCCTTATAAGGGTATTTATACCTACCACAAACATAAAGAAATATGACTAACTGGATCGGTGTAACTCAGAGCAACCCCAATCAACAAAGCATAATATATCTTTAGGACATGCATAAACATAAACAGATCTCTGGTGTTGGAAAATTTGTTTCAAGGACAGACAGAATATGAAACCCAACAAGCATCTGCAACAGCTGGAGTCAAAACCTGGAAGATGACCAGCACCAGAGGCAGAAGTCTTTCTTGCTTTCCTGTTGATGATCTTCTTTGTAGATCCTTATTATTTCTCAGCAGCCTTTCTTTCTTGGGTGTGATGTCCAAATGCAAGAAGGGTGCATACTACCCCAATTTCATATCTCAGTAGGACAAAGAGCTGGCTCTCTGAGCACAGATCATGTTGCTGGGGAGCAGGACCTGACTCATGTTGTTTCAGGCAGATGCCCATTATGATCTCACCAATGGTGTGCTGATGCTCATAGGCTCATAGTCTCTTGAGAAAGTGTTCAGTTTACAGTTTGGGGGAAGGAGGTTCTTAACCATAATTAAGAATTAAACTTGTAATTGAATAATAATCACCAATGAGTCACTTCCTGGTTGAGATATTTTTACCATTACTAATACTTTTGACTATGCATGTGTTATAGAGATGTGCTAATGTATACCTCTCAACTCTATGGTTAGTGACATGTTAGAACCTTGAAACAATTATGGCAGAAATTGTCAAACACTGTATATAGGTGAGGGGTGGTTATTGGTTTGTTTGTTTTATCATTAGACATCTACCAAATACCCTCTACCCACTTCAAGAGGTTCATCAGTTTCTCCTCTGTTACTGTTATGACATTCTCCACCCAAAGCAAGTTAAGAGAAAAAGAATCATTTTATCTCAAAGTCAGAGCGCTGGAGTCCATCATGTTGAGGAAGGCACAGAGGCAGGATGTGAGGCCAAGCATCACATTGCATCAGCAGCCTGCAGGAAGAAAGAGAACAGGAAGTGGAAGTATGTTAGAAAACCTCAAGCTCATCCCTAGAAACCCCCTAAAGGTGCATAACCTCCTTAGACAGTGTCACTAACTGGGCTTGAAGTGTTAGAACACAAGAGCTCATCTATAGAGAATGGGAGTGGGGCCTGGGTCTTTCTCCTAGTTAAAAATAAAAAAAACAAAAACAAACAAATGAAAAAAATGATAGCATTCCACTCTGCGGCAGGGTCCTAGGAACAAAATTGACAGGGAAATCACCACTCATGAACTAGACTATGCCTACCCATATCTAAAGACCTTCCTTTTGAATGAAATAAATCTCTTATAGCCTGTTCACTTGGTATATATTTATTTTTATGCTACAAAATCACAGGAAAGTGTCTGAGACCTTTTTGGTTTGGTGTCTGATAATGGTGGTGGCGGCAGTAGCCGTAGATAGTTATTAAGTATGATTTAAAAAGCATTACCGATGTGATTTCATGTTATCTGCAGACACCTGTCTTTCAAACTGAGTTAGCTTTAGCAGATATTTATTATGTCTAATATATAACAGATATGGTTCTATATAAGCACAGTGTATCAGTGGACAAGCAGAGATCCTCAGCTTTGGTGGTATATTTCAGGGGGTTGAACCTTAAATATATATTGCAGCATATGGCAGACAGAATGGAATGGGGGAGCTGAAAAGTTGGACACAGGTGTCAATTTTATCTAGAAGGTCAAAGTGGAACCCAAGGAGAATGTATTTTACAGAAGACTCAGTGGATCTGAGGTTGGAGCCATTCCCAGACAATGGCTCCAAGATACAGACAGGCTCATTGTGTCAAAGAAGCTGAGGAGATCACATGGCTGAGCCTCACCAACAGGGGATGAGAAGTAGGAAGTCATAAAGGGTGAGGGTGGTAGGTCACCCTGTATGCTACTGTAAGATGATGGCATCAAGGTCCCAAAAGGATTGCCCTGGATCCTCGGTTGAGAACAGACTTCAGAAGAAACAATCTTCGGCTCTGAAATAGCTTTTGTCTGACCAGAGCAGCAGACAGAGGCAATGAGAAATGGTTAATAGTCAGATGTTTTATGTATCTTGAGAAAATACCGATAAACAATCCCCAGTGGGTTAGATAAAGGCAACAAGAGAGAGTGAAGGAAAGAAAATTAGAGGAGAATGCAGATGTTTGTGTCTTGGGAGACTGGAAGGCTGGCATGAACATCAGTTGACATGGTAAAGGTGAAAACTAGACAGACTTGGAAAAATGCTCAAGCTTAATAAATATTCAGATGTCCAAGAAAAACATAAGGAATGATGTCAAGCTGCCCTTTAGTCAAATTCCACTTTTGGAGAAGAAATCTAGGCTAGAGATATAAATTATGACATCTCTGGGACATGGATGGTATCTATAGCCATGAAGCTGAATGTCGTACTCAAGAGAATGAGGCCCAGGATCCAGCACTTAGAGAAAAATAAAATTCTAATGATGTAGAAGAAAAAGGGGGTATCATTTAGCTTTTGGCTGGCAGGAGTGACTCAATCTGGAATAAAGTGAAGAGATCAGCTTTTGATAAGAGTGTGATTAATTTATCTGTGTTAAGAAGGCAGCAGATGTGAAAATGTGAATGTGATAGGCACAGTCTTTGGAAATCTACTTCTCATTCTTTTTCCCTGGCTGAGTAGAGAGCAAAATTCCAGCTGAGAGCCAGGATGAAATGGAAATCATTGATTTGAGGTCAATGGTGAAAGAGATAATCTTAGGATTCATTGAGGAAAATGGAATAGATAAATACATTGACAGCCAAGTAGCATAAATTGTTCAGTTGAGGTCAGAGTCACAATCTGGGTATAAATTAGTATTTCTATAATGGTGAGAAGACTTCGCCAAGAAGTTAAATAACTTGCCCAAGACTACCAAACTATTTTTTTAAAGATTTATTTTTCCCCATTTCTTCCCCCTCCATATGTGTGTGTGTGTGTGTGTGTGTGTGTATGTGTGTGTGTTCATGCCATATGTGTAAGGGTACCTATGTACCTATAGAGGAAGGAAGAAGGCATCAGATATACTGGAGCTAGAATTACAGGCAACCACCTGAATTGGGTCCTGTAGAAGAACAGCAAGTGCTCTTAACCACTGTAGCCTAATACTGCTGTTATGTGGAGAATCAGAATTCAAATCCAGGCAGCCTGGCCAAGGAACCTACTACAGGGACATGCTTCTAAAGTTAACTCATGGACAACTGTAATTTTTACTTCTAATGGTGAACATTAAAATACATAATATTCTATCTATAAGTTCAATAGTCAGATCTTTTGAAGATAATATCCTTAATTTAAAAAAAATCCTATAAAAATAATTCTCATGTATAAGAGAAATAAATTCTGTCAATATTTCTTGAGGGAGTATTTGTAATTGAAACTTTTACAAAGGCATCTGAATAGTAGGTGATGTTGATTTGAAACATTGGAAAGGATCCATCTAGACATATTAGGCATCTGGTATATTTTTAGCAGCACTAAAGGGCAATGAAAGGTGGCCAGAACTGTGCCAGCCTGAGCCCCAAACCAATAAGACCTGGAAAAAAGATTCCCATTAGAAAAGGCAAAACAGCTTAAATCTTGAAGAAGCTATACACCTGGGAAGTTCCTTCAACAAACATGGAATATTCTACTGATGAAACCTTTGTTTCATATCTGCTGCTCATCAGGAGCATCCAAACAACTTTTAGGTTCTCATCATGTTACTTTTATTCCTCACATATAACACTACTGATGATTCCAACTACACGAGGCAACAGATTCAGTTCAAGTCCACCACAGCTGATTATCTGAGCCAGACACTAGGTTGATGAAGATGAATTCAGGCCTGGTCTCTTCCCCAGAGGTGTGTCTCTTCCTACAGTCCTTCGGCAGACTCTGAGGAGCATTGTCCTTAGTCACAGTGATGTCAGGTGAGCCAGATAAACTCAACGTGCTCCAAGAAGGCATCATCTATGAGAATGGGTTGCTCTGTCTCTGAGTGTTATCACTGTGGCCTGTCAGCCTACAGAGGCACCTTGTGAAATTTATTTTCACAGAAAGCTGTGTGAAGCCATCACATGAGTGAAATCTGGAGAAGTGATTGGGGAAGACATTGCCACATCAACTTCTGGCCTTCTCATGTGCCTATACATGCATATATACACGTGTGCACATGCACGCACACACACACACAATATAGTGGGAGAGTGATAGAAGATAACCAGATTTGACTTCTGACCTCTACATACATATGCAGAAATACATACATATACATACATGAACACATAACACAAGCATTCAAGATGCATGCATGTAAATATGCCTCTATACAGAAATTACAGAGAGACGGATAGACAGAGAAACAGGAAAAAAGACAGAGAAAGGAATACGGGACCTACCAGTGACTCGATCATTGAGATTCTATGTGTATTTTTCTCTCGTTTTGGAGTAAAGCTGGTCACTCATCAAACTTTTTGCTTTCCTATTGTAATGAGTCTTTCCCTGTACTACCAGCTCCAAATAATGACATGGAGACTTTATTTATTAATTATAAAAGCTTAGGCTTGTCTCAACTAGCTTTTATAACTTAAATTAACCCATTTATATTTAGCTGTGCTCTGCCACATGTCATTACCTCTCTTCCATCCTGCACCTGTTTCCTTCTCATGTCTGGATAGTGACTACACCTATCTTCTTCTCAGAATTCTCTCTGTTCCAGGAAGTCCCAGCTAATCTCTTCCTGCCTAGCTATTGGCCATTCAGTTCTTTATTAAACCAGTTGGAAAGTGTCTTGGCAAAGACACGTCTTTAGAATGTAAACAAATATTCCACTACACCTATAATGCATTTATGCTATGTGACCTTGCTCTTGGCATACTTGTATTTTTTTCCTAACCATCCAAGGAAACCTTTGCTTATTGATTGCTCAGCCTGATACATAAGTAACTGGGAATCCATCTCTTGCTCCTTTCACCTCAGAGGGTTAGACAGTCATCTGCTTGTTCTGTATTCAGGATGATGACATTTAGAAAAGTTTCATTGTAATATAGCCAGTGTAAGAAAGCTGAGGTCCTATATAAGTCCCATGGTACCTGCTTCCTTTGCTTTCTGGATGCAGAACCTAATTCTTTTGGATTCTATACCTACAAGTTATGGTATTGATCAAATCCAGACTATCCAAGAAGGTGTGATGAACAAATTATCACTACTTTGGAACAAGAATGCATGCTTAGTCCATTCCTTAGGGTTAATGTATTTGTCATTTTTTTTCTTGAAGGTTCCCTAAGTCAAAGCAGGGTCTTGAGTTCTCTGACTTTCCTCTTGTACTTTTCTACTCTTGGTGTATTTATCATCTTCTGCTTTGGATCCTAGTGATTACTATTCACCTATAATCATCCACGCTGCAACTTCTCAAAGACATAAACCACACAGAATATGTTTTTATATCTTTTATAAAGCTATTTTTGTATGCTCAATAAATATTTGCTGAAGGACTAGATAAAAACATGGATGGATGGGTGGAGAAATGGATGGATGAATAAGTGCCTAAGTTATCTTTGCAAATGTGTTGCTAGTATTTCTATGGATATCTGTCAAGGATAGATGACTCAGAGATATAAAGTATACTATAATAACCATGCCTGATAATGACCCTACATCTTTCCAAACTGAAAAGTCTGAGAGGGTGGAACACATTGCCCATAATATGCTGATAATGCTTAGAATTTCCCATCCAACAAGTAAAACCAAACCCATGCAGCTGTCTTCCATATTATCATCCCTGTCTAAGAAGCTGCTTTTATTTTAGAGAAATAGAAGCTAATAGCCCTGGGCTGTTGGATTATTCTGCATACCATCAGAGAGAACTGGTCAGATCAGTGATGTGAGTTTCTGCATTATATCCATTAACCCAGAATTCAACAGCTCCAACAACAAACTTACAAGCTCAATTTTCCATGACTGCAAATTTGGGTATAGTTTAGCTCAATGCCTCTAAGTATTTCATGAGGATGCAAGCAACCCTCCCCCCGCAAGTTTCTGTCATTTCAAGGCTTGAGTGGTGGTTTAAATGAGAAATGTTCCTCTGAGTTTCAGGTATTTGAACACGTGATGTACTTGGAGATGTTTGGGGAAGAGGCTTTGGAGGTGTGGCCTTCCTGGAGGAAGTACATCACCTGGAGGTGGGCTTTGAGAATCCATGGGCTCACTCTTCTTTGAGTTCCCTGTCTGCTTTGTGCTTGCTATAAAGGAAGTGATCTCTCGGTTTCTTGTTCTGGCCACCATCCCAGCCTGATGGATTCTTTATCCTTCGGCAACCACAAACCCAAATACACTCTTCCTTGTCTAAGCTGCCATAGCCATGGTATTTTATCACAGCATCTGAAAAACTGCTAATGCAAGTAGTGTGCATCTGCTCCCACATTTTCTCAGTGGTAGGTCACGTGTTCTAGGTCATCACTGGTCCTCTATAATCATTGACATCTGGCCTTGTGGGTTGATCCAGAGGGATACATACTACGTGGGTTACTCCTCTGGTGTGAAGGCCTTGAGAGACTACAAGAGCAAAGATTGTGGAAGTCACAGCCTTTAGCAACCTCACTACAAAAGGAAATATTCCACCATGTTCAATAAATTCTTCTGGATCAAAATGTTTCATTAGGTCCTGTTCAAACCCAAGAAAGATGACCTAAGGACTCTACTTTCTGAGATGATTTTGGGTTATCTCAGACACTATCAGTCATAGTGGGTCCCCACTTGTCACAAAGACCATCTGTGAGCTGTCTCTTGCCTGTGTGCACACATAGTGTTAAATAAGAAATCATAGAAGCACCCCACTTTCGGTCTCCATTTCAAGAGGATGCTGTGGTGAGCATAGCCTCTTTCTGGCAAGTTTTACCCAACCACCCTTTGTCCCCTGAGTGCCAACCAAGCTTCTGGCCTTCCCAGCCCAGACACTGTGAAATAATGATGGACTTATGACAATATGAAACAAATGTCTAGCCTGGCTCTGGGCACCTCCTGCAATGGCATGATTGCTTTCCTGACAGGATTATAGTTGGAAGGAATGAGTGTATCCGTGGAATCAAGAAAACTTTGGTTTGATGGTGGGAATGAACTTTACTTTGCATCTAGTCATCTCATGTATGGGAAACATGTGCTTGAAATTCACTGAAATCCCTTAAGAATTTATTCCTTTGTGTCTTTTTCAGCAAGGATTGTTGGATGGATGTAATCAAAGAGATATAGTATGCTGTCTGAGGAGCAGAGGGTAGCTTTAAGCCCCTTTTGCTCCGAATGGCCATTTGCCCTCCAAGCCCACTGTTAGTGGCAAATCTCCTTAACTCCTTAAGCAAGATAATGACATTTCATTAAAGAGCAATTGGTGCGTTATTAGCCACTGAGCTTCAAATGCTGAAGCATCACCCCTCCCACACCCCCTTCACACCCCTCCCACACCCCTCCCACATCCCCACCACACCCCTCCCACACCCCTCCACACCCTTCCCACACCCCTCCACACCCCTCCCACATCCCCTCCACACCCACACCCCACTTCCCTTGGCTGGATCAGCAGGCTCTAAGCTGCTTTTGAGATGTGAAGTTCATGGTAAGAGGTTCTCATTCCCACTCGGAATTAACCAATAAATTAGAATAACTAAGTGAGAGAGGGTAAGACAAAGAGGGTGTGGGAAGTGAAGGCCAGGGCCTGGGTCATTTTAAATATGAAATGAAGCCTGGTTTATGTTTTGTATTTTATAGGTTTTAAAATGAAGTGAAAGTCTAACATTAAAGATCAAGGTCAGGGTGTTATCTTTGGTGGGGTGAATGGGGTGGGGGTGACGAGGTCACAGCTTCTGCCCAAGGCTTGGCCCCTCCTTCCTATGGAGCATTTATTTTCCTGGGTTTCTGTCTAATTAATATAAGGCCGTGCTGGCGCTCACTGGCCCTCATTGGGCCTGTCACTCATTAATCAAGCGACCCTTCTAGCCTTGGGTAATGACCTTGAAAGAATATATCAGCCCATGATGGCGGAAGTGAGGAATTAAATTGTTTCTCTGAGTGCTTATGGTCATTGCTGACAATTTATATCACACAGCTGCCCTGGGCTGGCCAGGCCAGCCATCGTACAGCAATCATTTTCCTGGCCGGGAATGGATTGTGTGTCGGACAGGGACCAAACTGGCCTCCTGTACATCTCCATTTTTATACTCCATTCCCCTCCCCCCACCGTCTTTTAATCACGTCTTTGTTTGAGAGGCAGGGATTTCACAAAGTTAAAAGCTCTGTCATTAAGGCCACCAAGAGCCAGGAGCTCAGGGTAAATCTTGAGTCTCTGCTGCTTCCAGGCTTTGTCCCTGAACGCACTGCTCTTGCCTCTGCTGATGTAAAGCCTGCAAGAGGAGCGTCTTGAGAATTATGTTAGCTCAAAACTCATAAGAGAAAAATTACTGGAAATATTAAAAGTCTGCAAAGGGGGTATTGTGTATAAGTGATTAAGCACAAACCTGTTCTGAGTCTGTCTAAGAGGTCAGGAAGATATTGGTTGCTGGTCCTGAGAGAAATTGACAAGGGTGGGGATGCTCTCTCCTTTCTACCTTTTATGATGGTATATTTAGGCCTAGTGGTGTCATGGGGCATGTGAATGTATGGCTAAAACTGTGCCTTCATATCAAGACAAATGTTATCTGTACTTGAAATAAAATACCATTTGTCCAGTAGAAGACTATTTCCTCATTCTACTTGCTTATCTTTGTGTGTGTGTGTGTGTGTGTGTGTGTGTGTGTGAGAGAGAGAGAGAGAGAGAGAGAGAGAGAGAGAGAGAGAGAGAGAGAGAACAACCTTGGATGCTGTTCCTCAGGAGCCATCCATCAGTTTTAGTGCTGATATTTTTGAGATAAAGTCAATCACTGAGGTTCATCCATTAGTTTAAGCTGGCTGGGTAGAAGCCCTACTAGGGATCCACTGTCTCATCTTCCCAGGGATGGAATTATAAACTCATGGTAATATGTGCTGTTTTATGTGGGTGCTGGGGGTTGGACTTAGGTCCTCAGCCTTGCAAGGTAAGTGCTTTATCAACTAATCCAACCTTTGGTCCCTTTTTGTTTATCTCCAAACTAAGTCAACAAATTTTAAGAGCTCTTTCCTGTGAGATAGACTTTCTCATTGGTATAGTGTTGTGGTTGGGTTCACATAAGAATTCAGAAGCTGGTGTATCCTATTAGCTAACAGCCAGGACACAAACAGTATGTCCCTAGGTAGCCCCTTTCAAAGCTCTATGACTGGGTTTTATGTGTAAAGTTTTATTCCCATGATGATGTGTCTATAACTTGTTCTGGTTTTTGTCCCACTAGTATGTAAATGTTTGATAGTGTTACTAAACATGTGTGCTGATATTTCAAAGAGAAATCACCAAGAGGACCCCACATGGTAGAAGAGAGGTGGGTGTTGGCCAATGCAAACTTGTTTTTAGTTCTTCAAACCTGTGTCTATTTAGCATTGGTGAGTAGTGCTTGCCTCATGCAGCCATTTCCCCCTGAGTCTAATAACATAGGGCTTCTGCTGGTCCCAATTGTTCCTTGAACTTGGAATAAGTTGGCTACATTGGGTAGTTGGCAGAAGGGAATGGGCAAAGTGAAAAGATACTGCCTAAATTCCCCAGGGCCCTGACTTTCTGTGAAATGGTACAAACATTCCTTCTATCCTGGGCCTACCTAGGGAAAGAAAGACCATGGATGGCTTTGGGAAACCTCCCAATAACACAAATGCTAGGGAAAGCAGAGGGTGAAATGCATGATAACCTAATGGGAGTTACAGCAAAATGTTGTTCCTAGTGGAGAGAGCATGGGAGGTGAACATTATGAGTTCATCTTTGAATTCTTTGCTTTACTGAGGAGAATAACTTGTACCTCACTCAAGAAAAGATCAATGTGTTGAGTGGTGGAATTCATTCATTTATTAATCTAAATATGGGAATCCAGAAGGTTCCTTAGTTCTTTGGGAGCTGGGATGAAGGGAACTGCCTTGAAAGTGAGTTCTGCCCTTTGCCTTGCTGCCTCATGGGAAGTCCACAGACTTAAAGTCTGAGGCCTCACTTCCCACCCTCATGCCTCCCTCACTCTCAGCGTCAACTTTGAAAGAATTACCATTCTCAAGAAACATCAACACCTGTCAGTTTTCAATGAAGCCCTTGGACTCGCTTATGTCCATCTTCTTGCCAACATGACAGTTCTGTAATTCCAGAGGACTGCCTGTGATTTTCTGAGAGAGAGCCAATAGTAAGAAAGAATGTGTTTATGTTTCTTAAAAAATAGTCAAAAATGCTTAGACCTTGGGCATGAGGTTGTAAAGATGTCCTGAATTAGCTGCTGCAAGAAGTTAGTTGACAGATGATAAAGACCTCCATTCAAATTCCTCAGCCTCTCATCCTCTCAAACAAATATTGGTACCAGCCACTCACTAAGCAGAGCTTAGTGGTAAGCAGATCTGCCAGAGGCTCACTCTACTGTTCTAATGATAAAACGCTAAGCACTGGAAGTGTTAAGGTGCAATGATGGAGATTTTGGAAGTGTCCTCTGCATTGGTACAAAAGTACCAAACTCTCCAGCATCTACCCATCATCCTCTTTGTGCACAATCAATGAGATGGTGCCCCTTCTCCTGTTCATGCTTTCAATGCAAGATGTCTGACTCTGATGCATCTAACTCTTCCAATTTTGAGGTGTGTCTTAATAAGGTTGGAGCACATTCTTCCTGAGGTGTGTATAAAGCAAGAAAAAGTGAAGTTGTGGAAGTAACAAGAGAAATCTTTCTTGTATGTCCCCTGTCTTTCTGAATATGTACTTGAAACAACTCAGCTCTTTCCCCATCCATGAGATCTTATATAAATTGAAGTGAAGCATGACAGACATCATAGTGACTATATTTTTCAGATCTTATTTTGCCACCTCGGCTTGTGGAACAATGCTGCAGAATGTGGAGCATGCTCACAGGAATGTGTGGGTGTAGGAAATATGTCCCCTCTTCCTCTAAGGTGGCACACACACCGTTAGCAGTGTATGTATACAGCAAAGGTACATGTCGTCACCAGGTCAGAAACCATGGAGTAACTTTGCTTGAAGTGGTACAGGATCTTATGTATTTCCAGTAATGTATTTTGAAACTTTGTAAATAAATACCTTTTTTGTGTGCATATAAATTAATTTTTTCTCCAAAAGAAAAGAAAACAATTTAAGTCATAGTAAATTCCAAGTCATTTTTTAAGAGATCATGTAATATATTCCTATGCTATGGAGAAAGAGAGTGAAAAAAAAGCATGAAATCTTTTTTGGGGGATTACAGTAGACTCCAGGCCCAACTTTACAGTAAAGGAAGTGGATTTGATGACCCAGGTTCTTACCCACTACACCAGTTTTTTCAGATGATGGGACCTTTGGCTATGCCCATCCTTTTTCCTTTGTCTTTTTTCTTGTACCCTGCTTTCAAGAGATAGGGACACACAGCCAGTGAAGATGTTCTTCCAATCCCTTTTTTAGGACTTCTTGCAAGTGAGAAGATTAGACACCTTAAACAAACAAACAAACAAAAATCAAATCTGTGCTAGTTGGTGGCATCAGAAACCAATAGCACAAGCATTTGTTGAACTTCTTCAGCTTTACAGTGGTGCTTTGAGAAAGGTCGAATCAAGCCAGTTTTGTGATGTGCCTTTAACTTCTTCCATCTATATCTGGACTCTTTGAAAGCCCCTTTAAGATTCCAATAAATTTCTGATTTATTCTCCATGTTTCTCAACTGCTTTAAAAAAAAAAAAAAGCAAAACTTTGGCTTTATTTGCATAAAATGACAGACATCCATGTTCCAGTACCTAACACTGCTGGTCAAATAATATGGAATTCTTCCTGTAATTACTAAGTGAAAGCATATTTAACTGATGGCCGGAGCATCTGTGCAGTATTAGATAACCAAGGCTTCCATGCAAACTTGTTATATCTTTTTGCAGAAAGGAGAAGAATATGGCCTTTTCATGGTGTTTGAGAGATGGTTCTCATTATGGGAAACATTACCTTTGCAAACTTGGAATTCCAAGGAGCTACAGCTGGGAAAACATGCCTATTGTCAGCATAATTTAGGACCTCATAGTCAGAAGCAGTGAAGTGCTCAGCATGAGCATCCACCATGCTGCACCAGGACACAATAGGAAACAAGGTCTTCTTGGGGTTTCCTAAGTTTTCCTTCTTTGTTTCCTCTCATTATGCCTTCTCACAGTGACTTCCTTAGGAGATACCAGGGCATAAGAGAGTGGTGTGGAACAAGGCAAGGGGCTTGGGAACAGGTTAAATATAGGATTCAGTGTGCAACATAGATATTATGCACACTCCACCCCACAGTTTGTAAGAGGTGGCCTGTACTATTCTTACCCCTCACATATATGGTGTAGTGTTTCAGTAGAACAGATTGTTCTCATTGTCATTATTATTGTTAGTGTTGTTAAGAATAATTCACACTTCTTGAGCTTATCTACATGTCACTCTTCAGTCTAAATACTACAACATTCCTCATGGAAGATGTTAGTCTTTGTATTTTATTAATGAGGTGGTTCAGCTCGTAAGTGGCAGATCTACTTTAGCAACCACACTGTAATCTAGTGTGTGATGGAAACCAACCAACACACCAGCCAATATCGAGACCTAGGTGAACATAACTGTTGAAGGCAAAGGATTCTCTAATATTTTTGAAAAGCAAGCATGTCATTGGAATTCTTCTGTATTGGTTTGTTGTCCTTTTATTTCTTGCTTTGTAATATTTTGTGGTTCCCTTTTCAAAGATCTATTTATTTATTACTTATTTATTTATACAGCATTCTGCCAGCATGTATCCTCCAAAAGAGGGCACCAGATCTCATTATAGATGGTTGTGAGCCACCATGTGGGTGCTGGGAACTGAACTCAGGACCTCTGGAAGAGCAGCCAGTGGCTGCTTCTCTGCTGACCCATCTCTCCAGCCCTACTTTGAGGTATTTTGTACAGTACCTTAGAGTTGCCACAAGGTCAGAGAGTATTTTGGACACTGGTTGAGTGGTTGAGTGTCCCTGGGCCTCTCACTGGACATGTTTCTATCTTCAGGGGCATTATTACTTTGAACCAACAGGTGTTGATTATCACCCTACTCTATCAGGCATTTTGTTTTTCTTCTTTTCACTATCTAATGGATTCTTCTAATCATTCTTTCCTTCATTATAAATAAAAGATGCTAACTAAATTCTTGTTGAATTAAATTGATCTTGTCTAAACTTACATTTGACTCTAGAAGATATGGTTTGTTGGAGACACAAACATTTGTTTCACATCTATTATGGGCATGAGTTAGATGCCAGAGATGATGAACACAGACATTAGGCTCTCAGAGAGCACAAGAAGCCAAGAGACACGAAAACTAGATGGGTTCTTGAAAGCTGCCTCAGTTTCTTTTCTAGGCCAATGGAAAGAAGCAGATCAACATTTACGTACATTTTTTTTTTACCCCAAACTCATCTCTTGTTTTAGTGAAAACTCAGGTTTTTTTGATACACAAATCTAATAAAACTTTGAGTAGACTTCCTAGTTATGACTTTAGTCTTCTCCAGAAATGAACATATGGCTTTGGATAATTATAAGCCTGAGCTATTAGATTTGGTGTCATGTGTGGTCCATTTTGGGAAATAGAATTTAAGACATTCTTATGAAATATAACAATTATAGGAAGACACTGAGGTTTAAAGAAAGAACACATCAGTTTTCCATACCGTACTCTAGCCTTTGGAAAAGTATTTGGCATGAGATCAACTCTAATTTACAAAATGTGTCCACACAAACCAATCCTCAATGGCAGAAGATGTTTATATATGTTCATTTCTCTCTGTGTGATTTGCTTTGGTTTCTTAAAAAAAGCCTGAGAGTTTTTTAGTCTGATCATACTGCAAGCAAATCTACTCCATTCCTAGAAATAGCCTTCAGTCTTTAACAGTTGCAAAAGATGCCTTCAAAACATGAGCATATTATTACTCAAATATTTTCTTAATGGCAAATATCTTTGGTAAAAGAAGTAGACATTGATGTATTGCTGACTTTGCCTCAGCTCATGCTAGCGGCAAGTACTGTGAAAATACAAGTATTAGGGGATACCTTCTGGAGCCTTCAATCATTGAAGTCCCCAGGAAGGGAGACTCTGGTGAAGTAAAAATAAAAAGACAAGAGATTGGGAAGAATGGGTAGCAGAAAATGGTGGTCTAATTTGAGAAGTGGAAATGGAAGAGTAAAGAAATTCTAATAAAGTTTCAAAGAGACACAGCCCAAAACTACTTGGGAAAATAAAAGAACAAATTTTGAATGAGAATCACTGTGTCACTGTGCCAGCTGCTCCCTGTGCTGTTGGGATGTGACACTTGACAGGAGCAACTGAAGAAGAGACGGGTTGATTCTGGCTCACAGTCTGAGGGAGGGATAGTCTTTCATGGGGGTTGGAGGTTATGGCAGCGGGAACTCCAGGATGCTGACTCCACTGCATCTACACTTCCAGGCAGAAAGTGATAAGTGTTCATACTTAGCTCACTTTCTCCTTTGTATTCAGTGTGATAATCAAACCCAGAGAATACTGCCACCCACAGTGATGGTGGGCCTTTTCACCCCAGTTCTGGACAACTCCTCACAGATGTGTTCAGAGGTTTGTCTCAAGGGTGATTCTAGACCCTGTCAAGTTGACAGTCATTATTAACATCACAATTAATAATAGATCTGAGGTTTAAAAATTAGAGTTAATAAGAAAGGCACTTTATTTTTCTTAAAAGAATTAATTTTGGGGAAATATAAGTGAAAAAATAAAAAAATGAAAATTCACTTTTAAAAAGTCTTAAAAGACACATAAAATATTGAATATTTAATTTTAGATAGATAAGGAGGTGAAATGTGTTTATTCCAATAACATAGAAAGAGTTTATAGTATAATACTTATGCTTATGATTTTCTGGTGGTTTGACAGTTTGCTATAAATACTTGTCAATTATAAATAGGAGATGAGCCCCTTGCCTGGGTCATACATACTGAGCTCTTCTCTCTCATTCCCTCTAAGAGATCTGGGGTCTCGTGCTGATGGTCAATCTTCATTGACAATATGACTAGATCTGAAATAACCTAGGAGACTGGTGAGAGATACCACTGAATGCATCTGAGTGCATGGCATGCAGCCAACACCATCCTATGGGCTGGTCCAGATAGACTGAGAGGGGAAATGGAGACAGCCAATCAGTCACCAATAATCTCCTTTTTCTTTTCCCTGGCCATGAAAATTCAGCTCTACCATATCTGTCCATCATGATGAACTGGACCCTCTGAAACCATGAGCCAAAATAGATCTTTTCCTCTAGAAGAACACAAAAGAAGGACAGCATATTGGTTATGTTTCTCCTGTTACTGTGACCAAATCCCTAGTGAGAACATCTTAATGAAGGATAGGCAAGTTTTGGCTCATTCTTGGGGGAGATACAGTTTATCATAATGGGAAAGACATTGATGAGACAACTTGTCAGATTTCTTCTGTAGTTAGGAAGCAGAAAGAGGTGAATATTGGTATCTATTTTTTTCCCCTCTTTTTAATTCAGCCTGGAAACCCAGTCCTCTATATAGTGCCCACCCTATTTAAAGGGGTTATTTATCACTTTCTGGAAATTCTCAGCTATATCTAGAAGTATGTCATTGAGATCATGCCCTTGTATAATATATCTTTCCTCCATGTCCCTAGTATAGTCTCTCTATCTCTCTTCCTATCTCTAGCATCTATCATTTCTATCTCTCTCTCCATCCATCTTGGCTGCCACAGGGTGAGCATCCTTCTGGACTGTGTCCTTTGCCTTTATGCTCTGCCTTACTAACACCATCCTGCTATAATGCCAAGACATGTATCACAGCATATGGTGTCTAGTTATTTGTATGCAATGGGGCTATAATAAACATTGGTACAACTTATATGTAATTTTGTGAATGTGTATCTATTATGAGCAGTTAGTTTGTATGTATGCATTTGTAGATACACACACTCTGGCATTTCCTACCCATACTATTCCATGGTCTTCAGTTGTGATAGGATTTAAGGCCTGATTGTAAAGAAAGTCTTTCTGTTTTAATTTTCTCTGGATAGCTCTAGCTGCAAAAAGTAATTTAATGTGGTTCTCTTTCCTAGAGGTGATGGTGCTTAATGCTGGGGTTTGGCATAGCTTGTTTAAATTTCAAAATACATTTATAGAAGTCACAGTATTAGACTCTTAAAAGAGTGCATGGTTTAGCATCCAAGATGGCGGTGAAGAGTTAGCAATAGAGATGTTGACCTGCATTTCCTGCTTTCTGTTCTTTAGTGTTAATTTATTTCCTAGGGATCACTTAACTTTGTGTTCTAGTCTATGAATAGCAAATAACTGCTGGAAAAATCACATTCACTTTTACACAGGGATAGTAATGCTTTAACTGCCTCTACACCATCTTTCAGATGAGCTTGTTTGAGTAAAGCGGCCTATCAGTTCAGCCATATAATTCCTCTCTTTAAATAACTGGCCAGATGATCAAAACGGTTAGACAAAGGCAGATCTCAATGAAGTATCTCCCAAACAGAGGCCCAGATTTTCCCATAACATTTCAAATAGCCCCCAAGTTCTTCTTCTCCATAGATCACTTCAAGACATGATTGTCCGGCCTCCTCTGCTTATTGTCGTATTTGCCTCCCCCTCTCTTCTGTCTTCTCTGTCTTTGCCTCCTCATTCAGCCTTCTGCTTCTCTATGCTAGCCCTTGCCTCACTGCCTTAGGATCTCCACTCCATCTGTGCTGCTGCTTGGGAATCGCTTTACATATTGGACTTGGCTATCATTAGCCAGTGCATTCTGTTCCAATTTAACATGGTGTGTCCTTCACATCCGTGAGTGTACAGAACTGGTAATTGGCAGCCTGGGAAGTTGAACAAAAAGATGACAAGACTTGCTGGGCCTCCATTGTGCGTGCCCTTCTGCACACACAAATCCGATTTAGGTCAATGAAAGTTATGTAGATAAAGGCATGGAAAGGGGGGTTCAGAAAGTATATTTCTGGGCCTCGATGAGATTCAAAGCATTCTGGGAAAGCACAGAGAAACCCCAGAGAAGCACGTGGAATGTACATTTTATAACGTGTGTATTAGAACATCCTTCACTTATCAAAATGTGATTTTTTTGATGTATGAGAAGACCAGGGACCAGCTTAACCATTATCACATTTTGTCTGTCATCACATATATGGGTGACTGTCAGGAGAGAGGAAGAGGAGGAAGGCTAAGACAGCATTCTCCCTGGCATAGATGAGACACATAGGGAGGTAGTTCCTGAGCCCATTCATTTATTTGCAGCAGTATTACCCACTTCAGTGGCCCTCCCGGGGGGAGCAGCCTTGTACTTTGGGCTTCTAGGCATAGAAGAAGTGAAACAGAGTAGTCAATGGGGATTGTCTCAGATCTTAGTATACTTACATAGGTGATGTGGTGACTAACACACATGGTCATCTTCTTTGAGCTTCTGTCAATTACTGTGTAACAGGAATAACCTTATCAATTTCATAGGATTTTTGATGGCTACCTACATGATAGATACAAAGTTTGTTCTTTGTTCAAACAGGGTCTCATATAGCCCAGGCTGATTATATCCAAAAATGATTGTAAGCTTTTGATGATCTTCCTGCCTCCATTTCCCAAATACTTGGATAATAGGCACATCTTATAATACTTGCTTTTATGCATTGCTTAAAACCCAAGATTTAATCCATTCTAGGAGCACTCTATGCACTAAACTACATTCCTAGCTTGCTGAAGTTTTCTTTTCTTAAGTAGTATTTTGTGCTGATATGTTACATATTTAATAAAACCTGGAATATCAAGAGATCAACACACAGTGTGAAACTAGGCAGACATAGCTCAGGAAGTTCTTCAGCTTTAGACAAAGCTCAGGAAGTTATTGAGCTTGAGTACAAGGCCAAACAGCTGGGCTTCAATGGCACACACCTTTAATCCCAGCACAGGGAAAGCCTGAAAGTGGTAACCTACACCCATCCTTCATCCCCTAACTCCAGAGACAGAACTTTCTGTGTTTCTGTGAGTTCAAGCTGACTACCAAATGGAGTGGCTCCTAATGTGGATGGGATACAGCTGGCAAGAAGGGTATTTAAGGCAGGCATTGGAAAACAGCAGCAACTGAGAAGCAACCAGAAGTCAGGCTGAGGAAGCTAGAAGATAACTAGATGAGATCTGACTGTGATGTTTCCTCTCTCTGATATTTCAGCCTTTCCCCGATATCTGGCTCTGAGTCTCTTTTAGTACAATCTGAATTTGTGCAACAGTATCTATTTATAGAAATAGAAGTATAATATAACAATAATAATTACCAACAATAGTAATCTTCCTCAAATTATTCCTCAAAAGCCTTGATGACTTACTCGTGGTGCTTATTGAGAGATTCTGGAAGCCTTAGAAGATGGACCTATCTGGAGGAATTAGGTCCTGAGGGCTAGGAGTCCTTGATAAATGTCTAGTTCTTGATACATCCAGTCTCTTCAGTTCCTGAATGCATTGAGATAACCAGTATCCACACAGAGAAGTTTAGAATGTAGTTCAAGAAATCCCTGCATGCTCTTGGAAGAGCTTAGTGGGCAGTTCTCGTGGGAGTGCAGAAGACTGGAATGCTGTACTGTGTTATACTGTGCTATATACATCAAAGCTTTGTGGGAATCTGAGCTTAATTAATTTGATGGAATAAATTTCAATGTTTCTCAACATTCAGGCTTTGGCATGGTCCTGGCCGGCTGCTTTTAGCCTGGTTTCAGTGATAATTGTGAATACATCTGAGGAGAAGTTCAGAAGCTTACCTTTGGAGCAACATAAAGTGAATGTAAAGTTGAGGACAAAGGAGGCATGGCTCTAAAAAGGTGAAAAAGAAAACAACCACTCTGACTAATGGCAGATATACCTTGATCCAATGTGAGAACCAGTGAATGACGTATAAACTCATTGAAAAGTCCATGGAGAACGGACTGCTGCTAGAGTACTCTACACACTGCCTACACAGATGCTTAGGATGCTAGGGCTATTTTTGTGACTTGTTTTTATTATGCTCAGCTACACTGGTAGTCAGAGGCCAGTGTGGTCCAGACTGGTTTTGCTACCACTTCAGATGTTGATAGACTTTGGGGTCATCCACATGGTAGTGTGTTTTTTTTTTTTTTCCCAGTATGCAAAATGGAAGAGTTGTAGGATCATTATGGCTTCCACCCAGATTTGATAGGAAAGCTTTGGAGCCCATGTGATGGGTGTTCCCTGAAAGAGTATTTCAGGAAGCTGTAGTGGTAATGTTAGGTTGTTACATTGCTGTGGCCACACTCCTCACTTTGACATAGGCATGCCTATCTTTAAAATCCCCAACCACGTGTGAGACTCTCTCTTTTCTCTTTCTCTCTGCCCCTTACCTGACTATTTCCTCTCTTCCCCCCCACCTCCTTAATAAACCTAATATGGCTCCCTTGGCAGCATGCTAGAGAGTTCTTTTACACACAAAATGCTAACAGGTAAAGCTTACATTGCAATGAAAATGCTAAGATACTGGAAATGACAGAAAAATAGACAAGGACAAAGACTATGTGCTGAGGACAGCTACAGCAAGTGGAGGGAATTCAGGAGAGCAGACCTACAGATTGCAGATGGCAAGGCCTAAGGGCAGAGGTCCCCAAGCTCATTGGAGTTCACATCATGAAACCATATGTTCCAGGTGTTGGGTATGGGGCTATGAGATTTAGTGTTCTTTTTGCTAGGCTTTAGTTTTGTTTTGGTCCAATCTTTCCTTGCTATTCTTCTGGGTTTTGTTTTTGTTGTTTGTTTGTTTGTTTCTAATGAGAACTTTTGCTCTGTGGCTTTGTACTTTGGAAGTCTGTAACTTCATTTGATTTCATAGGTGTCACATCTAAGTGTTATCCTTGAGACTCACTGGAGACTTTAAACCTGGTGGTCTGAATAATGTTAGAAATGTCTAAATTATTGAATTATTGGAAATAGATCAAATGCTTTCTCTGCATTATGAGATGAGCATGAGATTTTGGGGGATGGGATATAAAGATGGAGTGTTATGGTTTAAGAAAAAATTGTAGTTGTCAAATTAACAAAGGGTAATTATTCACTTGATTAAATTGAGAAGAGGCTAAGAATCACTCAAGCACACTTTGTGGCACATTGGCCAGGTCCTTTCAAGAGAAGAATAATTAAAGCAAGGCCTGTCATGCACTGTCTTTTGGACTAGGGAATAGAGAGGATAATTGAGGCTATAACTGGCCACTGTTTGTCTGTCTATATGTCATCTACCATCTATCTTTATGACTATCATGTATCTGTCTCTGTCACCTTTCTCTCCTCCCACTCTGTCTCTCTTTCCCTCCCTGCCTTTGCTCTCAGTCTCTGTCTGATTATCTCCTCTCGTCTCTCTTTTTATTCTCCCTTCTAGCCTTCATCTCTCTTCTTTCTGCCCTCTGTCTCTTTTTTGTTACCATGACATATGCTACTTTTCCCTGCCATGCCATCCCCATCATAATAGACTAAACTCTTTGAATCTGTGAACCCAAGAGAATTTATTCTCCCTTCAGAAGCCTGTGTCAAACATTGTCAAAGCAGTGAGAACTCTCATGCACTTGGGTTCTAACAAGTAGAATCAGGTTCTCCATTAACTTCCATTCCCACTTGGCCAGCATCTAGGCAGCCATGTTTAAATATTGAATAGTGCTCAAAGCCAAAAGGTCAATCACTGTCTTGGTGCATATACAAAAATGTGACCCATGCCTATGGAGAACTGACCATTGTATGTATGACTAGAATAAGTAGTAAGGTTTGAGAAGTGGTTCCTAGGAGATTCTCTATATAGTATGCCACTGAGATCTATCTGGAAGGGCCCTTGTAAGGGAGAAGTTGGTCAGAGTAAGCTCATAATGTATCAAGTTTCATCCTTCAAGAAGTGAAGGAAAAGAACACTTCCCAACACTTCTTCCTAAGAAACAGGAATCTAAACTGCTGCCACTTGAGGTTGAACAGGTTGGATACTGCACAGCTCTTGGGAAGTTATGCTTGCCAGGATACAAGTTGCTTATTTTGGAGTTCTCAGAACATTGTCTTAAGTATGTCTCCTAATTTTGGACTGCCAGGACCAATGCAAACAAACTATAGCCCCCACTCTTCAGATATTGTGGTCTATTTGGAACTTTGATTATGAAATCTATAACATGAATGGTGTTACAATTTTAAGCCCTAAGAGATGCTATGGGAGGACAGAATAAATACCAACAGGATGAATTATGACAGAATTAGGGTCAGGATGGTCATTCAATATATTTTTCTTATTTTTTTGTTTTGTTATTTAAAACAAAGTCTTGCTATGTATCCAGGAGTCAAAAGTTGTGATCCTTTTGCCTTAGCCTTCATGTGCTGGGTCTACAGGTGTATGTCATGTCACTCATCTCTCAATATAAATTTATCAAGTACCTACTGCCTAGTAGTCAGGGACGGAGGATGAAGTGTCACAATGACAAAGACAGTCCCTACTGTTGTAGAACTTATGCTTCCACAGGACAATAGAGACCATGAAGAAAAAAACATAGAACATGTCACATAATGACCATGCTGCAAGAGAAATGACAGTAAGGTGAAAGGATGACAGAGGACTAGAAGATGCTTAATACTTGTTGATCAGGACTGTCTTCTCAGAAGAAGTAACATTATAGCCTAGGTCATAATAACAAAGATGCTGCCATGCTTCTAAGAAAACAGAGTCTGGAGATGTCCTCAAAGCTGAAGACTTGGAGTTAGAGTTTCAGAACCTAGGTAACAAAGGGCTCAGTGTGGTGGCACACACTTATAGATCCAATATTGGGGAGATAGATAAAGGTGGATATCTGGGGTTCACTGGTCAGTCACTCTAATAGACTCAATGAGTTCCACATCAATGAGACACTGTCTCAAAAAATAGTGAACACTTGAGGTTGTCCTTTGGTTTTTATTGGGAATATGTACACATACATCTGCACATACATTAACACACACATACACACACTCCAGAATCTAAAGAAAAGGAGCAATTTACACAAAAGTTTAGAATGAACGCACTAGGCATGTTGACTATGAGAAGAAAGCAAAGCTGTCTGACACTTATGAGAAAAAAAAATGTTAAAAGAGCATTCAGGATTGACACTATGAAAACTTTTGCAGTGTGACTTTTATTATAAATGGGCCCAGAAAATTACAGAAACTGACTTGTAGATAACTGATGGGAAGGAGGTGTGTAAAGAAGAGATAAGAATTTGAATGGATGGTATTAAAGTTATATCATTACAAAAACATTGAAATCTGGGTTCTTATAGGCATGTGCAAGTCCTTTGATTAGAAAGAACATTTCATAAAGAATAAACTACATGGAAAGAGCCCTGACATGAAAACAGTTGATTCTAGGAGCTGCCTGTGATGGTCAGTTTTCATTGTTGACTTGACAGGATTTGGAACCACCTGGGAGACACACCTCTGGGTTTGTCTCTGGCCATGTTTATAGAAAGGTCTGACTGAAGAGAGATGGACCTTGAATGTAGGTCACTTTCTCCCACAGGCCAGGACCCCAGAGACTAAATTAAACTTGTTAAAGGGACAGGCAAGCTTTATAAAGACCAGCATTCATCTTTCTGTGCTTCATGACTATGAACATGTGTGAAATTAGCCTCACATCCCTGCTACTCCAACAGGGCCACTCTCCCTTCCTTCCTTCCTTCCTTCCTTCCTTCCTTCTTTCTTTCCTTCCTTCCTTCCTTCTTTCCTTCCTTCCTTCTTTCCTTCCTTCCTTCCTTCTTTCCTTCCTTCCTTCTTTCCTTCCTTCCTTCCTTCCTTCTTTCCTTCCTTCCTTCTTTCCTTCCTTCCTTCCTTCCTTCCTTCCTTTCCTTCCTTCCTTCCTTCTTTCCTTCCTTCCTTCCTTCCTTTCCTTCCTTCCTTCCTTCTTTCCTTCCTTCCTTCCTTCTTTCCTTCCTTCCTTCCTTCCTTCCTTTCCTTCCTTCCTTCCTTCCTTCCTTCCTTCCTTCCTTCCTCCCTCTTGTTCTCTTTCTTTCTTCCCTGCCATTATAGGCTGTACTCTCAAACCAAGAGCTAAAGCAGGTCTTTCCTTTCTTAAGTTATTCTTGTCTTATGCTTGCTCTCTTGTGGTAATGAGAGCATCCAGTAACTAATAGGCCATCATTCCATCTAACATATTTCCATGAGCAGCAGCATCAAAATCAACATAGCCACACCCGAGGATGAAGACCTCAAGAATACCTAATAGACTATTATCAACTTTGTACACTATCATTTATCTATGAAATGACATTTGAGGTGGATCAGATCCATCACCACAGGATGTATCTGTCCATCAAAGAATCTAGAAGTTGCCCTGAATGTTAATATCTATGGCTTTTATAAGCTTGATATAGGATTATCTTTTTCCAGACATCTATTCAAAGACATCGCAGGCCCTCCACACAGTTCTAATTTTGGTGGAATTGTCAAAGAAGCATTGCTTCCTTTGATAAAAAGAGGACAGACACACTGCTTCTATTTTTGTCATTTAAGACGGATGTCTTACTGAGTTACAGACTTCATTCATGTCTGGATAGTAAAGTCCCACTGCACATGCATGATCCAGTATATACTGTTCTCTCTGAATTGTGTTTTTCCTATTTTTGATGGTGACTTGTTGGATGGTGGAGAATGAATTGAGTATTGTTCATGGTTGTACAAAGTTCAGCTCGCACTATTCCCCTTAACTGGTTCCAGGTGGAAAAATGAAAGCCTTATTTCTGTACAGACCCACATGTCTGTAAGGACAGCTGCACAGAGTGGCTGATATGGCTGACGGACGTGTCCTTCTGCCCACAGGAGTCTATGTGATGGGCTTAAACATTGTTCCCTAAATGTGTGTCTTTTTCTCTTATCCTCCTGCTCCAGCTCCTGCTTCTTTTTAACCTTCCTCCTCCTTATTCCTTCTTCATCCTGTCCCTCCTCCTCTTCCTCCTCCTCTTCTTCCTCCTCTTCCTTTCTTTCTTCCTCCTTCATCTTTTCCTGTTCCTCCCTTCTTCCTCTTCTTCCTCTTTCTCCTTTTCTCCTCCTCTCTCTCTGTCCTCTTTCTCCTTCTGAAAAATGTGTATGAAGATGAGCAAACAAATGACCTGTAGCAATCTAAGTACATTTGATTTTTTTAAAATATTTATTTTTATTTTATGTGAACTGGTGTTTTGCCTGCATGTCTAACTGTGTAAGGGTGTCAGATCTTGGAATTACAGACGTTGTTAGCTGCCATATAGTTGCTGGGCATTCAACTCAGGTCCTCCGGAAGAACAGTCAGTGCTCTTAACTTCTGAGCCGTCTCTTCAGCCCCCACATTTTATTTTTTAAAAATAGAAATGTTCCCCTAAGCATGTTGGCTTCAGGTCTTGTCTCACAGAGAAAGTCAAATCCTAGAGAAAAGTGTTCATTGAATAGAAGCAAAAATATTTACAAAGTTCTCTATGAGCTTTGATTCAATATTGTTTGGCATGCTGGATGGTGGCCTGTGGTGCTTTTGATTTCCCAAAAAGATTAATAAATATTGGGAAGAAATTATTTCACATTAGTACTACAATGTCCACCTTACGCAATTTTCAAAAGACCACAGTATCACCCTGGCCCTACCACCTTAGGCCTGACATTCATTGAACAGCTATTATATTCCAGTATCAATCTAACTTAGCCTCACAAAAATTTTGCAAGCGTACTGTAATTATTTCACAAGCATGCTGTTATCATACAACTAAATAGTGGTAGAAACAAATTTCAGGCTTTCATTAATAGAGAAACTGGGTCATTCTCCACTGTGTTCTCTGGAGTGGACACTTCCTCCAGCAGTCACTATGGAGTTAAAAGCATCTAACATTGAGCTTCAGTTTATATGGTTAATGGACTCAGAGTCAAGGTACAAAGAGTAAACACAATTCAACCTGGATCTTCACCTTATTTTCCTATTGAACCCTTCTTTCCTGACACACTTTTAACACACCCTCATCAAACACCTGCTGGAATCTGGTGGCGGCTATCTAAAGACATCTAAAAAGCTTTATGCGGACACTTGGACACAAAGGCTTTCTAAAATTGGAATGGGTATTAAGTGGGTCCCAGGAGTGTCAGTATATAATTAGAAATCCTGGAGACAGGGAATGCCTTTGAAGGAAGACACATTGTCTTTGTAATTCTGTGGAAGGAGATGAGGAGGGTCATGTTAGAGCCCTAACGGTAGTGCTGTCCATTGCACAGTTTAGAACAGGTTTCTAGACACAAAATATACATTCATCTTGTTTCCACCAGAAAGAGGACTCTCCCAGGCTGCATGCATGTTATAGTGTGTAATCTTGTTGTTACTATGGGGAAATAATTTACAGGATCATACAGCCTGCCTTCTTCTGTCATCTGCTAGGGTCCCATGGTTGCCATGGATGCACATGGGGACTTAGCTACCAGTATCACCTACTGTGTAAAATTGCACCTAAGCAGCAGAAGAAAGATGATTGGCCTTAGTCAAGGATCCATAGAGTGGGGCTTAAGTAAGGGAAAAGTCATCTGAATCTCTGTGACTCTGGGCAAGAAGGCAGCCTAGTCAGACCCATACCACAGACCTGCTTTGGTCTCATGGCATTGGAATGTTATTTCTATAAGCATTTTTTAGCTGGTCTATACCAAATCAGAGCATTTTCCTGAGACTATGTTAACCTAAGAATGAGATATATAGCAGAGGAACTAAAATCAGGAAGTCAGAGCTCTGTGTCCCATGGTATGCTGGGTAGGACCACAGAGGTAGGAAGATGTGGAGAAATGAGGTAGGAAAAGTCAGAAATTGCCTCACCATTGGGTTTCTTAGGCATCTTTACATAGGAAGTAAAGTCAAAGGGTACCCAGTGCTATATTGGAACCAGTAACACTTTCTGAAGACAGACAACCTTGGCATCTCAAGTCAGGCCAGAGGATTTCACAGGACTCAGCCTACAACTAAATGAGTGGACCTTATAAGGATCCCTTTCAACTCTTGGTTCTATTATTTTGGTCTGCAAAGTAGGGTCATTTAAACGAACTAAACTTCAAAGCCCTTACTTTCTCTCAGCCTACCACCTACTACAGCAGCAACTTCAGAACATTCGTGGTCTTAGAAAAAAGTCCCACTAGCGATCCTCGCACATAGTAGGAAGACAGAAGACCATGTATGGAAGAAAAGAGCTGTTTAAAAGCCACATGCTCATCCTCATGTATGGCGAGAGAGAGATTCAGCTCAGGGAGCCAACGTGTATTCTTCTGTCTATGCTCTGGGTTCTGCTTTGCTGTCTCCCAACGCATGTTTTATATCTTGGAAACAGTGACAGTCCTTTACAAGGCGGGCAGGGCAATCACCCTCTGTCCGCTGTAGGAAGTAATGTGACAGGCAAAAGCCGGGAGAGTCTGAAGTGACCAGATTGAGAGCTGAAGCTTTCTTGTAACCTCGGGGGAATAATTAAGAGCAGGACATTTGGCCATACATATCACAATACAGACTGGAAATCTTCTAATTTTTGTCGTGACTTCATTTCTGTGTGTCTCATGCCCATTTCTTGTTCCTTCTGTGTAGGTCAGAATTAGTCTGGGCATATGGGTGACTGGCTGTGAAGAAGTGGACAGGTGTCCTTACACTAGAAAGGCAAACAGCTGTTTGATGGAGAATTAAGCCAGAGATGATAGTCCACTGAGAGGGAGGTCACAAGAACAAGCCTGTAAGAGAGAAGACTGTTCAGTCCCACCATGCTTCTGGCCCTGCTTCCTAGGGGTATCATCACCCACCTCTTAGGGACCAGACAGGGCTTGTCATTTATTTGTTTATCCCATCTATCTGGTGGTGTGCCCTGCTGCTATTCTGCATCTAGACAGCCGAGCAGGGGGAGCATACATATATATTTATATTTATTGTATTTCTTCACACACATTCATCTGAAAAGACTTAGGTTGATTAATATTTTCCGCTGTCCGGTAACCATGGCAATAGGGTCAGCAGATATAATATTTAATTTAATCTTCCAGCTGCCTCAGTGAGCTTCACCGTACCCAGGATAATAGAAAGCCTATTGCCCAGCCCCCTGTCTCTCTCCTTCTCTCTTCCCCTCATATATTATTATCTTTGCCAGTGGCTTCCTCACATGACCCAAAAGGAATACACTGTGCGTGTGTGCGTGTGTGCCTGTGTGTGTGTGTGTGTGTGTGTGTGTGTGTGTTACTCCCCCTCCTTTTCTTTGTATATGCACTTAAAATAAATGCCTGCATGATTCTGCTTCCCACCAGAGCCAGTTCTCCCTCCAGCCACCTAACCATCCTCTTCCCCCTCCACCTCCCCACGGCCTCCCCCCCCCAGCCCCCACTATAGCAGCCAGTCTCCCCGGAATGACAGGAAACGTGGGAAGATCCTGATGGCTTTCATAGCTGCACCGTAAGGTTTATGAAACACACTCCTCGGCCAAATGAACCCATGCCGACTTTCTTCCCGCCGCAGACCCCGGCGATTGGCTGAGAGCACCTTGCTGGTCCGATTTGCTCTCCAGGTGGGTTAAGCGCCTTGCTTTGTCTTCATCTGGCCTGGTTCCCTCAAGCCATCTCTCTTTATTTTCTTTCTCTTTCCTTCCCTCTGATAATTACTTTTTTAAAAATGCTGCCATGTTTTCGTGCACACCCAATATATGGTTGGTTCCAGGAAAAAAAAATGGAGAAACTTGTTTTGAAGCTCAGCTAGACGCTGAGGTGAAAGGAAAATAAAAATAAAAAGCAGTTTGGAGATGAGTGGAGGCGTAAACTGTTTTGTTTCTCCACTTTCACAGACCCTCACATGGACTCCTCCATTTTAGTCTACTTCATCTTGTCGTCTGTCCTTGGTATTCTATTGCTATTAAAATAAAAACATTGGGATTAAAACAGTACTTTCCAACGCTGGGGATTGGACAGAGATGTTGAAATGGGTACCAAAAAGAGGCAACATGAAAAGTGGTTAGATGATGGGACACAAAACCCATAGCAGCTTTTCCCATTCTGTTTATCCATTCATGAGACTTTCATTAATTCTGTCAGACAATAAGCATATTTCCCTATATATCCCCTTTCACTGTTGTCTTTAGAATAAAATCTATTTTATGTTTTCATTTCAGGACAGAAAATAATTCTTTCTTTCCTTCTTCTCCTCCTCCTCTTCTTCCTCTTCCTCCTCCTTCTAATACCTTCATTTATTTCTCAGGAGAACGTAAACCCTACTTTGTTCCATTGAGATTTTTCATTTGACTTTTTAAAGAAATATGTCAAAAGCATTGAGAAGAAATAAAAGTTATGTATTCATTGACACCGATCTCAAACTTGGCAGTTCAGCTGATTACATTTTCCAGAAGGAATATTCACTCTACCCTTCTTTTTTCCTGATGTCATTTTTGTAGTCATACATTTGATATCTTTGATTATCATGGGCAGAATTTCTTTCTATTTCTCCCCATATTCTCATTCAGTAAACTGTACACCTAGTTAAATCCCAACACTATAGCAGACATGTTGATCTTAAGCCCCAGGAACTATTTTAGGGACTAGAGGGAAATGGCTATGTGGCCTAGGGGCCACTGTGAAACCATCACCACCAAAAAGCAGATGTGTGCAGCCAAATGTGTGTCATTCAGACAGGATTCACACAGCATTCCTCACACTGAGCCTGTGTATGTGCACAATGACATCTTGACCAGAAGGAAACTTGTAGCCATAAATATACCCAATGCCATAGAAATCCTCAGGGATACAGGTCCCTCTAGGCTTACCTTGTGCTTCTAGTGCTGTTTACTTTGGTGACTGAGACACATAGACCCCTGAGGATGACATACATCAGCTAAGTAAGGATAGGACAAGTGCCACTAACTCATCACCATGGCTACAAATATTTTGCAGCTGAAATTTGATGGTCCCCAGGCCACAGCACTCTGCTTGAATGCCAGCTCCCACCCCAGGAGTACATCATCTAACTCTGTGTGAACATGAAGTTTTCATCTACAAAGTGCATGCTTGAAAACTGCATGATCTACTTACAAAAAGAAAAACAAAACACCCAAAGCCAAAGGATTTAAAATCAAAACATTTTCAGTAAAATTTATAATTTTTTTTTTTGCACCAAATTCCTGGCTGTCTTGTGACACATGTAGCCTGAAGGTCACAAGTTAGAGGCACCTGAACCATCCCTTGGGAAATCTGGAAAAGGGGCAGCAAGTTCCAAGTAAATACAGTACAATGGCTTGATCATCCTGCCCTAGGGCCCCATGGTACATAAGTGAAGGCGTCATGGACAGGGCTCCTCACAGTGGCTAGAACTTTGATGCTGTGTGTCACAAAGATGCTTTTAGGTGACAAGAAGAAGCTCTGAGTTCTCTCCCTTGATGGAGTTTATTTTCACAGTACCCAGAGAAATGAGAAGATTCTTTTCATACACAACCAGGCATCAAATGAAACATCACAAGGACTTCAAGTAGCTGTAACAGGATAGCAGCTGTCCTCATGTCATGGCATGAGCAAGTGATCATTGCTGTTCTAACATATCCACCAAGTTCAAGCCTGGCTGTCTAATAGACTTGGTGGCCTCTTTCTAAGCTTTGGTTCTTACTCCTGTAAAGCCTCATATCTCCATACATTCTCCCTTGCCTTTGAGGATTCAGGGTACCATGTACCTGTATGGTCCTCAGCACCTACGTGGAAGTATGTTAACAGGCTTGAAGTATCTAAATGGTCAATAACCACGTTACTGAACTATACAAGCCACATGAAGCTTCTTGGGCCAGACCACTTCATAGACCACTGCTCCATGCAATGACTTCCTTGTGACTTTCATCTCTGAGGGTTTGGTCAGTGACTGGGACTCTAAGTTGTAAAGAAAGCATGAAGACTTCTTCAAAAGGTAATCTAGTCATGGCAAGCATTCCATATTTCTAACCAATACACTTAATCATTATCTGTCTTAGAGTCAGCAACATAACGCTGCCTGGCAAGTCTTTCTGGCACAGGACACAGACTTCAAAGAAAACCAAGGAGGAAATATGCATTTTCAAACTCTTCACCTTAATGGCCTTTTAGAAGTTTCTATTTATATTCAAAGGGGCAAACCATAAGGACGAACTAAAACTATAGCCCTTTTATACCCAAGCAGTGACTTTAAAAATATTTCACCATCTTTCAGTGAGTTTACCTTCGTTGCAAAGAATCAGATAAAAGCTACTTTAGGGATGCCCAGCTTTTCAAAGAAATCAAATGACCCTTCAATTCTGTCTTAAATCCTGTATAATAACAACAAAACCTTCCATCAGAGTCTCTTTCTAGGAGTCAGCAGCCCCTGCTCCTGGCATCAAAACAAAATGAGGCTAACCCTTGGAGCACCCATCTTCCCCCAGCCCCACAGTGGCTTTTTTTTTTTTTTTTTGCAAGTGTCTTCTAATTTCTCTAATTAATTTTGAGAGCTCTTTGAGACATTTTCCATTCTGTTCACAGTTTGAGCCCTGCTCTGAGGTATTCTCAATAAATGTCAGGGTATCTTTTGTAGAATTCTTTGTGTATGATGAAGCCTTCGAAAGAGACTCATATGCCTGTCTAATTTAGATACCTCATCTGATTGTCAGTTTCAATCCAGCAATGGCTTTGATTATTGATGGTGACTCATAAATCATAAGCACCCACCATATGTTTCAGTGTCGGGGTTGAGACAGGGAGCTGCTATTGAAATGTCCTGAGGTTAGAGAGTAGCTGTTCTTAACTATTTTTTTTTTCTATGAGTGTAGGAATAGCTTTTAAGTCAGTTGGTATATTTCATACTGAAACAGATCCATTCTAGAAACTTAAATTGTGGTGTGTGGGGGGTGAGGGGTATTGGGGGTGTGGGGGTATGTGGGGTGTAACAACAACAACAAAACATAGCCAATTTGATTTAAAGTAAATTTTTATGATAAGCCTGTGTCTGTTTTCCTGCTTCTGCGTTTTCTTCTCTTAATTGCTGAGGTGTTAGAAGACCAATATCCACTGCCTGAATTTATGAAGCTCCTGTCTGGGGTTTTGCAAATTTGTTTCAGTCAGTCCCAGAGAAAAGCTGTACTTCTGTGTGTTTGTCTATCAGGTACACATTTGTACTGTAACCTGAAGAACTCGAAGATAGTTCAGCTGTTTTCCCAGGTGTATGACTTGGAAACATCCAATATTCTGTAGTCTGAAGAACACAGATGTCCTCCCTCCACTTCAGAGAATGCCTGTCAGTCAGTTGCCACCTGTTCAGAAGGGAACCACCAAATGCAAAGTGGCATCTTGTCACCACCTTCCCCACACCGAGTGCGTTAATTAACTCATGTCCTGTCCTGCAAACTCATTTGCAACCCACAGGGAGGTGCCTGTCTCTCTGGCATGGTGGCACTCAAGGAAATGTCGATTGGATAGATGTGCCTGCAGCTCTGGGCTTTCTTTCTTGGCTGTGACCCAAAAGAAAAGGTCGTGGGTTTGAGGGACTGAGAAAGTCTCTCTTTGTTCCCCACCACCACCATTCTCCCCACCCCTCAGGCCTTCAATTCTCTTTAGCTCCATGCTATTTGCAGGCCTGATGGTCTTGTTAGAATGCCAGAAGAAATAATTCTTTCAATAAATTAGTTTTATAGTTTGGTCATGACCCCATCCCCAGCTTCAGGTTATAAAAACATAGCTTGTATGTTTGGGGAAAAATGGGATGTTATTAGGGGTAATTTTGGCACCCACTTTTTAGTTCTTGCATTTACCCTATAGTGGAATCTTCTAGAACCATCCAGATCCATCTCCCACATCAGAACTTATACACTCATTCCCCAGCTATTGAAAATAGTGGAAACTTATTGCCTTCAACAGGGTCCCTATGTATCACTGGATTCTAAGTATATGCTAAGTTTTAAAAAATATACTTGAGGCTGTTGATATGGCTTAGTCGGTAGAGTGCACTCTTTCCAAGTATGGAGCCTAGAGTTCAATCCTCAGCACTAAACAAAGATGTCCTAGCCACCATTCTTACATAAAGGAAATGTTCTTTAACATATCAGGCTCAAGACTTCAGGTCTTTTATGAAAATCAACTGTTTTTATGTTTAATTTTAATATTTATTTTTATTATATTTTATGTATGTGTACATTTTTCTTGCATCTATGTCTATGATCGTGTACATACCTGGTACCTCTGGAGCTAAGAAAGAGGGTATCAGATCCCCTGAAACTAGAGTTATACATGGTTATGAGCCACCATATGGATGCTGGGAATCCAACCCAGGTCCTCTGCAAGACTACCAAATGCTCCTAATTGCTGAGCCAATTTTCCAGTTTCCAGTTTTGCTTTACTTTTAAATTAAATAAACAGAGTAAATAGTACAAGTCTTGAGTATGAAGAATCCAGGTTCATGTTTGCTTATATTTTTATATATCCATATAACCAAATGCATACCAAAATATTGAACATATTCAGAATCCCACAATGTTCCCTGCTGCTCCCAGTCAGTGTTTCCTAGAAGTACTCAATTATGATCAGACTTCTAACCACATGGATTAACTTGAAGGTGGTCATTTCATGCATTGTGAGATCCCAATCTTTTATGTATGTTCTTAAATTTTTAGTGGGTGTAGGTGCAGTGGCCTTTTAGAGTTCTAATAAACTCTAAAAAGGTGATTCAAACCTTTAGAAGACAGAATGAACAATATGACACAATTCAATATTTATAGCAACACCAAAAAGTATAACCTATGATAAGCCTTTTAAAAGATCCACTTATTTTTATTTTATGTGTACAAGTGTTTGGCCTGCATGTATATATGAGCACCATGAATGTGCATTAACTGAAGAGCCAAGAAGACATCAGGTCCCCTGAAACTGAAGTTACAGCCAGTTGTTACACCATCATATAGTTGCTAAGAACTGAACATGGATCCCGTGAAGAACAACAAACACTTTTATCTGCTGAGCCATCTCTCCAGCACCCAATATTGCATAAATACAAAATCATAGAGGCATTGAATTTCTCTGCTGGATCTAAGAGGCTGTGGATCGAACAGAGCTAGGAGCAGATTTGTGTTTCTATTCTGTGGGATCAACTGCAGAGGGTGGACAGGTCCCGCGCAGGAAAATAAAGCCTGTGTGCTTTAGATGAGAAGTTTATATCAGGACTGGTTCCAAAGAGGCTGAGAGAACAAGAAGCTGGCAAAGGCAAGAAGCCGATCTGCCTGGAGGCAAAGGAAGTGGCTATGGTTATCCTGCTTGGCAATCAGGGACTGTGGAGGAGAGCCATAGCTTCCAGTGGAATCGCCCAAGCAGAGAACGGGAGCAGAGGAAGAATGAAAATTACCAACTTGTCTCTCTCTCACACACTAAGAGCACCAGTCGGTGCCCTCCTGCTGTTTCCCAATCACAACCAGAAGCTACTAGCAAGGGATTTCTTAGGAAACGTCGTTTACACAGGACAGCTCTTAGAATAGGGATCTGTATAGGGGAGGGGGAGGGCTTGTATGTGAGAGCAGGGGCAGATAACTGACCAATCCTCTTTCCAGTCCCTCAACCAGGATGTAGATAAAAATCTTCCTATATCAGGTAGAGATATTTTTAAAAGGTGTGTTCCTGAGAAAAATGAAAGGCTAAGCATTTATTGTGCCTTTGTGTTTAGGGCCCAAGGGTTTCCAAGTAGGATGCTGTGCACAGGGGGGCTCTGTGCCTAGCTCTTGCGGGAGGGGGGGTGGTTATGGATATAGTGCTTCCTGCAGGATTTACAGGCCATCTCAGTTTCATAAATCAGCAATGTGCGCTCCGTGTGCGAGAGTCTGCAAATTCTAAACTAATATGTCGCTCTCTTTCTGTCTGGCATCATATTTATGTTAAGGCTCCATAAATCGTGCCCTGTGTTTCTGCAGCGCAGCTGCGATAGAAAGTGATGTAACCAACAATGGGAAGGAATGAAGACGAAAACATAGGGAAACAAAGCCAAGGAAAGAATTCACTGGCCCTGGAGTATGAGGCTTGATGGGAAGGAAATGAAGTGTTCGTCCTCTGTGTGGGGACTTGCCTGCTAGGCTCTTCTGCTTGCCTTTGCTCAAGGGCCAGGGAATGGTTTCTGGGTCAGAGGCAATGGTCTTACCTTTTCAGAGGCCAATTTCTGGAAGGATCTTAGGGACCATGGCATTGAAGTAGTAATGGAAACTTCCCACTTCAAGGGAGGACTAAGTTCCTTGTGAATGGCTGAAGACAAAAGAGAGACCCAAGGAAACCCTCTATAAGTGTAGGACAGGATTTTTTTTTTTTTTTTTTTTTGACTTCCTGGATATACCAGCCAGCCAGAACCAGCAGGATTTCATTCACCATTTTAGCAGAACTCTCTCTCTCTCTCTCTCTCTCTCTCTCTCTCTCTCTCTCTCTCTCTCTCTCTCTTTCTCTCTCTCTTCCAAGAAGATCATAGTGTGTTTGGCCTGCTTCTGTTCTTCTCTTTGTATCTCATGCCTAAGAGATGTGAAGATATGATAGGGCTTGAGCATAGACTCCCTTAGTGGTTTGCCTGGCTGGCAGAGGGCAGCAATGGAGAGAGGAAGCCATCTCAGTTCCTTCATTTTCTTGTGGTATACTTGCTTTTCAAGTTTGTTTATTACATTTGAAAGCCAACTGAAGCATCAGGTTATGCATTAGAGCCCGGAATAAAAGGCAATATTTTAACATGCTAAAGGAATTCTGCCAGCCAGTCATAAGTATCAATCCATCACAATTATTAGAAACAATATACTGTGCAGTAGTAAAGAGATACAGCCACTGTGCAGACACACACTAAATAAATTCCCGTGTAGGCTGCCTCTTTCTTTTCCTGCTTAGACAACATAGAAAATGTTTATTAAAAAAAAGGAATTGTGACAGATGATGGTATTCAACACCATATATTGTTTTCTTATTTGAGTCATTCCTGAAACCTCCAAGCAGAGTTTTTAGCTAGCATTCCAGTTTCCTTCTTTAAAACCATTTGGTCCTGGATTTGGGTGGATTAATAGACACAGAATAAGTATTGAGATCAATGGTTCTATAAGCATAAATTAAAACAGGCTTTAGGAAGGAAGAAATGCAACATGGGAGAAAAGAGGCCAATTGATATTATTTAGATAATCGACCAAAGTAATTATGCAGCTAAAGATGCCTGTTTTTTGTTTCTGTTTTCTTTCTTTTCTAGTCATTTTTTCATTAGCAGAGAGAACACTGGAGGCCGCCCCTCTTTTCCTGTAGCCATTTGCTTTACGTAAACCAGCCAGCAAACCGCTCCGTTCATATTGATGTAGACATTACCACAAATCGCCACTTAGGGACCTGAGCGAATTGACTAACTGGTTTCAGATCCAATACACATAACTTGATCAGACACAAGGTTTAAGTACACTTGCAGGCAAGCCAGCTACACCTACCGGGAAGTGACTTTGGCTACCAGCTTCAAGAGGCCCCAAGGGAGGCCCTGGGAGGAAGGCATGCAGACTACCGGTGAGCTAGAGAGAGTCTGGAGGTTTCCAGAAGAGCAGCCCAAGGTGAAAAGGAGTGAAGCCTTTGACCATTTGCGGAAGCTATCTGAATCTTCAGTGTGCTTGATTCAACTTGTGTTTTATCCTCACTTTCAGCCCCTCTGAGGTCTTGGAACTGGGAGTCAGGTGACATGGAGATACACTATGTTTTTATTATTATGAGTATATTTAATATTTTTATCAAGTTATTCACCTATGTAGTGCGAACCTGCTTCTCAAGCTGTCACAAGTGAGAAGATGGCTTCTCAGTCCCTTGTCCTTCCTGTGGTAAAGCATTTATTTGCCTGGGCTGAATTAAGGAAGGGATTTTGAACAAAGGACTAGGTTAACTCTGAGGGGTCAGAGGTCAGGTGCTAGGCTGCTGGAGCTGAGGATCGCAGGAACCTATCCACCCCCAACACAGGAGCAGCCTCATTCTCATTAAACTGCTGGCCCTTCTGAAGGCGGTCAATCAGCTCAATTTTCAGTCCACTCTGGCTGTTACTGATGCTAGGGCTTCTCCCTCTACTGTATAAGTTTTATTTCCTTCAGTAATCTCGGGAGTGGGGATGCTGGTTTCCTTGGCTTTACTTCAATAGATTATGTAATAGAACACAAAAGGAAGGCTATATGTACAAGTGGAACAAGTGGCTGGGCATGTAGCCACAGAAGTTTCTGGAAAAAAAAATAGGGAAAATTTTGTCAGCTCAACTGATGTTTACAAATCTTAACCTATCTTTATCAGATGTATGTAGTGGGTTGGGGCAACACTGGTAAAGGTAAACTCTAGAGGGGCCAGGCAAGAAAAGGGTCTACTGTCCATTTGAACCAGACTGTACTGTTAGCTGAAGAACAAGAGAGGACTTGGGAGTCTGGAGAGCTAGAGCAGAGAAGGAGTTTGCTCTAGGGACAGGGATAGTTATGGCTAGACTTCAAGAAAAGAGAGACTTTGTTCAAAAGGGGGGCCTTAAAAACTGGAAGAGTTGCAGCCTAAACACACATTGATACCCCCTTTCTCTTATTATATGGTTTAGTTTATTTTTAGGATCTGTAATATTATATTATTTACTTGTTTAATGTGCATTTATTAAGCATCTACTAGGTAGTCAAGTAGGAGTGGCCACAGAAGGAAATGAGACTCAGCTGGTTGGTAACCAAATACAATTTCCAGTCAGTGGTTCATGAGAAACAGATTATAAAATGTTGAAGCCATTTGCCAATGAAAGCTTAGTTCTTGCATACTGATGTAGCTGAGGGCAACTTTAAAGGTATTTTAATAATGAGAGAAAATAATGGAGAGGTATTTTATGAGAGAGAGGCTTTTAGCTCCATGTTACATGTGTAGCTTAGAGAGGTTAAGGTACAGTCCAAATATTGTGGATGAAGACCTCAGGGTCCACGAAAGCCTGCCTCATCTCAGTTCTTCTCTTGTTCTGTTCTGCTAGACAGCTTTCATGGCAGGGATGTGAAAAGTGGAAAAGCACAGGGAGCAACTGGGCAATAGCAATGAATATATTAGTAGTAGTATATGGGAATTACAATAAAAATACCTTGACCCAAAAGCAGAACAAGGAGATGGAGAGAGATTTTAAATTTCTGAGTCCTATTAGACAAAAAAAAAATCTCGTAATTGATATTGTAAAGTGGGTGGAAGAGCTGAAAGTGATTCATTTAAGATTTCTGCCTTGGGTGTCTAGAATGGAAAAACTGTCAGTGGTATTAGAGAAGACAGGAAGAAAGTCGGTATAGGGAGTGGGAAATGACAATGACCTTTATTTTAAGCAAGTTTCAGGTAATGGGTGGCCAGCAAGACATTGAGAGCTTATAGGAAGTAGATAGATAGAAAGGGGAGGTTAGAGTAAGATCTATAGAGTTGGGAACTATCAATAAAGGAACCAAAGAAGCCAAAATGCTAGCTGAGAGAAAGCATTTGTATCTAGCTGCTCTGCTCAAAGGCACTCTGTGGACACAATGGGCAATTGGCATTTTCTGGGCCATCTGGTCAACCAGATTTTCAACCTCAGCACTACAGACAATAATTCACGATGGTAGGGGGTCTGTTTTATGTATTATTGGATGCTTAGCAGCATTTCTGACCTTTGCCCCTTAGGTGCCAGAAGCAAACTCCTCCCCTTACCTCTAGCTGTGAAAATCAAAAGTCTCTCTAGACATTGTCAAATGCAATTTTGCTTCTAGATGAAAAACATGTTTGTAGAACAAACAAGTTTTATTCTTATCCATATCACTACCTATAAGCCTATGCATCAATAAGCCTCAGTTTTCACACCTCTATAAGTGCATGTATTATATATATTATGCATGCTTGCATTTCTGCTATTAGTACTCAGTGCTACTCCTGTAAGTACAAACACGGATTTAGGGGTTTATTTGTTATCACAACAGAACTGAGCTTTATTCTGACTGAGAAATTTTATTTGCTTATAAATCACATTGCAAAAGAATATTTTAATGATATTTTTCCAAAGTAGAACTGCTTTATATTATAGGAACTTTGTGTAAAATTTACCCACTTTTGTGTAATATGATGGCCGTATCTAAAAACTCATTCAATAGAATAAAGACATAGATATTAGTCATGCCAAAATAAAAACTTTATGCTTTGTGATATATTCATTCAAAGAAATATCAGCTAGCTGCCTCCTCTATAGTTTCCTAGTTTTGATAGACAGGTGGCTCTTTATTTTATATCTTTCTTATTTGTTAAATGGAACTGTGTCAATGAAGGTAAAATTACATAACATACCAATTCAGTGTTTTATACTGTTATGTATTATTAGTGTGGGAGTGCATGTGTTGAAGTCAGAGGAGAACTTTGTGGAGTCTTTCTCTAGATGTTGAACTCAGTCTATCAAGCCTGTGTAAGCACCTTTACCTACTGAGCCATTTGGCTGGATCCCATTTCAAATTTTATTTGTGTCAAGTACATGTTGAAATTAATTTCTATACTGCTTGAAACAAAATACAAATTTCACTAATGTAAACAATGAGCAAATTGTCCTACATGCTGAAAAAGTTTTACAGTAGACATTGGGCAAAAGTTCACAAAGCCATGATATCAAAGATGAAGGTTTCCTGTCTTTAGAATATATGCTTGTGGGAGTACTACAGTTAATATGATGATTCTGAAGCTGAAGTTCTCAGTGCTTAGAGGCAGCAGATGGAATTTTTCATTATGATCTAGTGAAGTTCTCGATAAAATTCTTAGTTTGCCTGCTGATAGTATTTCCATTAAGACAGCTGTTAGAGGCAAAATAGAAAGGTGCCATGGTACTCTTCCTTAAGTATTTCAGTAACTGCAACATAGCTAGGGTGGATAATCTCTAACCCCCACCCCATATTGGGGAGCTATTGGAATAAACAGTGTCTAGTGAGGAAAATCTTTCTGTTTTTGAGGATGTGCCCACTGGCCCATTGGTAGGTTTCCAGTTCCCAGTGGATGTCCTATACCCATGCATGTATGAACAGCATTAACTTGACTAAGTTGATCATAACAAAACAAGACATGAAACTTGGAAAAATGTATGATGGGGAAATATGAGAGTACTGGAGGGAAAATCAGGGAGTAGAATTAAACATATTTTGTTGTAGATGCATATGAAATTCTCTAGAACAAAGAAAACAGTTAAATTAAAAAATAACCCAAGGGAGACATTTAAACTGGGTTGCTTATTTTCTTAATATTTAGTTTTTGTTTGTTTCAAATTTTATTATTTGAGAATTTCATGTATGCTTATATGTTTTGATCAAGTCTACTCCTCTCACTTCTGTTTATTCTGCTTATGCCTCTCTATCACTTTTAAATTTGTGTGCTCTGTTTTAAAACACATTGAGTCTATTTATGCTATCTGTATGGGAATAGGGTTAGGACACTCTACTAGAGCATGTGTAGCCTCTGACTCTCCCTCCGTCAACAGGAATCCACAGGCAATGGCCCCTCATCTAGGGGAAGGGTGAGATGCATGACTTCATCCCCAATCCATGCTGGGATTCTATCTGGACTGATCTTGCATAGGTCTTGTACATGTGTCCGAGCTATTGTGAGTTCACATACTCACAATACTCTTGTCATATCCGGCAGATATTATTTCACTGTAGACCTCCACCAGCTCCTGCTTTTAATCTTTCTGCCTCCTCTTCTGTATTAATACCTGAGCCTTGGGGAGGGGTATAATATAGATGTCCCACTTAGAGCTGAGCATTCCATAGTCTCTGTATCCTGACCAGTTGCAAATGTCTATTATTGTAAGCCTAAAATTATTTAGGAATATTTCCTTTTAGAACTAGTTATTAAAGAAAGAATGCCAAGGCAGTACTATTTAAAGTAAAACAAGTTATAGAAGGGAATTTCTAGCAATGATATTTGCTGTATTTGAACTGAATGCATTGAGTAACAAGAGCATATGATTTTAATTGCTGAATTATTCCAGGCAAATTGCAATACTTTTATAAATTATGCTGGACACAGATGGAAAAGCCCTAAATGGGATGATGGAAGGAAGATACAGAATCATCCCTATGTTGCCCATGTCACTTTGTCATAAAATGATCTTTTTAATGAACTTCAGTTCTTAAATCATATCTTAATGAGAACTTGCTAGCCAGATGGGATAGATATAGAGGTAAAGATTGGATATAGTTGAATGTTCATATAGATTTTTATCAGAAATAAATTAGAATCTCAAACATAAGAAAAGCACAAAACTGTCTTCTCTCACTCTGATTTAAATGCTGGGATCAAGAGGCCATTTTCCTTAATTAATATATTTTAGATACCAAGAAAGGTATTGATATTCAAATGGTGAAGTCATCCTTGATTATCCAAGAAACTTGAACATCTTAGAAACAAGAAAATGTGGACGGTTAAATTCTGAAAATAGTACTTGGCTGGGCATGGGATCATGTGCCTATAATCTCAACACTCAAGTGGTGGAGGCAAAAGGAACAGGATTTTTGAGGACAGTCTGGGCTAGAGTGAGACCCCATTCCAATAAGAAACAAATGAACCAAAACTAACACTATTAAGAGTACCATCAGATACTGTGCTAAGCATTTGTGTGGTTCCATTTAACCCTTGTGACAACAGATGAAGTAGTTGAGAGTCAATTGCCTGGACTCATGAGTTAATAAATAGTTCTAAACCAGATACTCTTAGTCACCACTCTGTCTTGGCTGTCTGACAAGACAGCTCCCACAAGGATGAGGTGATGCAAGTTAAAACAGAAAGGCCATGAAGTCTGGCAGGCAACCTTTGCTGGGGTTTGTCTGTTTTGTCATGTGGCTTTAATCTCTAGGCATACCATGCACCCCTAGTTTGTAATCATCTTCCTAGAATAGAGACACTTGAATCAAAAAGCCACCCTCACCCACATTGCCTCGTACATTGACAGATAGTAGTGAGGCTTGCATCTGACTCCAACCATGTCAACACCAGCACCTTGTCTCTTAACCCTGTGGGTTCCCCACCTTGGCCTTGCTCTAGCCTGCCCCTGGCTGTGAGTCCTTTTGCTAGGGGCTCTGCTATTCTTTCCATTCTTCTGACTCCCTCCACCCAGCACTGGTCCATCTCACTCCTTTTAAGGTTACAGTGGATATCCCTCCATCTTTCCTGCTTCTCAGGACTGCTGCCTTCTGTCTGCTCCAACAGACTTACAGGTGATGTGGGAACTAGCAGCCTACAAGATTAGCTGACTGACTTTGGCTTTCTCTGTGGTGATACATTATATATTTAGTAAAACCAGTCTGGAATATCAGAGAACAGAATCACCCACAGTCAATCCAGGCGGGTCAGAGAGTGGTAACTCATACCTTTAATCCCAATAGGGAAAGACTGGGAGTGGTGACCTATGCCTTTAATCTCATAAATCCAGAGACAGAGATCTTTTGTTTCTGTGAGTTCAAGGTCTAACTACCAAATAGTAGTAGCTCACACCTTTAATCTTAACTCTAGGATATGAAGCAGAGTTGAACTGGAAGTGAAACAACTGGGTGAAGAAAGTATTTAAAGCAGGCATAGGAAGACAGAGATTTATTCTATAGAAGCAATAAGGAGTAAGGCTGAGGAATCTGGTAGATAGCATTTACCTTGAGAAGTTGGCTGGGTGAGATTTGACTGTGGTCTGTTTCCTCTCTCTAATATTTCAGCTTTCCCCCGATATCTGGCTCTGAGTTTTCATTTAATAACAACTAGAATTTGTGTTACATATCTATCATGTTTTCCCAGTCTCCTCTTCTGGGGAGCTTGTAACAATTATTTATCTCCAGATAATGAAGTCATCCAAATTGGAAGTTTAAATTTAAAAAAAAAATGATATAATGTGTTCACTATTCTTTAGGTGGATCATCTTAGCTGAAGGTAGTTGATGTATCTTCTCTTGGTTCTGCCTAGTCTTGGTGAGCTCAGGTCTGGGACTTCAGATGAGACAGCTGGGGTACAGCCAGGCACTGCCTCCCTTCTTTCTTCCTTCATGGGAGTTCTCGCCTTAAGAAATGCTAGACATACTAGTTTCTGTTTTTGTTTTGCTTTGTTTTGTTTTATGTTACTGGAAGGATTCCCAACAAACAGCAAAAGAAAACGAAGTCCACCAAACAAATACTTCTTCCACCTGTGTGCCCAGCCTGCCCGCTAAGTAAGGTCCCATTGGCCAAAGCAAATCACGTGAGCAAGTCCAGACAAAGTGGGAGGAGATTATGCAGACACATGGATATAAAGAAATGGGATCTGATCAGGCCATTTCTGCAACAAGATCTTAATTAAAGTCCTCTCAGGATTGCTCAGATGTCTCCCAGGAGACTTTTGTGTGACTGTGCCTCCCCCCCCACACACACACACCCAGTAACACATCTACACCACCTGCCATTGACCAAACTTTTTGAGATAGCCAAGGCTCTCTCTAATGTAATTTTTTTAAACTAAACTTTTGATAAACCTCTCCTCAAGAATCCTGTACTCTAGCCCTTGTTCGTATTCAAAGCCTCTTCCCATTTCCTCAAGGTCAAAATTTTGCTGTATCTAAATAGCAAGCTATTTCAGCTCAAAAAAAAAATCATTCTTCTACCAAATTCAATTCCAAGTAACCATTTCTCATCATTTTATTTCTGCTATTGATGTCATTTTAGAAGCTTATTTTTTGAAGCAGATTTTTATGCCCTAAAACATGTATACCCAAGATATAAATACTTAGTAACCTGAACTGAATAGAATGTACAGTGGAAGGAATTTGCCTCAGTGTTTATTTGTGAATTTCTTGTATGAGTAGAAGTGGCCTTACTCTGAATTATATGGATAAAGCCTGAGGTACTCAAGTGTGTAGAACTGACCATAGCGTGTTGAAGTATGTATCTTTGCAATATTTGAAAATGAAAACAAATTCCACTTATCAGACAGAAGAAAATAAGGAAGAGATATAGTCTGAAATGGAGAAAATGCGATGCAAGTTGTATCACAAAAGCCAAGCACGATCCAGACTCTTTGACATTTGGAATACCTAGTAGTCTACATGGCAAGAAACCATTAGGCTGTGAGTAAATATCTCAGTGCAAAACCTGTTTTGGAGGAGGCTTATAAAGTTACACAGAAGACAAATTTTGGATAGCCAGATAGCATTCATTCGCCACATTTTTATGGCTTGGCTATGATGTGTTTTGCACTATGGTAGCACTCACACAATAGTGACTGAAAGAGAGGTGTCCCCTGCTGCCACTGTGCTCACAGCCTTGGAGATGTGATTAGATGGGTGAGAATTTTCTGACAGTGGGTGCTTTGTGTGCATATAGGAGGGGCCCCTAGAGGTCAGCTGTAGAAGGCTGCTGGAGGAAATAGCATGCAAACAGAGGCCTGAAAAAGAGATCCGAGGTGAGCCAGCCTGAGGGCATGTGTTACACACAGGTGCTTTGAGCAACATAGGGACATCTTGATGGGCAGAGGGAAGAGTATTTTATGTGAGCAAGAGATAAAAAAAAAAAAAGAAGGCATCTTGGGTTCAAAATACTGAAAGATGCTTAGTGTGGCCAGAGCTCTGAGAAGGAACAGAGAAATGAGATGAATGCAAGGTCAGAAGCCTGCACACTGTAAGCGCCTAGCTGGCCATGTCATCTAAGGGATCACCTAGATAGACCAGAACCAGACACAATTGTGAAATATGTGGCATTTTGTTAATAAGGGAGACTCTGAAATGGTTCAGGTAGGTTGGGTTTCCCTTTCATCCTCACTCACAAGCTTGCCTTCAGAGGCCTGAAGCCTGGATGGTACCCTACACTCCATTCACACCAAGCAGGACATTGGGATGTGGGGGCCATCACACATTACAGAAACAAAACAGATTGGCTTCTTCATTGATACTCTCTCCACTCACCCATCACACCCCAAGAATATACTTTAGTGACAAGCACCCTTCTCTTCTCTTTCCTTTATGTAGTTCTTCTTTAGGCTTTACTAGACCTGATCTATTTTTATTTAGCCTTCCTTGTGCTTTTGTTCATTTTCTAAATATATGCAACTAGCCATTGGTTCTTTCTCTACTGTTCAAAGGACCCAATTGGTAGCATTCTTTTGTAGCCATGTCTCTGAGGGTACTTCAAACCTTGGGGAATAAAATCCTGTTTCTGTTTGTTCCCTTGTGGGAATGCAGCCTAGTTGTGAAGCCCTATGTATAAGTCTGTAACTGCCAAGTTATCCACATGCAAGCTCCTGTTGCTTTCTGTGTTTTCACGTTGTACATTTTTATGAAGTTTAAAGTGCAAGGCAATGTCTCAGCTACTCCAGGGTAACTGGGAGATCATAAAAGAAAGTCTTTGTTTCCAGAGAGGACTTTCTCAGTTGAAGGTTTCATTCTGGAAGGACAAACATAAGCTAAAACCCATGGAAATTGAAAATAGATTATTTTAAATGGGAAACTGCTTTTGAATGATCAGCCCATCATCCCTCCTGGGCATATATTTTACAGCCTCATCCCCAGTGACACTGTGACTCTCATTTGGGGTAACCTTGGCCGTAAGATGACCAGTCCCCTTCACTCAGCCATGCCACACAAAGGACTGAGCTCATTTCAGTGTCATCTGATATTTCAGTTGCCCATCTGGTCACCAAGCACCTAGTTCCCTGGGACATGGAATTAAGCCATCTCAAGGGATCTCCCAGGACAAAAGTTCTGAATCTTTTCTGTCTGAGACCGGGATTTAATGTATTTTAATTGGAGGGGTCCACACTGACATAGGAACTATTAAAATACCAAAACTCTCCAGAAGTTTAGATTCTTCTGGAGTGATACAGAAGACAAGAGGAGATATCCACTTGACCAAGAAACTAGATCCTCCCTAGATAGAAAGTGGTCTCCACCCCCTCTATTCAGAATCTTCTCTGATGGCTTTGCGCTGTGGACACAAGCATGGTTCTCAGCTCAGCAGTGCATGTCAAAGCTGAAGAGCCTGGGCTCTGAGGCATCAGAAAAGCTCCTGACCCTGGAGCCCGCTGCAAACGGGCATTCAGAATCTACCCCTGCACACTGGACATACTTGCAATCAAGTCTGTGCACCCTGTGTCTAACAGGGGATCTCAGACTGTTTTCTTATTACTAAATGGGGAGGTATTAACAACACAATACAGAAATTAAAAAAAAAAATACAGGCGCTGGGTGAGGAGTGGGAGAATAAAAGAAAAGACAGCCGCCTGCCCTTTTCTTCTTGGTATTATTATTTGTGACAAAGCCCTCAGTCCATTTTTCTTCATAATTTGCAAGACCCCTAATGGGAACAGCACCTCCCAATTACCATGGCTGCCAAAGGCTAATTTGGTTACCCTCCAGATCCACAGTAGCAAAACTGTGTTGAGCCTTTGTCGATATTTGCATACTATACATACCAGGAATGTAAAACAGCTGCCTGGCCCCTCTCCCCCTATCATGGCAATTATGGGTCATTAGCTTGAGCCCCCCCCTTTCTTGTTCTTGCCTTCCAGGGTCTGGTGGGTAGTGGTAGACAGCTGACGGATTCACAGAGAAAGCCGAGTTGCTTTGCCTATTTGTTAAGAGTCACGGGCTAAGGAACTGCCACTTGAATTATAGAAACACAGTCCTGCGCCTTTATGTCTTGATTACTTCTCCTCCTCCTTCTCCTCCTCCTCCCTCCTTCTCTTCCATCTTCTCCCCATTTTCTTTTCTTGCAGTCCTCAACCTGGCTCAGCCTTCCTTCCAGTCTTCAGTTGGGGAAGTCTTAGAGAGAGTCCATGCCCAGCCTTCCACCTGCCTATGTGAACAAGTCTATCGTGGCACCTCCAGGTTAGGCATGTGCCAGCATGTGGTACTGTGAGGGGACACTCTTCTTAAGATCGCCCTAGTGATGGCTCCCATATCGATCCCCATTCAGAAGCAGATGTCTCACTTTAAATTTTCTCATTGAATCTTAACCTTCAGAAGGAGGGGCTGGGAAGAAGAAAACCCGTGAGGAGGGCCCAGCCAGGAAGCCTTTTCTTTTGCCACAGAGAGTTGTGTCTTGCAGTAGTTAATGGGAAGTTATGGTTTTGAATATAATTTTTCCCCTTCAAGCTGCTAATTTTATTGACAATATGGATAGATTGAAAGACCCAAAGCTTTTGTGTTGTTTTGTTAAAGCAAATAAGTGAGGCACAGATGTAAATTACATCTCCAGGTTCACATTTGAGGTTTGCAAATAATACTGAGCTAATGGTTATTGCGAAGGAAAATAGCGCGGGGATCGATATTCTATACGGTGCTAGGCGATGCCTCTCTCTCTTTTAATCACCTCATTGCAGAAATGGCATTGAAATTTGAAATCTCATTTTCTCCATTTGTACAAATTGAACATAAATCACTATGAGTGAGGGGAGGTGGCAGGCAGCTTCACTCTTTGTGGGATTGCATTACTAATTAGTGTGGGGCTAGAGCCCTTGCTCAGCCTGGGAAGAGGCTTCTTGAGACCTCTGGCCAAACAGGAGGTGCTCTGGGAAGCTGGATGGGTGGGGGAGGGGCTGGGCCTAGCTAATGGGGGAATCGGCCCTGTAAAAGAAGACAGGCAAAGGGCGGAAGCATCTCAGACTTCCACCACGTGTTTTCTGTATCATGTCTGCTCTGGGATACTGGTGCCCCACAATCCCCTTGGGTTGCAGAGATCTTGCTTGAGATGTAGAAGACATCATTATCCCCAATGGGAAGCAGGTGAGATACGATCTTCTAAACCTTTCCTTTTGTCTTCGGTTGTAGGGGTCAAAACTGGGGTATGAGGATATGCAGCCCTGCTTTGTACAGACACTGCTCACTAGCCTCACCCCACCTCCGGGTCACCAACACTGGCTTCCATGCTCTTCCCTCTGACTGTCCCTCTGCTTCGTCATTTCTCCTAATATATACTTTCACTGAGTGACTCTTCTGGCTCCAAAGTGATATTTACAAAAGATATTCCCTCATGTCAAAGCACTTGAGCACTGTACCCTCCTCAGGTCCACTTTACTTTTCTGTTTATTTTTATTTATTCTTTGTGTCTTTCACATCATGCCTCCGATTCAACCCATCACCCTCCCTGCTCCAAAATAATACAAAATAAAATTTAAGGGAAAAAGAAAGAGAATAAAAGAGAAGAAGGGGAAAAATCTAGTCATGGAAGCGGCAGTGTGACGGTGAGCCAGGAAACAGAGCAGTAACTAATATCTAGGAAGAGCCCCAGTCATGGGCTAGCATTGATGGTGCAGCAGAGACCAGGGCCTGGAACCTGACCAGTGATTCCTTTCAATAAACCCCTGCATGTAAAAGTATGTGGATGACGAGATTTACTGTGTGACTCGCTGTGGCACACTGCAGCTTCATCTCCTTAAGCTGTTCAAATGCTCCCTACAATGGAGTTGATCGTTTGACTCTGGGGCAAGAACTTTAGACCTTTTTCTCCTTCTTTGGACAGCGGCATCCTGATGCACTGCATTTCTGGCATAGGAGCCCTGGAGTATAGACCTAGTTTTATAGATAACGAATGGATGAGATCTAGAGCTAAGGAGATAATTCAGTTAGTAGGTTATATCCTGGACCAGGCTCAAACTCCAGAATCTATGTAAAAATTGCTGACATGGTGTCATCATGCATTTGTAATCTTTTCATAAGATAGATGGAGCCAAGAGAATCCCTGGGGTTCCGAAACTAGCCAGTATAGCTTGCTTAGTGAGTTCCAGGTCAGTGAGAGATTTTTTACTTAGGAAAAAAAAAAAAAAAAGGTAGATGGTGTCTGTGGAATGAGATCCAAGGTTCTTCACTGACCTCCATTTGAGTGTGTGGGCATGCGTGTACACACAATGGCATATATAATTTACTAAGTGGGAGAGGGGCAAAGCATCAACTCAGCTGCTAGAACACCTGCATTTTGGACTTTGTTCTTAAAGATTTAAGGAAATGTAGCAGAGGAAAGAGTTGTAGCCAATCTTTGACTCTTTCTAGCAGCTGGCCATACATCCTTTCATTGGAAAGAAATGGCTTCATGTAGTTTGATGAATGGAGGATTTTTCATTTGATGTTCAAAGACAGGATAGGCTAATAATATATATATATAATGGTATGGAATTCCAATTCCACAAGAAAAGAGTGTGCAGATCCACCATAGATGGGTTGAGCTGAGTGTCAAGGTGTAGACTCAGCCATGATTGTTACTGCGCACATCCCCAGGTGTTGCCACTTTAAGATTAGAGGTGAAACCTTTTCATTTCCAGAGAAGGATACCTTGTAGAAGACCACAGGAACCTGCTTCTGTGAAGCAGGACACCATCACATTCTAGGCACCTATCTACTGTTTGCCTACCTGTCCTTCTGCACACATGGGCCAAGGGCACAGCTTCTCCAAGGGACATGTCAACCCCTTGCAAATTTCCTCTTCTTCATCTCATCATTAACAATGACAAGAAGAATTTAAAAAAAAAAAGTAGGGGCGTTGAGGGAAGAAGCTGGAAATGAAGTTCATTACCAAAGGTCCTATCTCACCCTTCTCAAAAGACAAAAGCTAAATAAATAAATAGATAAATAAATAAATAAATAAATAAATACGTAAATAAAGGCAGCTCCATCTAAATGGTAAGTGGGTAGACATCACTAACAGAGAAATAAAACCTGCTTAGAAGTTGGAGACAACTACAAAAACTACTGCCAAAGTGAAATAAAAGTTTTAAGCTGTCGTTTCAAGGTGAACAGTGTTTGAAACAAACCCTTAAAAACATTTAAAATGCTGAAGGTGGCGAGAGTGGGGTGGGAGGGGGGACTGCCTTAGATATTTGAAGCCAAAATGGCTTAGTCGAAAGAGAGTATTTTTTAGATTCTACTAAAAAAATAAGAGGGGGTAGTAGATCTTGGAAGAAGCTGCCAATCTCAGATCCATCTCTGATCCTGGGTTGACCTGAAGCCTTAACCTCACTCTGCCCCCATTTGCTTAGCTATAAACTGAGGTTACTAATAGGCATGTCCTCTCAAGTCCCCAAGGAGGAATAATAGAATAATGTACCATATCTTGCTGATAGAAAATATGTCACTCTCATTTTTGCCCTCCACCTGTAGAGGTCAGCCAGGTGTCCTCTCCGAGGTCTTTTGGAGATCCTCCACATTTAAATGAGTCCATTTATTCACTTTATATTCTATTACATGATATGTAGTATCATATCATGAAACTTAAAACATAGTGTCCCCTCCCTCAGTTGACCACAGATTTAAGGAGGGAGTCAAGGTATCAGGTACAAAGCCAAGATAGGGAGGCAATGGTGTGTCTTGATGTGTAGATCGGGAAAGTCTTCCAGGAGCAGGTAATGCCTAAATTACATTTCTGTCAGATAGACAGATAGGCCTGGGTATCAAGAATGAGAAAAGCACCTCAGGCCAAGAGAGCAGCATGTCTATGTCTAAAGTTATGTTCACCCATTGTGGCTGGGGGCCTGCAGCTCACCTGAAACCCAGACTTCATTTCTTTTTCTGAACAAGCATCCTCAGCAAGCTTTTTCTTTTTTCATTTTCTGTTCAGCAAGTGTTAGTGTGAGCCAGTTACTTACTTCACAGACCTTTACAACCTTTTCCAGGTGTTTGGATTTTACCTGAGGTATGGCCTACAACCACGATCATGAGGTGTACATTGATCTTACAGGCATTGTCTACACATGGTTTCTCTTATTTGTCCCTAAACAGAGTGGTTGTTAAAGGAACTGAGGGATGGGCACACAGGAAACTCTTAGAAAAAGATGAGAAAAAATTAGAAATGTATCTGAATGAAAATGAGAGATAAGACTCTAAGTATATGGTATGTAGGGGATATGGAGCTGATATATGTATGCTACCTTATCTACTAGCTCAGCATTTGTCTGAGACACTGTTTTTATTAAAGATTATTTATTTATTTAGTATACAGTGTACAGAAGAGGGTACCAGATGTCATCATAGATGGTTGTGAGCCACCATGTGGTTGCTGGGAATTGAACTCAGGACCTCTGGAAGGACAGTCAGTGCTCTTAACCTCTGAGCCATCTCTCCAGCCCCTGTTTTTATTGTTATTAACAGTGTCATTAGTCATGATTGAATTAAACTATGCAGCTGGCTAGTTATTATGTGCTAGTGTTTTTCCTGGGGACCTGCAAAACACACACACACACAAACACACACACACACACACACACACACACACACACACACACACACACCTATTCATCCCTCATCCCAGAAAGGGAACTCACAATGGACCAAAGCCATGACTGTACCAAAGGCTAACTTGGTCAACCAATGAGTTTTTATTGGGGTTCATAGCAGGAGAATGGGTGTATGTCTGGGGTGGAGGGGTGTTCAAAAGCACCATCATTGAGGAAATGTCCACTCCAACACTAGAGGTTACTCACAAAGGCTGCAAATTTAAACCTCTGTGCACAGTTTGTAGGCAACTCAGCATTTCTAGAATCTCTTCTCTGCAGCTTAGCTGATCAGTCTGAGCTCCCAGGACTATTTGCCTCTTTTTATTCTGCTGGGGAGAGACCCTTGAGAATCTTCCAATTTTCTTCTGATGCTCCTGAGCTCTCCATCACCGTTGGGAAGGAACCAATTGAAACTGCGACACAACACCAATAGTCTCTTCATCCCACCACTCTCCTGCCAGGGTATATGCCAAGGAGCAGAAGATATGGCTTTGGCAAATGGGTTTCTCCTATTAACTTATGGTGACATTGTTCAGGGCTGACCTAACCCCCTTTTACATCATTGTTCTGGGCATAAGAAATTAAAGCCCTTGATCTTCTCAAGTAACTCAGATGCTTACTGATGATGCCTGCTGAGTTTAGGGATAGATAATCACACATCTCAGATGAGAAGTTGACATCACCTACCCTAATGTCTACCTGGGCAGTAGCCAATACTAAGGTCTGAGAAGCATGAACTGTGAAGACACATAGGACCAAGGAGGGAAACATATTGGTCCATCCTTAAAAAAATAAAAATAAAAATAAAAATGTAGGCTAGGCTTCCCTCCACAGAGCATCAAAGAGTCTACATGTTCATGTAATACCAACCTTTTCAGTTACTACACACCTGGGTCCAGAATAACTTATTGTAGTTGCTAAAATTTTTTAGCACTTATCATATCCAAAGGTGAGTGCTTCATGAATAATTATTGAATTAATTTCTCTCTCTTTCTTAGGTCCAGGGAAATGTAACTTGCTCAAAATACCAGTACTAACTATCCACTTTGGCAAATGATCATGTTAGAAGCATAAAGCAAACTTTGCAAACAAAATACCAGCAGCCTAATATGAAAAACAACAGCTGGGCGCATAGTTTCACTGGTAGGATAGGTGCTTAGCATGTCCAAGGCTCTGAGTTCAATCACTAACACCAGAAGGAAAAAAAAAAAAAACCAGTGGAAGGAGAAAATAATCAGTAATTATTCCTCAGTCTCCCATAGATGAAGACTCACAAATCTCACAATAGGTTTCACAAATTTCTCTGAAAATCATGACTTTTCATCTATATTATGAAAGATTTAGAGATTTCTATAAAAACTTGTATGTATATGTATGCATGCATACATGAGTACAGTTACCATGGAGACCAGAGAGGTGAAGCCACAGATGCTGTGGCTGGGAAGTGAACTGAGTCCACCATAGAGCAGTAAGTGTTCAGCCACAAAGCCATTTCTCCAGCCTCTATTATTCACTTATTATTTATATATTGCATATTTCTCCAAAATTACATTTTTTTATTCCAAGTATCCTTAGTATCTATAAAACAGAGATGATTTGCAGCTAATGTGTCAACATGTGAGGCAGAAGAAAAACTACAAATAGTCCAAAGCATAGTATTTTGTTAGTGAGGCAAAGGGTAATTTCCTGAAGTTTATTACCAAAGTAAAACATCAGAACTTAAGTCCTTATTTATTTTGTATAAAAATTTTAAAATATTTTTATTTTTAAGTAATTTAAAAATAATTTAAAAGGTTTTAAAATCATTTGTGTTAATACTGAAGATAAAATTATTAGTTTTGTTTGTTTTCTTGACAGAAATTGAACCCAGGGCCTCACACGTGCTAGGCAGCTGCTCTAGCTCTGAGCTCTTTGGCCCTTTTTAACTTTGCATTTTGAGATAAAGTCTTACTAATTGGCCCAGGCTGGCCTTAAACCCACTCTGAAGTGCAGTCCAGGTTGGCATCCTCCTGTCTTAACTTCCAAAGAAGCTGGGAGTACAGGTCTGCACCATCACGCTTGTTTTCAAATTTACATTTGTTGGTATGATGTTGCATTCCTATAATCCCAGCACCAAGGAGGCTGAGGCAGAAGGATCTGGAATTCAAGGCTAGCCTGGGCTATTTAGCAAGATGCTGCCTTGAAAACACCACAGTTAGCTCCTATAGTGATAATACATCTCAAATTCTGGCGAAACACGGCTCAAGGGGGAAAGGATAGCACTAACAGGTAAAATACTTCATGGAGAGGAAGCAGGATTAGAATTGGCTGGGGTTAAGACCTTCCTCCCAGAAGTTTGTTGTCAGATCAGTTAAAATATAAACTAGACTGCTTTCAACGTCCAAACATGTTGTATGAGTCCTAACATTGTTGTTATCAAGCTGACCCTGAATACTTTTAGAAGATGAAGGCTATGGTCTCTATTTTCTCTTCTGCTTCCTCTCAGTGGGCTTCTGGAAGGATTCTCACATTGGAAAAACTATTTTGTAAATTGCTCTCAAGTCCTGAAAGTGACCTTGAGCTTCTCTTGACAATTTTAAAATTTTGCCTGTGTTTTATTTAGATATTTTATATTTTATTATATATGTGTGTGTGTTTGTGTGTGTGTGTGTGTGTGTGTGTGTGTGTGTGTGTAATCAGAATATCCAAAGAATCTTGTATTGACTAAGCCTTTAGATGGTTGCAATTTTAAAAATATTAATAAAGCTAGAAAGTGGGAAAATGATGAGATTTATCCCTACAATAGAAAGGGAGAAAACAAAACAAATTGAGTTTTGAGATTTCAAAACATTTTATAAGATTTTGAGTTCAGATTTATAGCTGCTCTTAGGAATGGCCAATGTAGAATCTTAGGGACGACCAGTGGGAGAATCTTAGGGATGACTGTGGGAGAACCTTAGGGATGATTGTGGGAGAATCTTAGGGATGACTGTGGGAGAACCTTAGGGATGACTTTGGGAGAACCTTAGGGATGACTGTGGGAGAACCTTAGGGATGACTGTGGGAGAACCTTAGTGATGACTGTGGGAGGATCTTAGGGATGACTATGGGAGGATCTTAGGGATGACTATGGGAGGATCTTAGGGATGACTGTGGGAGAACCTTTGGAGTGATCACTGGGAAGCCCCTTTGGATGGCTCTTTCTCTTTTGATTCAGATAGTTTTATTCTTTTTAGATGGAATAAAACTGACTTGGTGTTTGAGATCACCTGTAATTTAGAGACAATTTACTAGAAGAGGTTTCCTGATTTAAAAAAAAAACAAAAAAAAAACAAAGACAAGCTTTCTAAGCACTTAGTAGAAGAATCTTAGCAAATGCTGGAGCTAGCTGGACACGCTCCTGTTTGATGTTCAGAAGGCCATGACTTTGGTCACAGTTCTGGGAAAATGATTAGCATATGAAAGTAGAGACTTGGGGTGTGCTCTAGTAGAACTTGCTTTAAACTTGTGACAATTTCAGTAACTTTGGAGGAAATATTTTCTCAATTTAAAATATTATTTCAATTTATAGTAAGACTTTTTTGAAGATGTTTACATTTTAAGCAATGAAATAAAACTTTAGTACTTTTTCTTTACAATTCTTCAAAAAGCTTTAAAAGCAACTTTGAAGAAGAATACATCCAATTTTACAAAACAAAAAGATTAAAAAATAAATCCATATTAAAATACATTTTTAGGAAAAGCCCATGGCATAGTAATATTAGATATGGCTATAGCTAAAAAAAATTAAAATATATGAATACATCCTGAATATCATTGTTCCATTAGTGGCATTGTTTTATAGAGAAATGATTTAGTAAACTATTTTTATTTTGCTTCTATGGACCCAAATGCATATTATATTTGTTCAGTAGAAAGAATTTCATTTTTGAAAATAACTTTTAAATACAATTATAAGCCCATCAACAAAGTTCATATATTGTTGAATGAGTTAATATTTTATATTACATATTTCATTATTTCTAGGAGCTTTGTTATTTTAACAACATGCCTCCCTTTAGGTGAAAAGTGATGTGGCCTCTCTGATAGCAGAGCTAAAACCTGAGGAATAGTTACCAAGAGATACAAAATAAAGAGCAAAGCGCAGGATAGGCAGACAGAGAAGAAGACAGGATAGGAAACCCCAAAAAACAGTAAGGACAAATGACCCAATACCATCCCCCCAAAGAGGGTCCTTCTTGTGGGAATCACCTCCTCTGTACACTTGCAATGAAACAGTCTGTGAAAGGGAGAGATAATGTTATCCGCTATTTATTTTTCTGCTCATCAGTTCATCTCTTATCCATTCATACATTGACTCTATCAGTGCTCCCAGGCTTTGTTTTCCCAGGTGCATGAATAGGCACTGAAGATGTGCAAAATGGAGTAAGACACACTGAACATGTGCACAGTCTAGTTCCAGGGCTGGATGAGGATGCTCACAGTGCTCATGGAAGCAGGTTGAAGAGACAAAGAAGGAGCCTGTGGATGCAGATGTATCAGGGAAGCCTCCTCAGGGTGGATAATCCAGGCTCTAGCTAGATCAAATTGACCCCAACAATGGGTTCAATCACTGAGTGGCCGCCTCCTCCCCGCTCTCTGTCTTCTCTTCTTCCTTCTCTTGGTGAAGTATTATGATGTCACAATTCAAGTCCCTGCTCTTTATTCCTTAAATATAAATTTTGCATTTATTTTGTGATGTGAGGGGCATGCCCAGGCCATAACACTACAGTGGCCATAGGACAGCCTGGAGGACTATGTTCTCACATTCCAACACACATGTCTTCCACCATGTGGGTTCCAGGGATTGTACTCAGGTTATTGGGCTTTGTAGAAAGCATCTCTAGCTACTGAGCTGTCTGCAATCTTAATAATTTTTTTATAGTAAAAGAAAACCAGCAATGTAGACCCTAAGACTGAGTTTTCTTGGTATGGTTTCCAGCTCTAGCCTCATTCCTGTCTGGCTTGGTGTCCTGGAAAGTCATGCAGGACCCAGTAGCTGTTTCCTATGCCAGGTTCCTTGTATGTTGTTTCTATACAGGGAAACCAATCCAATTCAAGCAAATAATGCTGTCATCAGGATCTTGTGCAGGCATCAGAAGGGAGACAGCCAGGCCAATGGAGTGCTCTGTTTGAAATATCTTGCGATCTTCAGAAACATTTGTTTTTATTCACAAGTGTTCACTTGATGTTTCCCTGACCCATACAGCTTCCCAGTGGGCTTAAGCCCCCATTTGCTAAAGAAACAGATGGGAGAAACTAGTGCAGTTAGTGTTTGTTTTAGTGTTTAAGACAGCTTAGCATGAGATGAGAGTTTGGATATTGCAGGGAGCAACACACTATTCTTAGTGGGCAAGTAAGAGAGAGAATCATGGGATCCATATGTGAGTGGTGATGTGAAAAATGAGGCCCTCCGAGTTTACTGGGGACACATTTGGCTTAAGTGAGGTGAGCCAAAGAAAACCAGGCAATGTGCTCATGAGGCAGATCTTGCTACCTGCTGCAGGTACCCATATATCTGCTATATAATTTCCTTATCAATTGGCTGAGCTACACCCCTACAAATATCCCCAGTACTAGTCTGGTTTTGACAGAACAAAAAATGCTAACTTTAAGTGTTCCTTTAATGAGAAGTTTGAGAATGAAACTATTTGCAATGTCAGTTTCAAGGAACTGACAGGTAGGGATGGAGTACCTCAGAGCATAGACATGGCCAGATGGGGACCTGTGTGTCTGGGTCATAGTAGGGTTTGTGGTCGTGGGAAAGGAATGTTCTATTAAGAGCTGTGCCAGGGTTTATGGGACACAGCTGCTGCCAAAAGCAAGATGAGGCAGGAAAGGACCTGCTCAAAGCTACCAATAGCCTGACCTCTATCTAATCTCTATCTGTACTTTCCCACTGGTCACACCTAAACGGGAACAAAAGAGGAGCGGATAGGGAGGTGCAGTCTTAGAGGCCAGTTTCCCTCAGGAGGATCATACCCCACAACAGGGTGAAGATGGGCAGAGGTTGTGGATCGATGTTGAAGGACATAAAGTGTAACAAATTTCTCACTTGAGCACTTCTAAGCTTCCTAAGTCAATACACTGCGTCTCCTCTTGGAAGCCCAAGTAGAAATAGCTCCCTATCTTTGTGATAGAGCTTTGGGTAGCAAACCTGAAGCTTTGTGGCTCCATCTAAATATACAGTATGAGTAATGGTCTATGAAAACTACTTTCCTAGTCCCTCTAAGCCTGATAGCCATGACCACACATTGTGTAGCTGTGGGTGAGATAGTTCAAATGGCACATTTCTGGGTCGGGGGGAGCTTCAGATGTGGACATCTGCTCCCTTATAAAAGAGATCCCTGGTCTGGGAATTAGAAAACCTGAGTTTGTGCCCTATTTGTCTGTGGGACTTGTACTATTTTCTCTCATGTTTCCCAAATAAGGAAATGTTTATTTAAACCCTCCATTTTAGGGGGTCTCTAAGGTAAAGCCAAAGACTAGAAGAAATGAGTTGCTTATATGGGTAAATGTCCACAGCAGACTCAGAGATGAGAATATAAGAAGCAAGATCCTGGATGTACTGAACATCCTATAGACAGTATCAGAAGGTAGGCAGGTGACTTGTGTCCAAGGACCAAGCTATTACCCATATTTAATATGGCAGCTCCTCTAGGTGTCTCTAAATGCCTTAGGGTGTTCCAGGCCAAGACTAGACCTAAAGATAGCAAGTCCATTTTCCTTTTCTACTTCCCTAAGGGATGAGAATGGAGCTATTCGAATGCCCCTTGTGTGGATGCCTCCAAAAGGGGATTGTGCAGTATTATGTTTCTGGCCTGGCTTTCCAGCCTAACCTTGAGGTTCTGACCCACTGTCCCACCATCCCACAGAAACACACAGACACTTATATGAATTTTATGCTGATCAGCCTATGGCTCTGGCATATTGTTAGCTAGCTCTTGCTCTTAAGCTAACCCATGATTCTTATCTTGTTTAGCCATATGGCTCAGTACCTTTTTTTCTCTGCAGCATTTTAACTTCTTTACTCTGCATCTCACTGTTGTCTCTCTGGCATCTCTGCTCTACTTTTCCTGTTCCTAGAATTTTCTTAGTCTGGTAGCCCAGCTCACACTTCCTGTCTGCCTTCAGCCAATCAGCACTTTTATTAAACCAGTAGGTGGGACAATTATTTTCAATGTAACATAATCCCACTATAGAGTTGCTAGAAATATCCTCCTGCTATAATTCCCCATGACCTAGTCCTAAGAGTACCCTGTCCCTAAAGGGTCATACAACCTCATTTCCCTACTGCTACCCAAGTCCATTGAAAGTACAGAGAATGATACTCTGAGGAAAGAGGTAAACGAGGCCTAAAGAGATCTGGGAATCAGAGGTCTGTTTTGCTCCTATTAACATAGGTAGGGCATAAATAACCTCTTGGATTAACTCTTTGCCCATGATTTGAACTTCCATTGATACCTATAGTAGCAACCAGATGTGCCTCTGGAAGGCAAGAGTCCACTTCATGTGCCATTTTGTAGAAACTGCTGGAAAAAAACATACCACACCATCTGCACACTCAAAGAGCAATCAAGATTCCTGCTAATTATTGCCTGTGCTAACATGTCTTCTTACAGGGGTTTCTTTAATGAATTCCTTAATGGATGTCATTAGATATTAAGTGTTACATTGCTTCCTCTAAGGAAAAAATACTGAGGGAAACTGCCATGAAAGATTATATTCTGAACTAGGCCTGGATTTTGTCCCTGCAATCACACTGTGGAGTCTTGTTGATCTTGGGTGTGTCCATTCCTTTAGCTTCTGTGAGCATGAGTCTCTCAAGAGGCAAGCCAAGAAAAGTAGGTCTTCACCCTAGGAGGGAGCAAAAGACTGAGTTCTGAGAAAGGCACCAGACTCATGAGGAAACATGTAACCATGGAGATAAATAGATAAACAATCTCAGCTTGTCAGCACCCCTCGTAGGGAATTAAACTCACAACTTCCATGTTAATGATTCTTGTACATTTAATTTCCTGGGTGCCACCTCTGAAAATGTATCTGTGGAGGGAGGCATTTTGCTTTGTAGAGATGTCTTATTAAGTGAATGCGTCTAAGTTTATACCTGTCACAACATGATTCTGGAAGCTCATTTAGAACTATAATTTTGGGGAGGGGGAACTGTGGAAATGGTGCTGTGTGGGGCTATTGCTGTTTTCTTGATGTCATTTTTTACTAGGAGGAACTACTTGCTTCTTAGCACTAATTATGATTGTAAAAAATTTGCTGTGTGAAGCACTCATGGAGTGCTTTTTGCTAGACTCAATGTAGGCCATTGTAGATCATCTATTTAATGAACCACACACAAATGTAAAGGCAAATGTAAACCAACCAAGCAAGAGACATGGGTGCCTATTACAGGCATGGCACAATTTTAAATCAGTACGACATGTCAAGTCTCTGTAATGACAGAGCCACAGGTATCCCTGGGAAACATGAAAGAATCAACTTTCTGTTCTGAGTGCCCAACCCCCAAATGAACATCAATGGCATCACCTGTAACTTTTAAGATGAATCTTAAGTTCCACCTTGGACCTCAAGAATAAGAGTTGGTATTGCTCCATACCCTCAAGGTGATGGATACACACAGTAAAGGTGGAAGATCCTGGTTCTAAGGACTCAATTCTCTAACTTCACTTCACACAGGGAGCAATGGTGTTGGAGACTTGAAACCTGAAAATTAATTAGGACTTAATATGTTGTCAGAATCCCTAAGTGGTTCCAAAGCCCAGTGAACTCTGAGAACTTCTACCTAGTAACATAGTGATGGTAGTTCATTTAACATGGAGAACTTGAGAATCCATATTCTAATCTTTTCAGTAGGTCTAAGACCACAGTATATCTACAAGTGTCCTATACCACTGTGGACGCCTCCCTTTGACAATCCTCTTTTATCTTTCTGTGCATTTTCACCTACCTCTGGGGTTCTCTTACTGGTCTCTTTTTCTGCCTTTGTGGTTCTCTTATAGCTTCTTTGGTAGGTTGTCTTACCTATCTGGCAAGTACTGCCCTTTCCAAGGACTTTCTATCTGATCAAGGAGTGGGGCTGAGTGATGGGAAAGATGGGGGCCTTTGCTCTGTATCTTCAAGCACTCGAACAGTGGTCCACAAATAAGGACTTCACCAGTACTTTGAATTTAAAGAGGCCTTTCTTTCTTCAGAGGTGTTGGTGTCTGTTGCTTTCTAACATACTGGTGCATCTGGTCTCATTTTTTCTTCCTCTCTCAGTATGATCAAGCCAGAAAGGACTACTATCAGGGTCTCTTAGTAAAGTCTTAACTGATGCTTTGAAAAGACAGAGCAGGTTGAAAGCTGGGGGTTTGTAATCAGGACATTTTTGACAGATGCTGATATCTCCTACATTCTTTCTCCCATCTCTCACAGCAATGCAATACTTTTCATTATTGGGCACCTTGTGACCATGAATAAAGACCACTCTTCTTTGCAGTTAAGTGGGAGCAGGCAAATAAACATGAACAGCAGCTTGAGTTGTGTATGCTGTTGACCTGTCTTTGTTTCTTCCCTTATTGCTGCTTGGTTTTCAGGGGCAGCCATCTTAGACCATGAAGCTAGGGATGCCTTAAGGGTATGGAAGGGACCAGAGCTTTAAGATGCAGGATGTACAGAGTCAGAATGTTCTTCTAGCTCACCTTGTGGGACATGAGCATGACATGGGTTTCTGTTTTGTAAAGTAGACCTATTTGGGCCTAGATCTAATTTCTGGTGATTTACCACTTACATTTTCTTTTCCAGAACCCAAAATTTCATCCTACTTTGTGGTGGTTTGTGGGTGTCTGTGTGTGTGTGTGTGTATGTGTGTGTGTGTGTATTTTCCAAATTACAACACAAGGCCCTGAGGTGACGCATACAAGTCTCAGCATGGAGGGAACCATTCCAGGAGCATCATATCCACCCTCCATGTTGGTGAGGGAAAGGGGCCTGCTGGTCATCTTTCTGACATAGGAAGGAAAACACTGAAGAAGACAGTTCTCAGATGCTAAAGTCAGTGTTTGCCTTTCCTCCACTGACAGATTGCTTAGCTCTGTATCTTGGGCTGCCTGCTGTTTTATCATAGCATAGCCTATAAAGATGATGAGCAGCCATTCAGACCATGATAGTCAGAAAATGCCAGGAAGCATTCTTTGTGGTCCTCAGAAGCATCTAGACTGTTGATGGTTTACTCTGGTCCAAGCTGAGGAGGTACCCACAGCCAAGAGGCCAAGAGCAGCCAATCAAGTGAGAGGCTGGCCCTCTTGGGCACATTCACATCCAGCCCTGCCTGTTCTTCCCCAGCCTTCACAGCCCTATTATGTTCCTTACCCATCAGCCCTACCTCCAAAGGAACTTAAGCAAAATCACACTGTAGGGATTAGGGACACGGAAGCAAATACATTTTTCTATCTGGACAAAGGAAAGATAAAGAGAGATGGAACTGGGGGTCTGGGACTAAGTTGGACCCCCATGCTCCTCAGTGTGACCAAGCCTCAGCACAGCTGTGACATTAGCAGCCATCGTTTGAGGCCCAAAGATAATTCTTCAGATCAAAGCAGCCCCTGTCTTTAGACAATTAGAGTAAAATTGAAGCTCTCCTCCGAAAGAAACACATGCTCTTGTTGTGCGTCCCCTCCCCCACCCCTGCCTTATTTGATTCTTTATGAACAAATTGGTTTTCAGGGCTATAGAAAGAACTGATTGGGACCTTAGGTTCTCACTCTCTTCCCCGGGGTGGATTTGCAAGGGTGAACACGTTACAGCTGAAAGCTGACTTCTTTCTGCTTCTTCTTCTTCTTCTTCTTCTTCTTTAAACTGGTATCTAAGAATAAAAGAGGACGAAGACAGCAGGCAAAGCTGATCAGGGTGAATAAAGTCTCCTTTTACGAGGAAGCCACCCCTCCCCCTCCGCCCCTCCAGAAAAGCCAGACTGTAATTGCTTGCAATCACTCCGCACAAATTGTCTGCTCGTGTTTGCTTTTTAATTTTGTCTAATCTGGTCCATTTCGCTCTCTCTGCCTTTGAGCGTAACCTTCCTCCTTTTCCTTTCCTCTCACTCAGTCTCTCTCTTTCTGTCTCTCTTCTCTCTCCTTTCTTCTCTCCTCTCGTCTCCCTTCAATTCTTCAAGACTATTTTAAAATGATTACTAATGTCCAACAATATTTGATGGCTTTTCCTAAGCAAAGACACTTAGAGAAAAAAGCAACCACAGGTATACTAAATGGGATGAGTCCAGCATGTATCATCTTAAATGTTCATTTCTGTGCCCAAAATAGTTTCAGGCATTAATATTGTTTCTTGAGATGTAGTATATATTTTATCAAATTAACAACTGACCCCAGAATCATGAAAAAAAAAAAAAAAAACTGCTCACAGTAGCAAAGCCCCTTTTCCTGGAGTCTATGCAGCAATGCATGATTTCCAGCACCCCAGGGCTGCACCTGCCCTCTATGAAGTGGAAACCCCTGTGTTTGGTGTGACATGCTGTCTACTCCATATAAAGATTCCTTGGCTCTAGGCCTGTGTTTTGCTCACATGAGGCTGATGAACCTAAGGGAGATGTACATCGCCTGGAGCTTCTTTCTTTCCAAAAGTATAAGAGAACGGGGGTTTCAGGAAGAAAGAGGAGCCCGGGATACAGGCAAGCTCAGAGGCAAAATCCCCAGCTGGCAAAGACCAAAACAAAGAAAAGTTGAGAGCTTGAGATGGAGAGTATTAATTGTCTACTTGACAGGCTCTGGAATTGCCTAGGATGGGTATCTCCAGGCACATCTGTGAGGGATCGTCTAGATTAAGGCCTCTGAAAGTATTTATAAGGGGCTGCTACCTCAGTTAAGCTAATTGATATAGGAAGACCCATTACTCTAGTTTTTCCTTTTGCTGTGATGACCTAAGCGACTTGGGAAGGAATGGATTTGTTTCAGTTTACACTTCCAGGTCACAGGGCATCACTGAGGGACTTGAGAGAAGGAACTCAAGCAGGGACCATCAAGTGAGGAACTGGAGGGATGTTATTTGCTGGCTTTTCCTCAGGTGCACTTAGCTAGCTTTCCTATGTAGCTGACACTGACCTACCTAGGGATGGATGGTTCTGCCCTTAGTGGACTGAGCCCTTCCACAGCGTCAAGATGGTTCCTCACAGATATGGCCACAGGCTAATCTGATCTTGGCAATCCCTGAATTGAGACTCCCTCCCTTGGATGATTCTGGGCTGTGTCAAAATGACAGCTGATGCTATTGAGGACACTACCTTAACTGTGTGGGGGCATTTTCCTGTGTGGACTGTATTCAAAGAAGAAATGGAGTGAAAGCACTCAGTGTTCTCTGATCATGATTGTGAGTGCAGTGTGCCAGCTTCTTCAAGGTCCTGCTGCCTTAACTTCTCCATGGTGATTTACAGCCCCCTGGAACTGGGAGCCAGGATTAACCTTCTTTCCCTAAAGTTTCGTGTGTCAGGGTATTTTATCACAGCAAAGGGAAAAGAAACGAAGACATAAGTGAACAGTTTGTGGCTGTGATGAAGAAGGAAACACAAGAGGAAGGACCCAGGTTAGATGTGCCAGAATAGCAGAGGCTCACCTCAGTGCTGAGTCTCCTTTCTCTGAGCACCATAGGCTGTTTTCCTCAGGAAGAGGAGCTGGGTATCTGGAGGAAGGAGGCTCAGTTGTAGTTGAGGTTGCTTCTGATCTGTGCTGGCTACTTAAAGTGTACTCAACGTCTCTGTTCTTCTGTTCTCTGTCTCTGTAAAATTAGGCTGACTGGTATCCCTCATGGGATTGATCACAGGTGTAGGATGCTTGACATGTTTTAGTTGTTTGGCAAATGTTAGTCAAGATACAATGAGGGAATTGGATGGTTATGAGTATAACCATTCCTCCTTATCTACAGCTTCAGTTATTCACAGTTAACTGTGATCCAAAGAAATTTGATAAAAATTGAAGAAGTAAATAATTAATGTGTTTTAAGTTTGTTGTGTTCTGTAGGCAGTAGTGAAGCCTATACCATCTTGTCCTGATCTATGTGAATCTTCCTTTTATGCAGAGTATCCAGGCAATATATACTGCTAGTCCATTAGTCATTTTGTAGCTATTTGAAGTATCAAATTGACTGTTATGGTATTATAATACTTGTGTTCAATTAACCATTGCATTACTTATGTACTTAATTATAGCCCCAAAGCACAAGAGTAGTGCCAGCAACTTTGTTGCAATATGTCATCATTGTTTTATTTTGTATTGTTGTCATTTCTGAATGTGTCTGATTTATAAACTAAGTTTTGTAGTAGGTATCTATGCATAGGAACTAAAAGATAGTGTATATAGGGTTTATTAATATGTTCTGTTTCAGGCATCCACTGGAGGTGGTAGAATATTCTTCCCATAGTTATGAAGGTGACTACTGTATTCTAGAATAAGTAGCTTATTATAAGCATTTAGCTTTGCCCAGTTGTGGGGGAGCTGGGAGGTAAGGTATGAAATGTGTGTTGAAGAATTCCAGAGAGGTCACTGACCCCTGTGGGAGCTGCTCACTGGGGGCAGTTAATAAATGTCTAGAGAAGAGTCAACACCAACCCTACACAGTTTCATCTGACAAGGAAACACATTCTGTTTGTTTTATGAAACTAATATTGTCCTGATATCAAAGACAGACAAGAACAACTCAAAAGCAGGGCAAGTGCAGGTGGCCCAGGGAAGTGCAGGTGGCCCAGGCAAGTGCAGGTGGCCCAGGGAAGTGCAGGTGACCCAGGCAAGTGCAGGTGGCCCAGGGAAGTGCAGGTGCACAGGAGAAGTGCAGGTGGCCCAGGGAAGTGCAGGTGCACAGGAGAAGTGCAGGTGGCCCAGGGAAGTGCAGGTGTTACAGGGCAAGTGCAGGTGTCACAGGGCAAGTGCAGGTGTTACAGGGGAAGTGCAGGTGGCCCAGGGAAGTGCAGGTGGTACAGAAGAAATGGAGTGGTATTCCTGATGAACCTTTAATGAGTGTTAGAAAATAGATCCATTGTCATATAAAAAGAATTATATGCTATAACCGAATAGTTGATTCTAGTGTCCCAAAATGGGTTAAAATTTAAAGAGCAACTAGTATATTCCATGATATTAAAGAAGTTAAGAAGGCAGCGTCACATGCTCTTATCAATTGCTGCAAAAGATATTTTAACAGAATTTATTACCCAACCATGATTTCTTAAAAAAGCTATCAGAAAAAGGAAGTTAAAATCTTGCTTGACTTTACAAACAGCAGTTACAGAAGCCTATGTAATATTAACACAGAATGCTGAAAGAATTAGACGGTGTGCTAAGGGCAAAGAAAATGAGGGAAGGAAGGAAAAAGAAAGGGTGGAGGGAGAGAATAAGTGAAAGAAGGAAGAACAATGGGGAGAGAGGAAGAAAAGATCACGTGGAGGGAGAGGAGGGAGGGCAGGAGGGAGGAGGAGGGAGGGCAGGAGGGAGGAGGAGGGAGGGCAGGAGGGAACGCATGGAAGGAAGTTCTCCCAACTTACAAACATCATAGTCATCAAACCTCCTAGGAAAAGCAAGTTCATCAAAGTCATTGAATCCAAGACAAACATTAAAAAATCAGTTGTTCTTTTATACGATGCCAATAAAAACTAAAATTAAAACCACACTGTCATTTTTGATATCTGAAAGCAAGAAATAGCTGACTGCCAATCTACCAAGGTTTGTGCAGGACTCACTCCTGAGAAGTACAAAAATGCCTAGGGGAGAACTCAGAGGCACTCTGAGGACAAGATGCACTAGATTGTCAGCTGGGAAGAGCAGCTAGTGCAGATGCCAGCTCCCCTCAGAGTGGCAGGTAAGCGCGAGGTAATTCCTGTCAAAATCTCAAGAAATTATCTATGCTTGTTTGTTTGTTGCAAATGAAAGCAACACTATTAAAATGTACATTGAAAGGAAAAGAAAGACTCTAGCAATGTTGAAGAATAGAGCAGAGGGAAGTCACTTCATCCCATCTAGAGACTTCTTACAGAGCTGTAGTAATCAGCACCATGTGCTATCGTCAGACAGATTAAATTTGGAAGAATAGAGAGTCCAGAAACAGACCTATATGAATATTTCCAAATGATTTTTGACAGAGGTATAAAAGCAATCCAATGGAAGAGAGTCAGACTTGAAGCCAGTGTTGCTGGTCTAGTTGGTCAGCTCATAGGCAAATAAAAATAAAACTCAACCCAAGTCCAGGTTGCATAGAAAAATGAACTCCAAATTTGTTACAGAGTTAAAATATAAACCATAGAACATAAAAAGGAATTTTTAAGGACTCTCCAGGATCTATAGCTAGCCAATGATTTCTTAGATAAAACCAAAAGCATGATTTATTTTTAAATAAAAATGCTAAATTAGGGCTGGAGAGGTGATTTAGCATTTATGAGTCCCCACTACTTACAAAGAACCTGAGTTTGATTCCCAGCACCCATGTTGGACGGTTCACAACCACCTGTAACTCCTGGGAACCTGACACCTTCTTCTGACCTCTGCTGGTACCTGCACAAATGTGACATTCAGTCACATAAACTCAAGCACAAAAATTTAAAAAAAAAAAAAAAAAAAAAAACTTTAAAAATGTTAACTTAGATTTCAACAAAATCAAGCACTATTTTACAAAAACGTTTTAATGGAACAGTGAACAGACCAGCTGCAGATTGGAAGAAAATATTTGCAAACCACATATTTAGCAGAGAAACAGTGCCCAGACTACAGAAAGAATTCTTACAAGTCAGCAGTATTAAGCAGGAGGATTGGAAAATAGGTAAATAACGTGAAAAGAAATTTATCAAAGATGGGGTACACATGTCAGATAAGCACATAAAAATATGTTCAGAAAATACAAATTAAACCTATGATGAACTGTCATTACAAATATGTTAGAATGGATAAAATTTGTGGCAATCCCAAATTCTGGAAGAATGCAGAGCAGCCAAATTGGATTTTTCTGGTGGGACTACAAAGTGATATTGGAGATCTCAAGAAAGAAATTTATGTGATTAAAGATGCATCTCAACTTCCAGCGGGGTCACCTCCCAGTTAATTCATCCTAAATTGAAGACATAAATAAGCTGGGTGTGGTTGTGTCTGCTTGTTATCTCAACACTGAAAGGCTGAGAATAAATGTGGAGTTCAAGATCATCCTTGGCTACATACTGAATTCAAGGCCAGCCTGAGCTATAGGAAACCTTGTCTTATAAAAAAAGAAAAAAAAAAAGAAAAGAAAATGAGAAACAGCAGCAGGAAGAAGAGAAAGAAAAGAGCATATGTTAAAGATATATTTAGTGTAGGCAGTCTGTTTAATACAGCTACCCTCCCTGAGCATCATACCTACTACAAAGTACAGTGTGACTTTTCTAAGAAAAATTCAAAATTCAATATTCATTTACATTGAATATGTATTGCTTTTAGCTCTATTGTGAGGCTGAAAAATTATGAGTTGAACCACTGTAAGTCAGTGACCATCCATATAAGACCTAGCCTAGCAACTGCATTCTTGAACATTTATACCAAAGAAATAGAAACTTACACACAGGCATGCAGGAATACTTGTGAGACTTTCATTTGTAAAAGCTCCAAAGATGTAAATAGTCCAGATGTCCTTCAATAAATGAATGATTGGTTGATTTAAGTAGTAGCAATAGCTATGGTTCTAATTACGTGCTATTCTTCAACTGGTGAAATGCCAAGCAGATTGGTAATCATCTAGGATCAAAAAAATGAAATATAAAGATAGAGGAAAGTGGGTATACCTGTGAAAGGGCAATCAGAGATGGGGAGAAGGGCAGAGCTATACCTTGCCCTTACTTTATCAATGCCTGCTTCTCAGTTGGAATTCTGTCCTGTATCCCTAGAGAAAACTAGGTCAAAGGTATGTTGTAGTTTGGATGAGAATGTCCTTCAGAGGCTCATGTATTTGAACACATGCTCTCCAGTTGGTAGCTCTGTTTGCTGAGGCTCTGGTAACTTTAAGCTTGCTGGAGGAATTTGTCACTAGGGGTGGACCTTAAGCTTGCACAGTCTTGCTCTGTTTCCAGTTCCCTCTCTGCTTCTTGCACATGGAGGGTCATGTGATCCCTGGTTTTCTGCTCCAGCACCTTCCTTCCATGCCTCTTTGCCATGATGGACTCCTGTCCATCTGTAAGTGTAAGCACAAATCAACTCTAACCTCTATTGATTACTTTTGATTATAAAATTTTTTATAGTAACAGAAAAGTAACTAATATGAAGGAATGGAAGTTTCCTATATTGTTATATTTCAGTTGCTTGTGGATCTACCACTATCTTCAAAAGAAAAATTAATAAAAAAAACTCAAAACAAATCAAAAGAATTCAAAGGATTATTTTCTGACATTTTCCACATTTAATTTTTATGCGTTTGCTGGTCTTTTGTAGTAGCTGGCTCACTCTATGTTTTACATACTTGTGTATTCTGTCATCTCTTCCCCATGTCATTGGTCATGTCACCTGAGCATCTAAGTAAGGTAAGAGAGAAGGAAAGAAGTGGCTCACGGTAGGGTGATGGTAGACTAGCTCCCTTGGCCAGGCAGACTAATAGGAGCACTGTAGAGGTAGGTGTTGTCTTCTTATCCTGGGTGAGTTCAGGTATGCCTGACATGAGGCCTTGCTGACATGTTTCAGTGTCTTAGTTAGGGTTTCTGTTGCTGTGAAGAGACACCATAACCGATTCAATTTTATCAGGCAACATTTAATTGGGGCTGGCTTATAGAGGTTTAGTCCAGTCTCACCATGAAGGGAAGCATGAGGACATGTAGGCAGGCTTGGCACTGGAGAGACACCAAGAGAGGTCTACATGCAGATCAGTAGTCAGCAGGAAGAGAATGGGACACTAGGGCTGAGTCGAGCTTCAGAAACCCCAAAGCCCAACCCCAGTGACATACCTACTCCAACAAGGCCACACCTACTCCAACAAGGCCACACCTACTCCAACAAGGCCACACCTACTCCAACAAGGCCACACCTACTCCAACAAGGCCACACCTACTCCAACAAGGCCACACCCACTCCAACAAGGCCACACCTACTCCAACAAGGCCACACCTACTCCAACAAGGCCACACCTACTCCAACAAGGCCACACCTACTCCAACAAGGCCACACCCACTCCAACAAGGCCACACCCACTCCAACAAGGCCACACCTACTCCAACAAGGCCACACCTACTCCAACAAGGCCACACCCACTCCAACAAGGCCACACCTACTCCAACAAGGCCACACCGCCTAATAGTGTCACTCCCTATGGGCCTTTTTCATTCAGACCACCACATTCACTTACACAGATTAATTGTTTAGAACAAGAACAGGTCACTAGAAATCACTTTTAGTGTTTTTATTGAAGAAAAGATATTATAACAAAGTGTAGGGAGATGAGCTCAAGATTGGAGGTATAGGGAACAGAGGTGGGGACATGAGAAGTGACTGACAGTAGGGCACAGTTGCTCAGATAGAAAAGTTGAGTCAGAGAAAGCCATCCATATGCTGCAAGAGTTAAATTTGCATGTCTTACAGAGTGGGTAATCTCTATAGGCCTGAAAATTATATTTTAAATGATGATGGTAAAAAAGAGAGAGCATGAGGAGTAGGGAGGGTGGAGGGGAGATGACAGATACAGAGAGAGGGAGGGACAGGTTTTTGTAAGGATTTATTTTCCTAGTTGCCTAAACAGGGGACAAGAAAATGTCTCCTGTGGACAGAGGTTGGGACAAACTGAAATGGTTCAGGTATCATTCTACAGAGTCACCACATACTAGGGGGCCAGGTGGCAATACTACACAACTAAATTTAAACACTGCTCACCTAGGTCGTGTGTCAGTCTTGTCTGAATGAATGAGGCTGGCCTGGAAGGCACCCATAAGCAGAGACAATGTGCCTGTTCTGAGCTAGCCTGTGTGCTGAGATTCACCCTCCAAGTCTCTCCTCCAGTCACTACCTAATTTTGTAGGTGACTAGCTGTGATTCAGAGCAGCCCCTTCAGGATCATTCTGGAGTAATATAGACCCACATGTGTGGAAAGAACCTTAAAGCTCAGGCATTGTAGTCGAAGACAGGGGTGGCCTCTGAGAAATGAAGAACAGGCTTTCACTGTCTTCCATACGTGGGGCCAGCAGGTCCCAATGAGATCTTTTCTTATTACCTCAAGTTCCATTGCTCTGGTCTAAGTGGGATGATATACCTTGAAAGAAAACAATCAGCTTCCTCTGTAAAAATCTTCTACGGTCAGCACAGGACTATGTAGCTTTGGTGGGATACTAGAGGACAGGGGATAGTAGATCTCACAGCCTACTCAGAAACACAGAATTCAGCTGGCTCCGAATGGGACAGCATTCCCCATTTCTAAATGCTACAATCAGTGGCTTTTCCTTCCTCCCAGGCACTGTCTCAATGTTTGGATCACCCTCAATGGTTGGATCATCTACTACTACATCATGCTTATGGGGAGTTAGGGGTCAGCCCTTTGCCTGGCCATTCAAGTATCTTGTCCAGGATAAAATGACATAACTTAAAGATGAAGCAGGCAGAGAACTTCCAATGCAACAATATATACATGTGTTTTTCAATAGCTGATGTCTACTAACACTTTTTAAATCAAGAAATCGTTAAGTTAATCTTGATTAAGTCTTTCTATCAGACACTTATGTCCCTCTGTCCAGACCCAGGAACAACTCTTATTTAAATGTGAGATTATAATTTTAATTTTTATTTCTTTTATTTTTGAGATTATAATGTAATTATTTTCCCTTCCCATTTGTCCCTCCAAATCCTTGTATACACCCCTCTTTTCTCTCTTTAAAACTCATGGCCTCTTTTTTCATTAACTGTTGCTACATATAAATTGTAATTGTAATTTCCCAACCTACTTTTCATAAATTTTAGTAGTCTTTAGCATCAAGTATTCTATGTAGAAGAAAGATAATTTCAAAAAGTCTCTGTTGCTGTAGATGTTTTCTGGTAGAGGCAGTCTCTCTCCATAATACCTCGGTTGTCTATGCTTTTGCTTTGCATAGTTATGGAAGATGATCTCTGCTCACCATGTGGGCCTTTTATACTGCAGAAGAAAATGGGTGGGTGGCTGCAGTGATGAATGGATATATAGATGAATTGCATAGATACATGGATTTATGGATAGATGAGTGAATGGATGGATGGATGGATGGTCAAATGGAAGAAAAAACTCTCTTCCATTTGGAAACTTCTGTCTATCTCCACCAATTTACTTTATTAATTCAATACATTGAGGAAGCTTTCTTTTTTCCTTTCCAGGGACTTGAAAAGAGAAGCCAGGAGCAATAATAAAATGCCCCATCCCATGACCCTGCCAGGTCTTCAGGGAAATGAAACCCCAAAAGGTGACAAGATATTCTAGCAGAGGAGACAGAAGATTCCTGATCTGGGAGGAGCCCAGCCACTCAGTGGCCCTATCATCAGGAAGAGGTGCCTAGTCACCTGCTCTTGACAGGGGCTGTCTAAGACTTCACGCCTGAGTTCCTGAACTGGAAAAACCTGAAAAGCAAGCTGTTCCAGGTAAGTGATATTTTTGACTTGAAGTTCTTTAAAAAAGTGAAGAATTAAAAAAAGCCATCAATTCTATGAAGTTAATTAAGAATAGGGCATCATGCACCACAAGTGGGAAGTGTGCTGGGAGGCGCTGCCTACCTTGGGTCAAGAAGTCACTACCTGCCACCCCCACATCCTTCCCCAAATTACACTGATTTCTGCAGTAAAAATAAATTGCTACCTGCTTCTTAACAAACAAACCATAGAGGGGAAAAAAAGAGCAATATTGTTTAGAGGGAGGAAGAAATTATAAGTGTATGTTCTCAGGACACAGTCTTAAAAGCCCATTGTAGCTGATTCACCAATGCTCAAAGTAGCCAGTTTTCCATTTGAAATTCTAATAAGGCCTTTGAATGGTTTGGAGCTTCTTAGGAAGTAAAGGGAACAGAGTGACTTAATTAAGCTCAGAGGCTGGGCTGCCTTTTTTTATGGGCATCCTGGTCTGTCTAGTGTCACCTTTATTCCCATGGAATGTTCTGGAACTGATACAGTCAATAAAAGTGAATACAAAATAGGAAGAATAACCATATAACCATCACGTGTAATCTGTTGTATGTTACTGGATTTGGGAGGTGGCTTCATTTTGAGCCTCCTAATTTGTGCTGTCCTGTGATATGATAAAAGCTTTCTGTTTTCAAATGCCATGATCATGAGGACACAGGTCCTGAGGAGCCTTTGGCCCTCTCACACTGCACATATTCTTTCTGTGGACTAAATATTCTCACCTTTGTGTGGGAACAAGAGCCTGGCATGAAAGCCAGACCTCAGTTCCTATCAAGGGTCCTGGTCAGATTGTAAGAGCTTATCCAACCCATGATAGATGTGAAACAAAACCACGGGGGCCAAAGAAAGGTGGGCTGCAATTTCTAATGACAATTTCCATTTTAAATTTACTTTTTAAAGAATTTTATAGGACTGTATGATAGTTACACAATTTCTACCCCTTCAACTTCTCCTGGTTCCCCCTCGAATTCCTGGTCTCTTCATTATTGGTGTGTGTGTGTGTGTGTGTGTGTGTGTGTGTGTGTGTGTGTGTGTCTTTGTGTGTACCATTTAGTGTTGACCATATGTGTTGTGTTGTTTGTTTTTTTGTTTTTAATGACTGGCCACCAGGCAGTGGGTAACCTATCAGGGATTTTTCCCTTAAGAAGACTGAATCTCCCTCTCAGCAGCCATAATTATCTAGGGATAGGGTCTGGAGAGATTTTCTTATCTGCACTGACTGTCAACAGGTGTTATTGTTCTGGTCTTGTTTAGGCGACTATATTGTCAAGATTTCATGAGTACAGTTCCATGCCATATTTAAGACACTGTCAGAGCAGATATCCTGGCCCTCTGGATCTTACAGTTTTTCTATCTTCTCTTCAGTGTTGTTCCCTGAGCCTGAGGTATATGGGTTTTGCTATGGATATGTCAGTTGGGATTGGGCATCCCATGGTCAAATATCTGGATCTGACTAGACATGGGTTTCTGTAAAAGTCTCTGTATGTTGCAAAAAGAAGCTTCATTGATGAAGGGTGGATGGTTACCTTTGCACCTAAAGATTTAGATATAGAACAAATTTCTGTCTTCTGTGTGAGTCCTGGACCTACTTGTAAATCATTTTTGAAAAGAAGTAGGTAGCTGGACTGGAGACATAGCTCGTTAGCAAACAGTGCATATTGACGTTACAAAGGCCTACAGTTTGGTTCCCAGCATCCACTTTGGACTGTTCATTAAAGCCTGTAATTCAGATCTGGGGAATCCAGTGCCCAGGTTAATTTTCCCTAGCAATTATTTTTAAGTGTCCAATGCCTAATGGCCTGGCTTTCCCAATATTGTGTAAATGATGAGAAAGTCTTGACTGTTTGCAGAGATTTGTGGCTGAAAGGATAAGATGCGGCTCATACAAATGAGATCCATACTTTCTCTTGTGTTTCTAGTTTCCTTCTGGCTCTTTGCCATCAACAGTTGGGTTTTGTTTACCTGTTTTCTGTTTGTTGGCCTACTTACATGGTTTTGGTGAAGGGAGTCTTCTAACTATAAAAGGACATAGTTGTTAGGCTCACTCAGTGTGTGTTGAGGAATAAACAGAAGGAAAAGAAATTGAAACAAGTGTGAACAGTTCTTCGGAGAAGTCTGGCTGATGAATAAAAAGAAATAGGCTTGTTTTGTGCTAACTAACATAAGTAAAATTTCCAGAGAAAACATTGGATTTGATAAGTCTGGTGAGCCAATGACTGTGCTAGAGAAGTCAAAGAAATGTATTTAATACATGAAGTACTTGTGAGGTCTATAATCCTTGGGGATTGACGTCTGCTTCAGCATTCCTGTCTGCTTAATGAAATCTGCTGATGGTGAAAAGAGCCCACCAAACTCCTATCATTCTTGACAGACTTTCAGGAAGAATACTCTTGTGTGTAGATTTTCTCTTCTGAACCAAAAAGATGTTGAAGGCAACATCAGGGGATGGATGCACCACCCCTTTTGAGAATGATCCAGTTCTCTACATCTGCCTCACAAAGACCAAGAAAGTGATCATCTGAAATGGCAATGATAGCGGGTGTCCTTGAGGTCTGTGGGTAGACTGTAGGTATACAGCAGTTGGAGAAGTCCACCTCTGTTCTCGATGTCTGGTATTCCTCTAGGGGACTTAAGATTGTGAGGACACATAGATAGGGCAGTTCTGTCTGCAGAGTTATCCACATGGAGTCTGTGCCTGACAGTTTAATATATACACAATGGCTCTTTAGCCTCTATACCTAGCACTGTGCCTTAACTGCTGTGAATAGTGAATAGTGGAGCTTCTAACCTAACAACTAGAATTATCCAGAGCAAATGCTCTAAGGTAAGGGGAGAAGAGCCTTCCAGGCTCCTTAAAATCTTGGCCCAGGTTATCACAAAATCTATTTCATTGTGTACTATTGGACAAAGCAGTCAAGGGCTGGCTCACTTTCAAGGGAATGTAGCAATATACCTAACCCCACACTGGGGGACAACGTACAGAAAGTAATTGGTGATAGCCTTTTTTAAGTAAGTAACCCTTTTGGGCCAAGTACCAATCCAATAAATCAATTATTTCATAAGCAGACATTTATTCTACTAATAGCAATAGATAAAAGAATAATAGATATTGCATAGTTTAAGTACAGTTTGACACAAAATACTCATGCATACACACACACACACACACACACACACACACACACACACACACACACACAGAGGCATGTTAAATCCAGCTAAAGAAAAGAATTATCCAGTAAGAGGAACAAAAGTGACCCTGTAGGGAGATAGTTGAGCCACATTTTGAAGAATAAGTAAAAAGAGTGAATATCTAGTGCATTAGTAGAAATGGTAACCCTTGGCCAGGCATAGGAGTGTATGCCTGTAATCCCAGCTACTTGGAAGATTACCAGTTCAAAGTCATCCCATGTCACTTAGTAAGACTCTATTTCAAAGTAAGATTTAACTAAAACATCTGGAGATGTGATTCTGTTAAAAGTACTTGCTTAGCATGGGGGAGGACCTGTGTTCTATTCAACGCACTGAGGGAGAAAGAATAGATTACCATCACTTGGAAGGCATTAGCTGGAGACAATGTCAATGCAGAATGAAAGAACCTTGTCCTCAGGCCCTCACTGCATTGGAAACCCTGAAGTTCTGTCTCAGAGCATGAGCTTTACCCTTAAAGTAAATTTGAACAAATGAAAGACCTCTGTGCTCTGGGTTTCTGACAAAGACAAGAGTAGCTGCTTTGCTTGGCTGGTGTGTAGAAGAGATTCCTCCATAGCAGAACTCCCTGGTTAATGAATGGGAAAAGATTGCTGCCTCTTGTCCTGAACTGCTGCTGCTTCCTGAGACAATGCCTGTCACCAGGGCAGGCTGTGAACCTGCCAGAGCTACCTGCCGTTGCTTGCATGCGTCAGGTTTTGAAGTTGCTTCCTAGAGACATGCATTATGTTTTTAATGTAATTAAAAAATGGAAAATGGTGATTTTATATACAGATGTTGATGAAAGATGTATTTTAAAGAAGTAAATTAAAATCTCATTAATATTTCAGCGAGAGTATTTTGTGCTTATCTGTTTCATCTCTGTTTTTGACCTATGGCTTAGAGTTCACAGCATGAAGAAGACGGTAAAATCTGCTCACCATAAAATGTTAATTATAACTAAATTACAGCACAAGCGTTCAATCAGCCACATTAATTCTACATAAAGTGAATTATTGTAGCAGAAAATTTTGAAATGTGACTGAATTTTGTAATCTTCAGTCTCCTTTTTTTTTTTCTACCTCTCACACTAAACCTGATTCCCATGTGTTTATCCCAGAGTCCTTTGTGGGATGGCAAGCTCATTTGCTTGGCTCTGTTTTGAAAGTTAAATTCCCTGTGAGACCTCACCTCTCTGGATGGTTCTGAGATGGACTTAGGTCTCTTTGCTCAGAAGCAACATAAAGGAAAACTCTGATATTTTTGGGAACAGTTATATTCTTACAATAAAGGAGTTGGACTTGTCCTGTGCAACAGTTCTCTCCAAAAACATGACCCAAGTGCATATAAGTAATAATATTGTTAGAGCTATGATCTGGGGCTTACAGAAATGGTCCAACCATTAGAGGCTAGGCTCACAACTAAAACTTCAACTGTGATTTTCTCTCTAAATCTATGGTGGTGGAAAGTTACAAATTGGAACATTAATGCTTTTATAGCCTGAACCCAACATATGTCCCATCTGGCGTGATCTCAGTCAACAGAGAAATACTTAAGAGTAATAACAACAGAAGGGCATTATTAAGAAAAAAAGTTTAGTAAATGCTGAAAACATTATGGGTGTAGGTAGCTCGTTTTGTCAGCTCTGTTAATTGTATTTTAGTAGCAAAACTCCTGATGTTCCCTTGAATGAAAGTACCCCCATGAATTTAGTGTGTCATTAGAAATGGGAAGTTGCTTCATGCTAATGGGATATTTAATGCAGTGATAGATGCCATTAGGTACTAATGGATACAGGGGCCAGGAGGGGCTGCAAATTTTGCAAAATACCAGGGAACAAATAAAACTTTTCATTATCTGGTACTGCTAACAGCCACCCAAATTCATACCACAAGCAGCCTGAAAGCATCTCATAGTAGGAGTTCTGACCTCCCCATGACCCTGTATGTTGAAGCATTGCACCATGGGTCTGGACTGGGCGTCCTGTGTGCTAGGTCCAATGCATCCCTCTTGTAGGGTGAAAATTGGGCTCCCACTTTGGAGGATCCCACTTCAGATCTGTGATTTTTGTGAGAGAAGCTGGGTACCCCCAATCTCATTGTCAGATACTCAAGCAACATTGTTAGAGCTGCAGGTACACTCATGTAGGTGGAGGACCTAAGGAGGCAGAGAGCACCAACATGTATCCTTTACCTCCAGGTGACAGTGAAGTATGTCTTCCCATTCACAGAGGGTACCAGCTTTGCTTTGTTCCCATGGGCAATCCACTTTATTTAGTACAAAACACCACAGAAGTCTGAAGAGCTGAGGAACACAGAAAGCCTCATATGAGGAAAATGCACTAATAACTACATTAATAAGAAAAATGGAACAACAGGAATCACATACTATTAAGAGAGAAAAAGATCTCACTATTAGAGAGATGAGGGAAAAAATTTCAATCTGCTAATGGCTGAAGCTGTTAATCTGCAGATACAGATGTGGGATAGGGGTGGGGCGAGATGGTGGGCTCCTTTTGCATCCTCAGGTACCCCAAGGTTTAGAGTATCTGAGTTAGAGTTAGATATGGCCACTAAGGATCAACAAGCAGCACTTCCCAGGGGCTTCGATCTTCTGAAGAAACCAAAGAATAAGAAGATCAAGTGGAGCTGAGTGAGCGATCCTTCAGCTCGGAACCACAAGCAAGATGTTGAACAAGAAATGAAGATGATTGCGAGTCTATCATCAGCACCCTTTCCCCCCTTTTCTCTGCCCCAAATTCTCAGGACCTTTTCACTTTTAATTTCTTTCTTGGTCCCCTAGATAATCAGGAAGACAGCCATAACCTGGTGTAAGAATCCTGTATTTGTCTTTCAGTAGAACAATAACTTTGTTATTGTGGGAAGGACACCTGTCCACTGTGCAGAATGTAAAATAGTTAGATCTGAGTAAGAACAAAATTTTACCATTGTGGTCAGCACCCCAGAACTGCCGTCTTTAGATTCTGTGACCACTTCCCACAGCATTCATTCACCATATGTTCATAAAAGAAAAAGAAGGTTGAACAGCAGAAGCAGAAAGTCTGAGTTCCAAAGGAACAGATTTGGAAATGATTATGGGAACTCTAATGACAAATATTGCATTATTTACTGAAAATGAGATAAGAGGGCAGAATTTTGTGTCCTTAGCCACCCACACGCATGATGGACACACTCAGAGTATGATGACTATGGGTGGTGACAGATGGGTTGGCAGTTGAGGTTGGTGATAACTACACAGGGTATACGAAAAGCAAATTGTCAATGTTGTTTGCTATTAATAGACATGAGTTTTACTTTTCCATTCCAAAAGAATATGTATGTTTAAAGTCAGGACTATTGACTTCAACTTGTATGAGTATGTGCATATATGTGCACATGTGGGAAGAATGTATGCATAGTGTATATGCATGCAAAGGCCAGAGGAGGACCAAGGGTGTTCACACTTACTCTTCCTTTTTCTCTGGAGGCAGGGTTTTACACTGAGTCTGGAACTTGTCACGTTTTGGCTAGGCTGTGGGCCAGCCGACATCAGCACTTCTGTCTGCCTGCTCTTTCCACCAGCATTCTCGTTACAGCTACCTGTGGCTGCTCTTGGCTGCTCCTGTGGATGCTGCCGTCTGAGCTCACGTGTTCCTACTTGCACAGTGCACTCTGGCCCCACACGCTACAAGTATTGACTTTAATAGCACTAAACTAGTCCATTAGAAATTGACAAAAAACCCTATAAATTGAAAGAATTTCTAATCTATTTCATCAAAATACAGTTCATAATCAATCTATGATTAAGAAAGGAAAAATGCTTTGGGAAAATATTGTCTCTATCCATTTTTGTGTTGCATCATGTTTCAGTGTTGAACATTACTGACCAACGCCCTGCTTCAAACATGAATGAGTACATTAGCACACAGCTGTCCCATTTCCCACCTTCATTTCCTAATACTTCCTGGTTGTAATTTACTTTGTACTAAGCTGAGACATTTTCATCTGTTATGAAACTAAAAGTCCCACATTTGCTTCTGTATTTTTTATTTTTCCGTTTCTAATGATTCAGTGCTCATGTTTAGATTCGTGCTCCCTGTATTTTGTGTTTATGATTTATCTCCTACTTGGACGAATTTTACCTTGAAGTAGAATTCTTCTTTATTGTTATTTTGGTTGTTCCATATTTGCTCATATCTATAACGTAAAGCATGATGATTTGGCATATGTATACATTGTGCAATGATAAAATCAAGAAACCTCATACATCTCCTTCGTGATACTTCAAATGCCTGCCTACTAGTTCTTTATGAATGTATGCAGAGGCTGCAAGTCTGGCTCAGCAGTTTGGAGAATGGAGAATGCACTGCTTTTGCAGAGGCCCCGAGTTTGGTTCCCAGTACCCATGCTGGCTACTAACTTCTGTAACTCCAGCTTTGTAGACCTGTTACCGTTTTCTGTCCTCTCTGAGCACTGAACATAGCCCTACTCAGATACACAGAATTAAAAATAAAATACATATTTTACATATGCAACAAATTATGGTGAACTTTATTCAAACAACTATGCTGAAGAACATGAGAATTAATTCCTCCTGTCAATCTATGTTTTAAGCCTGTTGCCCACCCTCTGTCGAGCCCAGATTTCCTCCCTTCCTACCTGCCAGTCATGGTTACTTTTTTTTTCTATAAGTAGACACTTAGAAAAAATTCAAAACTATTTTTTAATGTTTTTGCATGCCTGATGATACTGATTAGGAATATATTATCACAATGATAAAGAAATCAAATTAAAAAAAAGTCAACCAAACAAATGAATGAATAGAAGGATGCTCTATCAGGACTTAATTTGGGACATTATGCATTGTTTCTCTGAAAGCTTTGTAGACCTTTGTTTGCTGTGCCCTGACACGACACAGTGTCATTTAATCATGCTTTTGACTTATAGGTGAATTTATTAGTGCTATCTCTGTATTTGAGAATTTCTCTCTGTGGAGACTGTGTTTGAACATAAACTTGACTGGATATTACATTCGGAAAAGCTTAAAAAAGACCCTGGGAAATATCATTTTCTTATCTTCTGGGAATTAAAGTCTATGGAGAAGACTAATACCCAAATGTTCTGCTTAAAGAGAATGTACTGAATGAAGAATATTTTCATTAGCCTCTCAACTCATAAAGGAGAATAGATTCCACATCAACCAGTTCATATCAGTTTTTCCTAAAATACATATACTGTGCCCTTAAATTGCTACATGCATGTACTCCTTTCTGACTCTCTCTCTCTCTCTCTCTCTCTCTCTCTCTCTCTCTCTCTCTCTCTCTGTGTGTGTGTGTGTGTGTGTGTGTATGTGTGTGTGTTGAAGTACTTTCCTCCCTTACCTATCTAATTTCCCCCTTTCTTTTAATTCTTTGCTCCAAGGATGTTGATTATTTTTTCTATTTCCTTTCTTGTTTTGTTTCTTTTCATTCTCTCACTAACATTCTTTCAGGTATTACCTCTATGTAAGTAATTCTATTTTCAAGCATGTCTGTTTTGGACTAAAACTTCTTTGTTAATTCTATATTGATGATTTGAGCCTCAGTTTATATTCTAAGATCTAGACTTGGGTGTTTCGTTCTGTTTCTTTCTTCTATTTTAGCAGCTTGTTATCTACTAGCAAATGTCTATCATGTTAAACTCCTCTGTAGCTTGAGATGCTCAGAAAGAAATTTTATTTCTTTGGGTTGTATTTTTTTCTAAAAGAATGCTCACCTTTCTCATTAATGCATGTGAGACTTCATTAAGACCTAACCCATAACATGACTTAAGAAGCCTAGAGACTTCCTTACAGTAATGTAAGTCTGGATCTTAGAATATAAACTGAAGTTCAAATCATCAATACAGAATTAATAAACAAACTTTAATCCAGATAGCACAAAATAGACATGGTTGAAAATAGAATTACTAGCATAGATGTCACTGTCTCTAAGTTGTGAGGGTTCTCCCCCACCAAAAAAAAAAGCCTACATATTTTCTCTATCCCCCTTTAATCAGGATATAGTAAAATATTTAAAAATTATATATGTTATCCATTCATATTTAATTATGATTATTTTAATAGAAAAGATTCTGGCTTAATACAAGGAAGATTTTTGCTAGTTTCTGCTTCCTAAATTGACTTTTTCTCCAACACAGCAAAACTATCCAAACTAAACTTGCTGACTTAACAGCTATCTCCATCAGCAAATGCCTATGGGTAAAAAGTACTTTCTTTTTAAAGATTTATTTATTTATTTATTTATTTATTTGTGTATTTATTTATTATGTATACAGTGTTCTGCCTACATAAAGGCCTGCAAGCCAGAAGAGGGTACTAGATCTGATTACAGATGGTTGTGAGCCACCATATGGTTGCTGGGAATTGAACTCAGTACCTCTGGAACAGCAGCTAGTGCTCTTAATCTTTGAGCCCTCTCTCCATTGGAGTGCTTGCTTTCACATAGTTAAGGCAATTTATTTGATTTGGCTAGATCTTTCATCCCACATAGCTCCATGGGTGTATGTAAGGCTTCCTTACTGTTTTATCCACATATGCTGTTTTCACTGGAAGGTTCACTTGAAAGGGAACTTACTATTATTGAAAATGTAATTGTTCTGTTCCATTCATGCATTTTCCTTCTTGCTTCATGTGTAGTACTCTATATGCATCATCTCTCTGAGACGTTGCCTAGCACCCTGATTCATCTGATACTTGACTTTCCTCTTGGCCTGACTGTGTTTTACCTTCTGGGAATATCTTGGGTTCTTCAAGGGAAGAACCTTGTTGATAGGCTGTGTCCCCAAGAACCAGAGATTTTGTCCATCTCCTGAAGCTATGCTAAATGTTCTCTGTCAGGGTTTACTGCACCTTCTGGGAACTATAATTTAGTATTCTGATGTCCCTATATAGTTATATAAAACTCAGGCCTGTACAGTTTTTCTGACTCCATTAAGAATGAGGTGTTACAGTGATACAGAAAGAGCATCTGTTCTTTTTCTTTTTAATAGTGAAAATTCTTTAAGAATGTGATTTATTTAGCATGGCCATATGGGGAAGAGGGTGAAGTAATGCCCCTAAGTCGTCAGAGGTCATAAAAGCAGAATTAAAATGGAAAGTAAGACCTACACATAACTAAACAGGCTCTGAAGGTGTGACCTTTGGCCACAGGGATTCTCTTAAAATTATATTTCTGATATATGTTAATTTTTTGCTTGGACAAAATGCCTGAGTGAAACAGTTTAAAAAGAAGGAAGCTTTGTTTTGGTTTGCAGCTTCAGAAGTTTGCATTCACATCCTTTATTTCTGCTGCCTTTGGGTCCATAGCAAGGTAGAACACCATAGCAGGGGACTGGCAGTGGCTGCTTTCACCAGGCAGTAGTAGCCAGGAAGCAAAAAGAACCATAGTCATTATTTCCAACATCCCTTTTAAGGACAGGTCCCTAGTGCCTAAATTCCTCTCCCATGTCAGACTCCATCTCCTGAAAGTTTTACAAGCCAATGGCACATAAACTGGTCATCAAACCTCCAACAAGAATCTTCAGGGACATTTAACATTAAGTTCATAATATGACTTCAGATGCCCAGATGTTTCTAAGAAGTCTAGGTTGGTAATCATTCCATTGGCTTCTCCCCAAGTTGTGATGGATTTGGAGAGAACTCCAAACTCTCTATTCCTTTAGATCTACTGTAGCTAGCATAGAGTATATAACCTAATACACCAGTCATTGTCCTTCTTGCCCCAGGTGATGCTTTGAAGTCTGTGGTTGAAGTATTTACCCTGTTCTTTGACTACTGTTGTTTGGTCTCGCTTTCCTTCTCCATTTCCTCTTCCTTTTGTAAGACATTAGAGCCAGAGGACTCTGTGGCCCCCAAACCACTCCAGTCATCTCCCTTCCAGGCTGGGATTTTATGTATTAATAGCAATACCATTGCCACATCAGTGCATCTTTATTTCTCTCAATCAAGTAGCCATTTATGTGTAAGGTGATACCAAGAATTGGGAGAAGTTTGGAAAGACAAAAGAGAGGAAAGAAGGATGCTAGTGGATTTATCATTAAATCCCCTTCTGTGGACAACTGAAACTTGATTTCCTGGATAAAACCCAAGGAAGAGTAGAACACATATCTGAATAAAAGAGAGCCAAAATGTGTGCTTATGGACTTCTGTTATTCATAGGCAGATACTTGCCCCCAGGCTTGTTAGTTCTATCCCCCAGCCTGCCTACTGCACACACAAGCAAAGTAACAGTTGCATATTAAAAGTTTGGAGAGTCTCATTCTCCAGAAAGTGCCATTCAGCTATGGGCAGTGGCATGGTAAAACTGAAGGGAAGATGGCCAGAGTGGACTACATGATTGTAACCTTCAAACATCCTGTCCTGTGGGGAAAATAAGACCAGAAGGGAGAGAAATTATGTTCTCAAGCTGGTTTTCATTCAGTCAGGTTAGTCTCTGATAACAATACATACCTTAGATATTGATCCCAAATGGTTGGTTTACTTATATTTTCAAACTCAACAAATGTCAGGACTGGAGAGATGGATCAATGCTATTCCTTAGGAGAATTGAGTTTGGTTCCCAGTACTCACTTGGCCTGTAACTGCAGATCCAGGGATTCAGGCCTCCATAGATACCAGCATGCATGCAATGCATGAGCACGTACACACACACACACACACACACACACACACACACACACACACACAAAGCTTAAAAAATTTATTGAATGTACCTGTAGATAAAAAGTAGAATTCTTTTAGGAGGTCTTTAAAAAGGTAAAGGGAGGTATTTTAGTGAATAAAGATGTGAAAACAATGAGAGTTTATATGTATATATGTATGTTTATACATGTATGTGTGTATACACACATATATATGCAGAGAGATGTACATGCATAGCAGTTCATATTTATAATGCATGTATGTATAGAAAAATGTGTATATGCTTTTCTAAATCATATCCATCATATGGATGTCCCACCACTGCAGACAACAGAATCTTGGTCTCTTGAGTCCCTTATAAAAAATGGCATAGATATTTTCATATAGCTATACATCCTTCCATATACTGTAAATCATCTCTAGATCACTTACAGTGCTGCACACAATGTAAACACTGCTTATGCTTTATTGTCTAGGGAACAATGACAAAAAGTCTATGCGTGTCCGTTAAAGGTGTAAATTTCAAACCACTCTTTTATCTGCAGTTCACTGCATTTGCAGACATAGGCCATGTGGCCGGCCGTGAGGGGAGAGCGATCTGTATGTGTAAAAAGAGTTTTATCAGAGGTGAGTACAGGTGAGAGGGCACAGACGGAAGTGCGTGTGATGTGTGCTGTGTGTGTGCAGCATGCACACTCCACTTGAGAGCAGTTAGAGGGTCACTTGTCGCCTTCCATTGGTTTCTGCCTGACACCAGAGAACCACATCTTTCTTATGGAGGCCACCACACAAATCTACTCAGCTAAAATTCTACGTTCAAATAATCTTCTTTTACAAAGATATCACACTGAGTTGAGTTTTAGAAGGGACCTGACTTTTGACTGGTCTGTATCTCACAGATTTGAATGGAGTCACAGAAAGCCAATCCCTCTCCTCTGTGTGAACTGTCCAACCTGGTGGCTACAAAGTGCTGAGTTACATTGACACTAAGGAGAGAAACCTAAAATGATCTCTACATTCATTGGTTAAGGGGGAAAGAAAATTCCCATGCATATAACAATGCTAGGATATTCCAATCAGCTATTTTGCATATAAGGTGATTAGTGCATAAATAATTGTGGTTATGTAGAGAATTTTATAAATATAAATATTATAAATATATTTAATAATATAATTATACTTTCTATAATAGAAATATAGATGTTTATACATTTAATAATTCTACATATTATTTATATGTTGTGGTATATATGATACACAATGCTGTTTTATATTTACTATATCCTATTAAATATATCTATGTAAGTAGTAGTCTATGAAATATATATTCATGACATATTATGTTAAATTATAGTAGAAATATATTTTTAGTTATAGTTAATAAATTTCATTATATAAGCTCAAATATATTTAATTATATTTTAATAAAAAATATTTTCAAAATCTTTACCTAAGAGATCGTGTATGTGTGTGTGTGTGTGTGTGTGTGTGTGTGTGTGTGTGTGTATTCATATGATGAGTACCTCTAACATGTGTGCTTCATGCCATGTGCCATATGGATAAATTACACATATTAGATGTCATTTTAAGATTAGTTAAATTTTTAAATATTTTGCCAAAGAAAAGCTAAATTTAGGATTCAGTTGGTGGGATGATTGTTGTATTTTGTATGGATTTGGTAAGATAAGAAACAACTGAAGAATACCCAGTCCCCCTCCCTCTAATAAAGTGGGATTTTCGGAATAATTCATTTCCATATTCATGGAGAGAGGAAGAGAGAGCAGAAAGAGGGAGGTTAGTGAGGCTGAGGCAGCAGTGGGAACCAGGAAAGAGAATTGGTTCACACAGCCATGAGGTCTCAGTGCTGAACCAAGGCTTCAAGAGATGCTTAATCAGACATCATTAGTGACATCCTGTTAGAGTGAATCTGGAAGTGATCTTGTGGAATGCCCATTTGTGAACATTTCTAGAAGAGACACTACTAACTCTTGTAAAAAGTGATATATGAGAGTTCTGATTATTTTCTCATGGGGAGTTGTTTGTTGAGTAAAATGTCCACGCACAAGCATATCTCTGTGACTTCCATTCACAAAAACATTTCCATAGTCTTCTAATCTTTGTAAACATTTGAGGCTATCCCATAGGCTTGCAAATCTGTCATGTTAAATAAAGCCCTGGATTCATCTAGAAATGTATATGCTGTCATGAGATCATTGGCCATAGATGGAATATGACACATTCCCCACCGGTTCATGTACTGAATACTTTGTCCTCAGTCAATGTTGCCATGTGGGGTGATTAAAGTTGTCCCTGACTCCTTCCTGTTACATTTCATCTTTTCCTGACTAGGTTGATGCAAATGGCTTTGCTTCCCAACACACTCCCACACCTGTAATGTCCTGCCCAAGCACATAGGACCGAATCGATATAAATTAGACCCCCTGAAACCCTGAGCCAAAATAATCTCTCCCTTCATTCTGTCAGGAATTTAGTCATAAATTCATGTGTGCAAGTTCTAACCCTGTTACTACTAAGTGTGTATATTGGAGATACAAGCCTTCGGAGGGTGTAGAGGAACACTCATGAGAACATAGGGAGATAAAACCCTGCACATGAGCAGAGAGGCTGTACAGGAAAGGAGCCCTGCCAGACTCACCATCCTGAACTCTCATCCGGCAGACTATGACCCAATGTGCTTCTGTGTAGAAGTCCACATTCTGGGTGCTTTGTCACAGCAGCCCTTACCAACTCATACATGTCCCGTCCTGTCTTACTTCTCCCATCCTTTTTGAGATTGTTAAAAGTGAAGCCCCAGACTCTAGCTGGTGTGGGTGTTCCCAACCATGTAAAATCTTACTGCCTATTTGTGTGTGTGTGTGTGTGTGTGTGTGTGTGTGTGTGTGTGTGTGTGTGTAGTGCTTGTTATAGGAGACTTGCTCTCTGTGCTTGTGGAACACGTTAATATCTACAAAGTATCTTGGCAGATGTAACTCTGCTTAATCTCCAGTCTGTGGCTTACAGCAACTTAATGAAAATTATACAGACAATGGGCAAGAGTGGGCAAGACAATTATACAGATTGGGCAAGACTAGAATTGGAGTCAAGCTTCAGACGTTCACTATCAAGAATGCCCAGTGTAGGCTGGTCAGTGACCGGCGGTGGCTTCAGAACACAGCTGACTTTGATGACCTCCTGTTAGCTTCATGTACTATTACCTCTGCTATTACCTCTAACTAGATATTTGCACTATTCAGCCTAACTGGAATCTCGAAGGAGGCAGGTTCTGAGCTGTCCTTTCTATTTAGTCACAAGGTTGGAGAGTATGTGTTGATTGATGGGTTAGTTACATATAGTTTTAGCCAGAGTCCAACATATCACTCAGCCTTCAATGTTCCCCAAATAAGTGCAAATGTGACAGGGCATACACAATGACAATCTAATCTTTTTAGATAAAGACTAGGAGATGGTATATGTAAGAATAATACCTTGAGTTAACATTATATTATAATCATAATTTTAATATTTATTATATTTATGTAGCATCTCTCTCTCCCTCTCTAAGGGACTTGTAGTCATTTGTAAGCAGTGGGCCTGATCCTGCTGCTAAATAGAAAATAAATTGCTTATCTCTTGCAAGAGAATTAACTCTTTCAGGGCACTGGGGTACCATTTAGTAAATTAATAATACTCTAAATGACACTCCAGATACATAGGATCCCCACTTATAAACCTGGAAAATGAACGTGTTCCCAGTGCTTAAAAGAAATTGGGGCATGCCTAACAGAAATCAGACCGCAAGCTCGGAATACATGTAATGGACTCATCTCTCTCCTCTAATAACTTTATGTTCATTCTCATGGAAATCCGTGTGTGATGGAGGATGATTGTATTTGCTAAAAGCTGGCACTTCTGATCTTTTAATCTACTAATATGAGAGCAATAAATGGGAAGGGGTAGACGATGAGAAAACGCGAGCGATGGTGTCGACAGCCATGGGAGCAGTTTGCACTGCTAAGCGGATTTTGAAAGGATGGTGATGGTTTTCCCAAAGCCATTTGGAAGGCTGACCTTGACACTTCCAGAAAATAGACATCTACCTCCAGAATAGTAGTTAGTGAATGGGAAGTCTTCTTAGATCCATGACTAAAGTAAGTAGGGACAGATACCAATCAGGAGAGGCATTTTCAGGGTCAGAAATTGACCTCTCAGTCAGTCAGGGGAAAAACTGAGGATATAGCAACTCAAAGCTTCCAGAGATATTCCTTTGTGACTTTAGAGCCATAGAAACAGAGGGCAAGAGATGGCTTAGTCACAAAATGCCTGCTCTGCTACCTTGAGGGCCTGAGTTCAACCCCTAGAACACGGGACAAAAATAATCCAGGCAGTGATGGTGCATGCCTTTAATCCCAGCACTTGGGAGGCTGAGACAGGCAGATTTCTAACAATTTGAATGCCAGGCTGGTCTACAGAATGAGTTCTGAAACATCCGAAGCTACACAGAGAAACCCTGTCTCAAGAAACCAAAAGAAAAACAAGCACACACATAGTAGCTTGTAATGCTAGTGCTGAGGGGGAAGGGACAGGGTACCTGGGGCTTGTTACTGGCCAGCCTCAGTCACTTGGTAAATCCCAAGCCAGTGAGAAATATTCTCCAAAACAAAACAAAAGAGCAGTGGATAACAAAAGAGAAATACGACTTGAAAATATTCTTTAAATTTTATAAATGTGTGTGCCTACACATACACGCACACATGCACACACACATGCACACGTACACACAGAATGAGAGACAGACAGACAGACAGAGTAAGAAGTCATTGATGCTGAGTAGTGAGTGGATCCATTTAAAAAAACAAAAAAACAAAAAAACAAAACGCAGATCAACTTCTGTCTTCCACTGTTGTCTCTTTCCATACCCCCGGTATACGACCTCATCTTATTATAAATTTCTAGAGTTCACTCATTAACTCAGATGCCTCTTGGAGTCCTGCTTATGCGGTGCTGCTGCACTGAATTCTGATTGTGATTCAGTCACATGTTATTGATTGTGAGGCTTACGGTTTATGTGCGATGAGATAGAATTTGGAAACTGGCGGTGTCTTATTGACTTTCTGATTTGCACTTCTAGGAAACTCACTGGATGGTCAAGGGGTTGCTAGCAGGTAGTTTTGTAGTTCGGTAAACAGAACATAGTTATTCCTCCAAAATCTGGGCTCTTCCTACCAGTTCCCCTCTCTTGGATGCCACATACTTGGGAAAAGCATCAGCATGTATTACTATACCTAACGACCTCTGTCCTTCAGCTTAGCCCAAGGTTGAGCCTCTTTGTAAAGCCCCCTGGCTTTCCCCGCCCCTTCTTACCCCGCTGACAGTCAGCTGCCCAGGGCCTCTTTACACAAAACCGAGTTTTTTTTTTTTAAAGAGAAATCTGCTGTGTAAGTCCAATTTCAGCAGTCCACACACCTCAGAGCCTCTCAGACTCCAAGGAGCAGCCTTAAAGAGAAGCATCAGCAGGCTACTAAGAAGAAATCAGAGCAGATCAGCAAAATGTCGTGGAAGTGGGGAAGGAATTATGAGCCATGTAGACAAACGGCCTTCATTTTCCAGTAAGCAGCATGACTGGTAACAAAAATAAACACTGATGGGGAAAAGTGTGTGTTCAGTTTAATTGTATAATTGAAGGTTGTTTTCTGTATATCGCATGGGGATTGAAATAGCAAAGCGTCGGCAAGCCACCCTTTTCTCCCCATTACACCGACATTTTGCATGTGTTTGCACTATGGTATGAGCAAGGATTAAAACAAACTGAGGATTCTGTCCCTGGGATGGTTCAGTAGTCACCATTGCAGAGGTAGTACTATATACAACTCTAAGTTAGCAAAATGAGATGAGAAATGGAGCCACAAATTCACCTCCCAGGTGACCCCTCTCATCTTCCAAATGCTGGCTAATCACCATCTATGTGATAAACTAAGGATCCTTCTGCTGATGGCTCTTCTATCTAGCAAGTTCTAGAAATGATAGATTCCTCACACCCATGTATGTTGCTGATGCTAGCCCCTCAGAGGGAAAGCTGGATCCTATTCATTTCTTTCTATTTTGAGAGGAAGAAAACCCTCCTCCCTCTCCTAAAGGCTATGTTCTATAAAGGGACTGCCTTCATGTCCAAATCCCTGTTCCTTCTCTCCTAGTATTCTGTCACTCAAAGGTTTGCACTGGCTTCTGGGTTCTGACCTTTGTCTCTGTGTCCTGATCTCCCCTTTCTTTACTATCCTGTGACTGTTGGTTCCTCTGCAATGGAAAACAAGGGGTTTCCATGAAGGAGAGCTTAAGTTTTCATGGGAATTTCCATGCATTTACTTAACTTGTATATTTTCAAAGGGCTGAAAATACACAACAGCCTTGAACTTTAAAAATCCCACACTAGTGGTTCTCAACCTTCCTAATGCTGCGACCCTTTCATACAGTTCCTCATGTTGTGGTGACCTCCAACCAAACAATTATTTTTGTTGCTACTTTATAACTGTAATTTTGCTGCTGTTATGAATCATAATGCAAACATCTGTGTTTTCCAATTGTCTTAGACAACCCCTGTGAAAGGGTCTTTTGACCCCTAAAGGAGTAAGAAACAGTTTTATACAAATTTGTGATAATTAAGTTATCATTAATAAGATTAGACTATCTTTGTAATTAAAAGAAACAAGTTTTTAAACTGTTTGTATTTATAAAACAAATTTGTGATAATTAAGTTATCATTAATAAGATTAGACTATCTTTGTAATTAAAAGAAACAAGTTTTTAAACTGTTTGTATTTATAAAACCTGTAGGTAGCATATGGTTAAATATGATTTGTCTTTGACATTTTTCTTATCAAAATGGAAAATGATGGGTGTACATTAATTACATTAATGTACATTAATTAATACTTCATTATTTCTTTTATCACATGATTTTTGGTGATTTGTTTCATATCTCCTCCTTTCCTGGATTTTGTCACCTTGGTTGAAATGGATGAGACCATATTTGCACCATCATGAGTTTCTTTTGATTGATAGACTTGTCCTGGGGACCATATTATGAGCATCCACCCTCCTGCAAAAAATTGGCTTTCCCAGGGAAGAACCAATTTTTGTTTTCCCTGCTTTGTTGTTCATCTGACTTTGTGATAATGTCATCAAGCTGTATTCTACACTTTTTTCTTGATGAGCTGGAATTCTCTGCAGCTAAGAGTTTCAGGCATGGGAGAGACTGATAAACAGGAGGCATAGAATTAAGCAAATACAGTTTTGACACCCTCTTGCCCCGGATGTGAGATTGATGGGAGCACACTTGTCATTCCTTAGGTATCAGGCAATCCCAGAGTCACCTTATTTTCAAATCAAACATGATTAGAATATCTGAGTCAAGAAAAGCAAGGCAAATAAAAGAATGGACCTTTGCATTGGACAAGAACAGTTGCTCTTCTTTTTCAGGTTTTACCTAATGGTCATCACTTTAGGGGTGTGATCTGATTTGGAGAAACACTACAGAAGAATCAGGAAGGACCACTTTGCTCTGTAAAAATTCTGAAAAACAAAACAAAGCAAAAAAGAAATAAAAACCCAACAACAGACATTAATACTGTTAATGTGGGCAAAAATTACAAGTACAGGCAAACAATTTTGTCCTAAAAAAAAATGACCTAGTAAATCTAGACTTGTTGGTAGAAATAATTGCCTCATTGATAGAGAAATCATATAAACTAGTTCTGATTAGTGGAAGCAAAATAAAAAAAAAGCTCAAAGGTTACAGAAACATGAGTGTAGCAAAACAGATGTGATACATGATGCATGCACATTAGCTGAGAATCTTTACAAGATGTGTGTTTCCATGTATTGTAGGGAATTTTTCTTGAAACATTTCAGATGCAAATAATGATTTGGTAGTTGAAATGATAAGCTTCCTTGTGTTTGGGACATGTTCATATGTTTTTAAAAATCCCACATTCTTAAAATTAAATTTCTTAGTTTTTTTAGAGTTTGGCAGTTGAAAACGGAAGGCACCAGGAAGGGAATAAGCATCTTGGTCTTGTCTTTGCTGCTTGTCACTTGTATGACTTTAACAGGTACTGTACTCTCTCTCTCTCTGTAAGCCTAAATTTTTCCATTTAAAGTAAGGTAGTACTTCAAAACCATGTTTCTACTGTTTTCAAGCAGTTAAATGATATGAGTGACCATCACACAAAAGAAGATCTGGCTGGATGTGTGAGGCAGGTGGACTTCAGATCCCCTTTGACCTCATCAGATCAGAGACCATGAACATCTCAATCTAAGCAATTCCATTTGATCAGTCAAAGAAAGGCATTATTTGAACTTGGGTGAATCAGAATCACATCGGTGTGTCTGTGTGTCCATTGGACCAGGCTTTGCTTTGATGAATCCAATGACCATCCTAAGTAAAGTTCTGAGCTACTCCCATATAAAAGGTACATCAGGGGCTGAGGAGATGGTCCAGCTATTAAGTGTTTGTGGTGCAAGTATGAGGAGACCTGAGTTCAATCCTCAGAAACCCCACAAAAAGTCAAGAGATGCTGTTCTTCTAAAGAACCCAAATTCAGTTCCAAACACTCATTTCAGGTAACTCACAACCACTGTAACTCTAGCCCAGGGAATCTAATGTTCTTTTCTGACTTGTGCAGACATACACACACAAGCACAAAATAAATCATTTTTAAAAATTAGGAATGCTGGTGAGCAGTGGAAATCTCAGCACTGGAGGTGGAGATGGACAGATCTCTGGGGTTCCCTGGCTAACTAGAGTAGGCTAATTGACAAGCCCTAGGTCCCAGTGGAAGACCTGGTCTCTAAGAACAAGGTAGATGGTTCCAGAAGATGACACTCAAGGTTGACCTCTAGTGTCCATATGCCCACACACAATGTACATGTGACCCCACAAAAACAACTGTGAGCACACAAGTACATAAATAGAGAAACACACAGGGACAACTATGGACCATTCTCATCGCATACTACAGAATAGAGATAAGAAGAAAGGAAGCCATCCACCATTTTTGCTAGGACACCCATTAACTTTATGGCATCAAAGATGTTAAGTTTCAGAGTACCTAGGCAAAGGAGGCTGCCAATGAGCTGATGGCAGCAGCTGTTAGCTGGGCTGTGGGAGGAGTCTTTATCCACCCAGGGAAAGACAGTAGCTAACAATCAATGCTCTGGTAGGTCCATCATTGCTGGGAGGCTGCCTCAGATGTCCCTGAAAAGTAGAAATAGTCAAAGAAGCAGGTAGCAGATTTCTTTTTTTAATTTAAAAGATTTTTTTAAAAAAATTTATGCACCAGCCACAATTTCCCTTCCCTCCCCTCCTACTAGCCCCCAGCTTCTCCCCACCCTAGCCCTCATCCACTTCTCAGAGAGGGTAAGAACTCCCACAGGGAGTCAATATAGTCTGCATATCAAGTTGAGACAGGACTAAACCCATCCACTATATGAAGGCTGAGCAAGGTATACCTCTATAGGGAGTGGGCTCCAAAAAGCCATTTCATGCACTTGAGATAAATCCTCGTCCCACTGCCAGAGGCCCTGCAATCTGCCCAAGCCACACACTGTCTTCCACATTCAGAGTGCCTAGTTCAGTCCCATGCAGATTTCCAACTGTCAGTCCAGAGTCAATGAGCTCCCAGTAGCTCAACTGTCCACTTTGGGTTCTGCTTCTAGAATCCTGCCTTCATTGCCCCAATGAAGGGCAATATCCTATAAGTCAAAGAACCCACTCCTCCCCATTGTGGGTTTTGTTATTTTATTACAGCAGTAGAAACTCAAACCAGGATTCATAACTATAAACTGACTATTGTGCCATATGGTCAGCCAGTATAATGAATGAAGATGGCTTGATAATTGGAACAGCTCAATATCACTAAAGATAACTAGCGCATATCAAACCCAACTATTGCCTGCCTGACACTATCCTAACGAAATCAAGACTGCCCACCCATGTCATATACTCAGAACTCTAAGGGTAGATGAGTTTTTATATGCTACTTTCAGACAACTTTTCAGAAACTGTCATCTGCATTGCTTATTGTGTCAGTTGGAGTATCGGTGCTTCTGTCCACTGGTCCCCTTCGACATCAATGACTGAGACTTTGCTTCTATCCCTGTTCCAGAAACTAGGAAACAAAGGATGGTTCAGAACTTCCAGAAGCCTCCTCATCCTCGTAGAGAGGTCAACTTTAGTATTCTCATCTGACCTCTCCTATAAACACACCGTTAGGACCAGGGATACGGTTCAATCGGGAAAATTGCTATGTGAAAAAGAAGACCTGAGTTCAATTCCCAAAGCTCACATGAAAAAGCCAGGCATAGTGCCACGCATGTCCAGTTCCAGTGGGAGAGTGAAGACGGGAAATTCCTGGGGTTTGCTGGCTAGTGTACCAAATCTGCAAGTTCCAGGTCTAAATAGAGACCCTGTCTCAAAAAATAAGGTAGGAATGCTGAGTAGGTGGTTCCATGGTCAAAGTGTTTGCTGCAGCAAGCCTGAGGACCAGAATTCAAATCTCCTGAAAGGCACATAAACCTACAGTTACAGCCCCAGAAGACAGAAATCAGGGTTCTAGGAGCCCACTGGCTAATGAGCTTAACAATGTGAGAGAGTTGGAGGCTAGACTAAGAGACTGTGCCTGGATACAAAAAGCAAGAACCATGACTAAGCATCCTTACACACATATGTACACACACATGCAAAAAAAAAAAAAAAAGGCACAAATGCATGCATACACCCCACACATCCCAAAAGAAAATAAAATTAATTAAATAAAAAAATAAAAATAGGGTGGGTTAGGGTTAGGGACAGCCCTTTTAGAAGGCCGTGGAGGATCGGGGATGAAGACAAGCAATCTTTTCCTTCTGGATGAAGCCTGGTAACTTTCATAATAGTGACCAGAAAACAAGAAGAAAGGGGCAAGACTGCATTGGCTGCCATTGACATTGTGTCACACCTAGACAGAGGGAAAAAGCTTGGAAAAGCTTTCACATCCTACAGTCAAGGAAGATAGCTAATGTCAACCTATGGCCTTTGTACACGAGCATACCATACACTGAAATAAGTAAAATCGCAACGTTGTTTTCTTAAGAAAGAACAGAAGAAAGAAATGATGTTTAAAAGCCACAAAAAAACCAATGGAGCACAAGGTCAAATGGAAATGGGTCTGGGATCAAGGCATCAGGTCCCTATAAACATCTGTTAAAGTAGATCACTAACACCCAGGGTTTTTTGCTTAAGTTATTTGCATACATGCAAATTATTTTACACACTTCCCTGATAACTGGGACAGAGTGGTGCTAAACTATCTGCATAGCATTGAGGTCTAGATAAACTTTCTCTGGTAGGCTAATTAGTCCCCTAGCCCATGGCACAGTGGCCTCGGTTCCTTTAGAAGCACATCACAGACCTCCTCTTCACCTTTTATCTCAATCAATCGTCCTGTGTTTACCAGGGGCCCCGGGAGTGGAGCTCAAGAGGTCTAGATCATTCCATTTGTTGCAGCACATATTTTCAATATTATGATAAGAAGACAAGGGACTGTGCATTTTGTCAACTTACAAGTCAAGATCGATCAGCAAATAGATGGGCCTTGCCATATTTGGAATTAAAGTGTGTGTTTGGATGGTTTATTGACAGTTGATAACTACTGACCACACAGCCTGATAGAGTGACAAAGGTCAGGTCAAGACAGGTCAGAGCCATGGAAGACACCCCTGCTCTGGGGCTCGCTCCCCTCCCAGAATGGATGCATGGGTCAATAACAAAACCACCTGTAGGATGTGAAAGCCTTTCCAAGCTTTTTCCCTCTGTCTGGGTGTGACACAATCTTAATGGCAGCCAATACAGTCTTGCCCCTTTCTTCTTGTTTTCTGGTCACTATTATGAGAGTTACCAGGCTTCGCCCAGAAGGAAAAGATGGCTTGTCTTCATCCCCCGCCCTCCACGGCCTTCTAAAAGGGCTGTCCCTGCCCCATAACCCTCAAGAGTTCAGGACACACAGGGGCAAAGACAGTGTCTGTCTTTATGGCTCCCCCAGGAGCTGTCTCTCCTGTGCATATACAAACCACTCTTGGCAAGCAGAAGTGTAATTAAAAGCCTCTCTGAATGCCTCTCCAGCTGGGGTGGGCCTCCGTCATCGCCAGGAGGGGCCTTATCAAGTGGATTTGAAAACATACAAACGAGAGGCCTTGTTCCCAGGAAATGTCATCTGGTCCGCCTCAGTCGGTGTCTTGCTGAGGAGGAGGGGGGTGGAAGGAGGACCCTGCGTTTTTGATGAGGTATTTGTTGTCTACCTGGAAGATGCAAATGATATTCAAATTTGGTTCCAGTGAGCAGGCTGCTTGCATATACCCCACAGCACCCCTCAAGCAAGCGACTAATGGGAACATGTGTTCTATTTTTATAAGGCTGGGAGAACAAGGGGATGGAGGGCTGAGCTTGTGGGGTTTGAAATCTCTCTTTGCAGGGGGCAGGCTGCTGTCTGAAATGACAGTAATGCCCCGTGGCAGCTTAGTGGCAGCAGGCCCTGACCTGCCTGCATGATCCAGTCCACAGAGGTCTGTGGTTGAGCAACTGTTCCTGCCTGACCAGACAGCCAGGAGAGAAATCTCGGGAGGTAGCAGGGCTTCCTGGACAGTGGAGTGACTTCCATAGCCTGTGGCCTGGCCAGGTGATAATCTTAGTTCAGTGTCATCCTGTGGGATGCACGCTCAGCATCAGTATCACTGGGGAAACCTTTACCTACATTTTTTTTTGTTTGTTTACTTGCTAGGGAGTGGACCCAGGGCCTTACACATTCTGAGCAAGTGCTGCATGAGTGGATATACTCTAGTCCTTGCATTTTGGGTAATTGTTGACCATCTCTACATCAGGTCAGCAGAGGGCAACAATGAAAATGACATCACTAAAACCTGTTTCTGTCCAAGTTCCAGTGTAGCCTCTTATAGACCGAGGATGACAAAATAAAAACAAAACAAAATGAGTTTATCCAGTGGGACCTTGTAATTAGAAATCATCTTCGCTCCCAGGTTTCTGTTGCTGCATTTGCTATCAAGCCAAAGGGTGACACTGGTCTGCTTAGCAATACCTCAATTCAGTGCATAGGAATCATGTGGAAATGGGAGGAAAGATGAGCAAAGGAAGCTCGGTGTTTGAAATGCTCTCTTAGCAAGACAATAACAAGGTGTCACCATCTTGTCATATTAGGATTTAGAAAGTTTGAAAGATACCAACCTAATTAGTGACTATTGGCTGAGGCCACGGAAGTCATCTCAGAGGGGCGGAAAGGATTGGAGCTATGTGTTCCTCACTACCTGAAAAGCAGTCTCAGATGGATCTGGCATGTCTACAATCCAGTCACTTGGGAAGACAAGACAGAAAGATCTCAAGTTTTCAACTTCTACAATGACAGTTTAAGGCCACTCTGGGAATTAGTGAGACCCTGGTTCAAAAGCCATAAAATAAGAACTGGATATTGCACAATGGTAAAGCACTTGCCTTAATACATAAGACCCTATTTTTATCCCTTGGTACCCCAAAAATGTTTTTTAAAGTTTAGTTCCACTTGATTTGTTTTATTTGTGTGTTTTTAAAATTCACGTCTCGACTATACTATAGAGTAACATGCTAATCCCACTTTTCTAACAATAGTGAGGATCTATGTTCCTATACTGAGAATCCAAACCTCAAGTCCAGAGTCAGTGAAAAGGATGTCTGCCTTCAATAGGGACAGGACTGAATAATAGCATCAGTTAGACCATACATTTGCTGATCCTCTAAGACTTTAATAAACTCAAAAACCACCAATTATTCTTGCTTGTAGGTGAAGTTCCTCATCTAGTCCTAGATGGATATACATTTTTGTTATAAAGATGAACGTCTTAGATGATCAGGATACCTGCTTAGTCCTCCATGGGAGACAATCAACCAGCTGCCTACATAAACATCCAGCCCCAACTTTCCCCTTGCCCAATAAAAGGCGTGATCTTTGAGATGAGATTAAGAGTCTCAAGGTCTGGTTTCTTAATCCTGTATAAAGACTCATCTCCAAAGATAGTGTTAGGGGACTGTGACTCATCTTAAGGCCATTCATGTTCCTTACTTGGTTGTAGAGATCCTCAGATGCCAGACATTCAACCTTTCAGATGGTATACTCAACATTGTATCCCTGTGACAAAACTTCTCCAACATTATTTTCCACGGAAGTAAATCCTGGACTACATGTCATTTTCTTCACATTGCTATTACAAAATAATATATATTATAAAAGAATATATATGGATCAGTTAAATGCCCCAAAATATAAATAATGGGATGTTTATGGAGTATGTAGAATATTTTTTAAAAGTCTATAGTGTTAGAGAACTCTATTTTGAAGGTACAGCTCTACCAGTCTACCCAGCATCCATAAAAAAAACAAGTGATGTGAATGTTATTACTTCCTGGGAGTAATATATACATTGTATAACTCAAGCTCCAAGGAAAGCCACTTTTTCTCTGAATCTAGGTCTTTTACCTTTGTTATTGAGATGGCTACTTCAAAATTTCCTTTCCCCTTGCTGTGTAGGAGGCAGTCAAAAACCCATGACCTATTAGGACTGTAACCCACAGCCTGGTCCATGGAGTCCCAACTATGTGCCAACATCCTGTCAAAGACTAAAACACAAAGGCAATTAGGACATTATCTTTTTCCTTTGAGGGGCTTTTTGTAATCAAGGGGATACAGAAACAGAAACAATTAAGAGAGAATACTGTGTGTCGCCTGATTCAATACATCAGCAACCTACTTCATGGCATCCATTGTCCTACACAAATAATTACCATGCTCATCACTTTACTTGCTCACCACAACTGCGCAAAGGCACCAGGACCTTATGTAGAGATAAGGACCACATGAGCTCCTAAGACCCGCAGCACAACTGACAGTCCATTAGAGCCAAGACTCAGCACACTTCTTCTATAACTATGACTTTTGCAACTCTTGAACCAAAGAAGCATTGGAAGAGAAGAAAATCCTTGATTCTACATACAGAATGCAAGCTCCATGTGAAAAATAATTTTTCAAATTTTATACATTAATTATTTAGTAGGTGTGAATGTCTGTGTGCATGTGTGTATACATGCATGTGTGTTTATCTATACATGTGTGTGTGTGTACACATGTGCCTGTGTGTCATGGTTCAAATGTGAAGGTCAGGGGTCAGCTTGTAGGAGCCAATTCTCTTCCTCCAACATATGGGGCTCAGAGACTAAGCTCAGGTTGTCAGACTTAGTGGCAAGTGCCTTTACTAACTAAGCATTTCTTCTGGTCTGGATTTTTTAAAAAATAGATTTTGTTTCCTACAGTTTCTGACAACACCTAGAACAGTGTCCCAAGGACATGGTGGGTGGAACAGGCAAGGTGAGCTAGTCAGATTTAGCTATGTAACATTAATGAAATATTCAGTTAAATTTCAGATAAACAATGAATAATTTTTAGTAGAACTATACCCAATGGGATATTTTAATCATACAAATCCTTTCAAATTATTATTAACTGAAATTCATACTGTTTTGGGCACAGCAGTGTACCTAGCTGTGTATAGAGTTGCCTCAATGGAGACTAAGTTGGTCAGGAGTCTGGGTATCCATGGTTCTGAGTTTTGGGTAGTCCTAAGTGACTGCAGAGCAGAGATGGCAGAATCAGGAACCAAGCATGAAGCAGTGAAATATTTGTCTTTACCAGGGAGCAAAAGAAAACAAGTGCTCATAGCCAGAGTGGGGGATCCAGAGTTTCCAATTGGGGGTAACCCTCTCATTTTAGTTACTTATAAATATTCAAAAATAGGGCTGTCCACATTTTTATATTTTTGTTTTTCTTAAAATCTGTAAAACTCTTTCTTTCCAAAAGGTAGCTTTTGGAAAGGAAAGGGGCTGGGGATCTGCTGTCCCTTTGTAAGGCCTGTATCCACTAGTGCCTGCTTCAGACACTGACTAGCTCCTTCTGGGCCACCTAACTTCTATTCTTGCTGTCCCTAGAGCAGAAGAAAACAGAATAAGGAAAGTCTGAGTTATAAGAGGCTGATAAACCCTGCTACATGCTTCGTTGTTGTTTTTGTAGATGGATCAAAGAGATTTTTTATAAACTAGATAAGTGACTGTCCCTTATGTCCTTTGGAATGTAATGCTGGTGGCCTTAGGAAGAATAGGCAGGAGTGTAGAGAGACTGGAATTGTGTACAGGGTACAGCAACAGTTTTCAGGACATGAAGAACACAATAACTACAAGAAATCATGAGTTAAGTGTCATCCTTCCCTGTAAAAAGTCTAGAACCTTCTGGAACCTAGAGCATTGGATTCTACTCATGATCCAGTGTAGCCTTGTAGGCTTAAAAGGAGACTGTGGTAGGTTTAAAGAATGAAACAACAGCATGGGGTGTCCCCCCCCTATTTTTTCTCCATTAATTTATTTATGGTTCTCCAAGAGGTGGCAGATGGAGGTAGAAATGGACATGACCCTGCATTTGCCCTGCTAACTCTTCTTGACTTAGGGAAATGGAGCTATTCCCCTGCATTGTGTGTCTTGCTGACACACACTCTCCCTGCCCATTGCTAGTGGCTGGGGGCAGATGCATTTGTAATGGGAGAGATGAACTCACTGTTGAGGGGACAGAGTGAGGGCATTGCATCATTCAACCCCCATCAGGAAAAAGCACAGGGAGGTGTTTTCTTCCTCCCTAATAAGATTGACGCAGAGCCCCTTCCTGGCCCCAACATGGCAGGGACCAATGGTTGCTGCCAGGATGAAGAGCTCAGTCTTCTTAATTAGCACTAATGCAGCCGAGGCTGTTTTCCTAGCCTGACCAAAGGGAATAGTAATTAATATGGTGGGAGAGACAGACGGGGAGTTCAAGGCCAGCATGTGTGCCCCTGACCCTGGGGTCACTGCGGAAGAGGGACCAAAGAGACAATAGCTTAGCTCCCGCAGGCCTGGACAAAGCCTGGCTCTGGTTCTCAACCCCTAGCCCAGAATGACCTTCCCATTAATGAGAAATTCTGTCCTTTTCCTTTTGGAAAGAGACTGGCTTAATAAGCCTCCCAAATAAATGTGTCTGTATGTGGAAGTGTGTGTTTGTGTGTTCTTGGGATTTTTTTTTCATCCTCTTGCTTTACAGAGTATGCCAAGTGTCTTCCATCGTGGTGGTAGGGAGGAGTATCTACTGCTGGTGTTGGTGCAGACTGTGTAGAGACCACAACAAACAAAGCACATCCTCATCCTTTCTGTGGTATTCATTTTACTCTGAAAATCACTCAGCATCCTGGAGCTAGGAACTGAGTGGACCCTTTGCAACCTGGAAAGTAAACATCCGAGAGGGAGCAGGAGCAGGGGACCAGATTCTTCTGTCAGCACCAAGCAGAAGGATGGGTAGGTCCACCCCACAGGGCAGGAAGAGAAACCAGAGAAGGTGTTGCTTTATCAAAGGCTCCTAGCAGAGGGAGGGAATAGGAGCCCTTGGAATAGGATCTACAAGACTATGTCACACATTAAGGAAGACCTTGCCACTCACAAATTACAGACAGGGAGACACAGAACAGCACTAGTAAGTAGAAATCCATAGACTCGCTGTGTGTCTCCCCTGTCCTGGGATGTCCATCTTCCCTGGGAGGTACTTGGTTCTCTTAGATTCTGCATTCTGCTTTTCTCAAGCCTTTCTCTCTTCCTTTCTTTAATTAAATACCTCTGCCTGGCTCTTTCAGGTCAGCAGCAGCGCCACTAGCATGAGCCATGAATCATGGCCAGGGTGACATTTTAAAAATGGCACCGTCAGGGCAGCAAGTGCAGGCCAGACACCCAGGCGCAGTTGCTGGACCCCGTAAATTACACTAAAAGTGTAATCAGAATAATCAGCAAGCTGACATCTTTATGCATGCAGACAGAGCTTGGAAAGGAACTGCCGGGGACCGCTCTCAGCTGTCACTTACTGCATGCTCTGAGGATGACGGAGAATGGCCAGGGTGTAGCTTCTGTGTTCTCTGCAACATCTTTTTCTCTGGGTTATATAAGTCTTGTAGTATAAGGAGATCATTTAAGTACATTTCAACAGTGTCTTGATCTGGGAACAGCTCATGCAATATCACTAGGCATCTTTGTCTTGAGGGCATCTCACGTGTACATGGATGCTCACATAGATCCACATGACTGGCCCCCACTTTGCTCTCTTATACTGTGTATCTGTAAAGGACCACATTCTTAGATGTTCCTAGCTGCCAAACCATGCCAAAGCTTTCACCATGAATGTGCTTTGCATAATCTTTCCTGGCCTCTCATTCATATGATTTTCTAAGGTCTAACAGGACCACCACTGTCTGGCCTGAACTCTCTACCATCCTTTGTCCTCTATTTTCATTTGGTACCCTTTTTTATTTCTTTTTTTAATCCTTGAGTTCTTCTCCAACATTTCCACACTCCTGCTTATTGCTCGAGTTTGCAAACAAGCAAGCAAATTCTCCCGGAGCTCTGCTCCTTCCTCCCTGCTGTGGAGGATCAGGACTGCTCTTGGCTACACATATGCAGAAAATGCAGTTTCCTATGATTAATTGGCCCCACCAGGTCAGATGCACAAAGGGCCCATTTGTCACCAGTGAGCTCTGACCATCAGAACCAGTCTGCCCAGGGCTGTGGGCGGGTCCCTTAAGCACATCAGCTGGCAGAAGCCAGTTAGTAGCTGCTGAGGTATGGCCAGCCAGAGCCTAAGGGAACATGCACGCTGAGAGGAAGCAGGAGAGAACAGACAAAGGGAGGAAAGGTAGAAATGGAGGGCCACTGGGTGCACTGCACCGGCAGCAGCAGGTTTTATATGTAAGGGAGGTCGACTCTGCTATACTTTTATTAACTCCTTGCCCATTGAAAGCCTACTGTGTGCCTAGAAGAATGAGTTTGGCCCCTGGATCTGGTGCTAGAGATTATTGGTGCTCCTCCAAGTGCCTTGGTAGGTTTTGCTCTAAGAGGGAGCCATGGTTTGTAATCACGGGCTCATTTGTCAGGTGAGGAGACTGAGTCAAGTTTGTGATTTCTTGTGGCTGTAGAGTGGAGACTATCCTTCTTCCATTACAGTCTCTTTGCTTGACCATAAACTGAAGGGCTCCATGAGGGTGACTCAGGGTCTCCCTCTACTTTATCCTGCACTGGAGATAGTACTCAGATGTTTTAACTCCTAGACAGAGAAACACAGCCTTTGGTTGGAGTTTTGGCTTCCTTATCCAGGGTTTTGGGAGAGTCAGTTTACTTCTGGAATCCCAGAATTCATCTATAAAGTGGATTTCATGCCTTAGAATTAGAATTCAGTGAGATTATAAAACATGGGCATATTGACTGGCGTACATTAGCCAATTAATAAGCACTAACTATATTAGTCCATAAGATTCAATCCTAGCTGGGCTTCTGGCATCCTGAGTAATCTCAACACCAGTGTGTATTCTTAGCCATGGTGGACAGTATTGAGTCCAAGAGACCCAAGTGTGCTATGGTATAATTCCCAGGTACTGACCTCCCCAGGTTCTCCCATACATTCTCCTACTGCCAATCCTGCCCCTTCCCAGGTTATAATTATTTCTATAGCCAATTGCTCAGTAATTACTTCCTGTGTTAGTCCCTGGAAGAGTAAGAACCAGCAATAGGGTCCTGTCTGTAGACCCTTGATTATACTGAACACCTGACACCCCTGATCTCATAGTTATACAGAGTAAGGATATTAAGCAAGCATTACTTGCTCTGATCACAAATGAGAAACCCAGCATGGCCAGTGAGTGATAAGTAAAGAGCTTGTTGCCATTTTGTTGGCTAGGATGCCTTTAAGTGATCATCCATAAAACTCTGTCCCAAACTGGCTTAAACAATAAGGGATCACTTTGGCTCAACTTTCAGTATAGTTAGTCCTAGGGTGGGTTCTCAGATGGATGAACTCAATAGTTCATTAAGGCTTGCACCCTTGTCTCATGTATCCTTCAGATTACAGCATGAGGAGATTTCAGACATCACATTGTGTCTTGATATTGCCCAGCAGTTTAAAGAGAAAAAAAAAGAAAGCCATTTCTGTCTCTTTTATTATTCAAGAACTTTGGACGTGCATGTAATACATTTTGATCAAACACACCCTCTATTTATTTCTCCCCCTATAAACCTCCCCAATCTCCTATACCACTATCCTCCCTATTTCATGCAATCTTTTAAAAGGCTCTTTGAGTTCATTTAGTGGTGCTACATATGAACATGAGTATAGGGCCATTTTCTGGAGCATGGTTAGCCTCTCAAGGACCACATCCCTAAAGAAAACTGAATCTTTTTCTAGCAGCCATCAATTGCCAATAGCACTTCAGCTACTGGTAGGATTTCATGACTCCACTCCCACATCCAGGCTGGGATGTCATCTGGCTTGATCTTGTGTAGATCTCGTGTGTACAGTCATAGCCATGGTGTGTTTATGTATGCCACTGCCTAGTTGTATCCAGACAACACTGTTTCACTGTAGACATTTACTACCTATGGTTCTTAAAACCTCTCTGCCATTTCTTCTCTGGTGATCTTGAGACTAGGAAGCAAGGCTTATGGTACTAGGACTAAGCACTTGCATTCTTCTCCTATGCACGTTAACTCATTGTGAATCTCTGTTTTAATCACCATATAGGGGGGCTTCTCTGATAAAGGATGAAAGATGTACTAATCTATGAGTATAACAATAAGTACTTAAAAGGTAGTTTAATAGTATGGTCACTTTGCAGACTAATAGTGGTAGGTTTTCTTCTAAGTTCTTTGACCTACACAGCTATGGGTTCTTGACTAGTCACTGGAACTAGTCATGAATTCTGTCTGAGGAGTGGAACTCTTAAACTAATCAGAAAGTGGTTGGTTACTTATACAACACTCATACCACTATTATACTAGTAAGCATATCTTGTCAGACTGTGTACTATTATGACTCAAATGGTTCACAGTTGCATGGCTTGCATAGCATCTTCTTGAACTGTGAAAGCTATCCAATAGAGATGAGGCTTGCAGGTGAGCACCATCTTGATTTATCTATCTTCTAAGGCTCAAATCTGAGTGTGTTCATTAATAGAGTCTCATCATCAAGTTATGGAAGGTGACCCCGAACATTAGTAATAGCCCAAAATATTTGGGTGTCTATGAAACTCCACTGACGAGCAGTTTGAAAAAAAAAAAACACTGGACAAGTTATTTCTTAGTTTATTAAATGAAAATCCTTTTCCTAGAAGGCCTTCTTTCCTTCAGACCTCATGACTGGATCCAAACCAACCACCACTGAGTACCTCAGTCAGCATCCTACAAAGCAGAGTGTAGGGAAAGATGGAGGCAGAGAAAACCAGGGGGAAAAAGCTGGAAGTTTGTAGAATAGGAAGGTTAACACTGTCAGCCTAGCTGGCATTCAGCATTTCAATACTCAGTACTGTGGGAATTACTTTTTCCTCACAACCCTGATGGAAGAAAGTCTTTCATGAGGGAATCACCATAGGGTCAGCAAGATGACTCAGTGGGTAGGGCCCTTGCACTCACTATACCTGACAACGTGAGCTTGACCTCTAGACACATATGTTGGAAGGACAGAACTGACGCCTACATGTTGTCCTCTGACCTTCACATGTGTGCCTCCTCAGAGTGCACACAAATATACAAAACAAGAAAATATAAAAAGCGAGGCCATTATGGTGGCTTCTAATCCAATTTTACTAGCATCCTGTAAGAGCAGAACAGGGTCTCCTAAAAAAGATCTATTATGCTGAGTGCCTCAGAAGCTGATGCAGTTTTTCCAGTTCAAGACCAGCCTGGTAGCTTAGCAAGACATTGTCCTAAAATAGAACAAAAAGTAGGGGGTTGGGTAAGGCTCATGAGATGCCACCCTACGTAAGGATCTATAGGCAGTTAGTAGTTCTAGGTGTTCCATGACAAGCTACTTCCTGTTGACTTTTGATGAAGAAATTCCTGGAGGACAGCATGTTTCTAAGGGTCACTGTGAGGTTTTGGGAGCTCTGAGAGGGTGCGCTAGTTGGGAAAACCTGGCGTGGTTTATTTTGGGGGCTTTTTTAAAGTTCTCTGAAATATCAGATGGTAATCACTTGGGATAAAACCAGTTAAGTTTCTCTCTCTCTCTCTCTCTCTCTCTCTCTCTCTCTCTCTCTCTCTCTCTGTGTGTGTGTGTGTGTATGTGTGTGTGTGTGTGTGTGTGTGTGTGTGTGTGTGTGTGTATGTATGTTTGAGAGAGAGAGAAAGAGAGAGAGCCCTTGAAAACTAAGTTCTGCCCAGTAACCATATCCCCACCAAGGGAAGAGATGGAGCCATGTTCTTAGTTGTCAAATTTAGGACATCTGGTGCTGTCTCCCACCACATATGAACCCCATGCCTGCCAAGGGATGGACACACATACACACACACCACCACCACCACTACCACCACACCATGACATGTCTACAAAGATAATTATTTAGGTTCTCCTGCCTAGAGTTTCTTGATGTTTTTCCTGTTGATTTTTATTGGCATAAAATGTTTTACATCTACTTTTCTGCATTTATCACGATGACAGGGACATTTAGATGCTGGCTGTAAATGAAATATGTACATATCCTAAAGATATTTGTGTAATTTAGGAAAATTATTCTGCACATTCATTCAAAGGAAATGGCTCCATCCATGTCTTGCTAACACTGCAAAAAGACTCCACTAATCACACCCAAACATAAAAATGAGCACACATTACTTAAACATACCAAATACACGAACATATAAATAGTGTTTAAAATATCTCTTACACAATAAATTACCATCACTATGTTAAAATACCAATTCTAGAGAAAATTGATTTAAGAAAAATAGCTAATCACAGTGCCCCATGAAAGCAGCATTTTTTTCTATAGCATTTAATTTTCAAGCCAAGAGATTTGGATGCTTGTCTCATTTTGCATGTTCCATTATAATTTTTTTCCATTCATTTGCTGAACAATCATCTTCTAAAACCCCACTTCTGCCGTGGTATCAACTGGCGAGTTACCAAAAAGATGTAAATGATTTAATTGAATTAGTTTAATTAGGTAAATTAACAGTTAAGCGTATCACACACAAGCTTGTTCTGTTTATACTACGTTGGGGAGATAATTTAGTGCGGAAGCAGGAGGGGCATGACCAAAATTCCAATGTAATGAGCCAGATTAGCTGGCAGAGGGAGAAATGCAAAGATAACAGTTCCTGGAATTACATCTGGGTAAATAATTCATGTGCTGGAGTTATTACGTAACTTGAGTCATAGACAATCAGTTGATAATCAGTAATGAGTGTGCAAAAACACCAGTGTAAGAGTGACCAAAGTTCCCTGTCCCTTCTGGAAACATATTCCCAGGAAAATTCTAGCCTTCCTTGCTAATTCAAACAAATTAAAGCAATGCATGGCAGCCTAGTGAGACAAAGATCTGAGTGAATACAGAAAGAAACAAATAAGCCATGGTTTGATTGCAATGGATGCATACCTCTAAATTAAGTAAACACAGGGCTTTTCCAACCATGAGGTTACATGCCTTCTTGGTTAGGGGCAAGAGTTTTTGTGTATCATAAGATATTTATCTACATCCCTGGCACCTACCTACTAAATGCACCAGTAGTACTTGATTTCTAGTGTTGACAAGATGTCATCTCCAAACACTGCCAACTGTTCCCAGGACAGAATGGCTATAAACACCTGGCTGAGAACCCATGGAATAAACCTATTAACTATCATGTAATATGAACATATGTTGTGTGTGCGTGAGAGAGAGAGATGGCTATGTTTACATATGTGTACATGTGTGCTTATGCATGGCAAGGCCAGAGGTCAGACTCCAGTCATTCGTTAGGATCTATTCACTTGTGTTTTGAGACAAAGTCTCTCACTAGGACCTAGGACTTGCTAATTCTGTTATGCTTCCTGACTACTGAGCCCCAGGGACCCAACTTTCTCTACTTCCCATTTTTTAATGTGGATGCTGGAGTCGGGTCCTCATACTTGCCTGTGAGTACTTGACTGGCAGAGCTATTTTTCTAGCCCCTTACCTAATATGCATTTTAGGAGTCTTGTGATAGTGAATGATGCACAGAAAGATACAACATTCCCAGTCCCTCTATAGAATGTTACATAAAATATGAGAAAAGAATGTTGGTTACTTCAAATATCTAAAACTTTTTCTTATTCTTTCTCATTCACTCATTCATTTATTCATCTACTGGCCAGGCAGATGTTGAGCATGGATTCAGACTGTCAGTAAGTTCAAAAGGTGCCAGTGCCTTCATATGTGTGGAGGACAGAGCTACAGTGGATAGCAAATGTTAACAGATGGGAGAGACTGAGGAAATCACCTGTATTTGTGAGCACCTTGAGTAACTCTCTATTCTGTGGACAGAATATTCTATGACAATAAAGGCTGACATTAGCTAGACAAGTGGCATTGTGACAAACTGGAAATTTGGAGCACGGGACTAAAAGTCTATGTTGACTTTTGCAAAGAGCAGTTTTTAAAGCCATTCCCATTTAAGTTAATGCTGACGTAACCACTTACCAGCAGCATCATATTAGATAGGTTGCTGCCTTAGCTCTTCTGTCCTTACCTATAAATAACAGTAGCATCACTGTACATTTCAGTGAGATGGGTTGTAAAGGTCTTTGGCATTGTATCTACCCCATAAAAGTCAATCAGTAATTATTAGTTCTTCCATCTTTAACTAGTCAGGCCCTGCTACTGTCTTTCTTGTGATGGCTTCAATGGAAAGCATACAGCTATGTGGTTTGCGTTTCCAACATCTGGGTTGCATTGTGGCACATCGCTAAAGTTGTCCAAAACCTTTGCCACTGGATTTTGTTTACTCTAATGCTGAATGTTTAAATCCCTTAAATTGGTACCGTCAGTTTGACGTCCATGTTAATCTTCCATGAGATTTTTGGATCTGGAGTCTGGAGGTGGCTTTTTATACCACACCCATGGATCTGGAGCCAAATGTCACCACCATTACTGCAGGGAATGGGAAGCATGGGCAACAGTACCCACTGGGGGAAGAATAGGAGGTTTTTTCCTATACAAAAGAATTTACATATTTTGCCAACTGAGTTTCTGGCCATGTGTCTTGAATGCTGGTGTTTTTAATCTGTTGGGAAATGGACAGCCAAGCACAAGGACAGAGGGACCTGTTTCCTATTTGAAAATACCATCAAAACCACACCCCCACCCTTCTGCAAATGTGCCCTTAGCAGACACTCATCTTTGTGCATGTGATGGAATGCATGAATAAGTTTTCTTCTTTGGGATTTGGATATGTCTCTTTCTCATACACACACTCAGCAATGATGGAGGTATGAACGAAGAGAACATTTCCAAGAATACATTTCCTTGTCAGAAACACATAGTGAACACCCTGGACCAAGATGCTCCCTTTTCTGCTACTCAGGTTCCCTGTGCAGCATCTCTTCTTGTGACAATAGTACATTCCAGGTGTCCAGGAAAGGCAAGTCTCTGCCAATATAGTCTTTAGGATGACTGCCTAACTCTAGATTATTCCCACACACACACTTCCTGCCCCACTGTCCTCCAGCTCCCACTGATGGAGAAAATAAAATCTTTTAAATCCCTTCCATACCCATACACATATTTTCAGAAATTTTTTATGATTTGTGTATGTTGTATCTATGATAGCACACAAATTCAGATTAGCCCAGATTGGCAGTGGTCAACTCCCCAAAACCTCAGGCCATCTTTTGGAATTTAGAAAGTTCTAGAAAGAATGGTCTATGCTATGCTCTATCTTTATCTATGACTCCACAGACTTTCTTCTTTTCTTTTAATTTATTCTGAAATCACTGTAGACAGCAGAAGAGTTATAAAGCACAGCTTTAGAGGAGTCCCTGTGCACACCTCAGCCAGCTACCCCCAACTATAGCATCTTATATCACATAGTACAACTATCAAAAATTAAGAGACTAAATTTTGCAATTGATAAATGTAATACTATTAAGAAACTACAGATCTTTCTTTGATTTTATGAGATTATTTTATTTGTAACTTTTTTCAAAAGCCAGGATCCAGGGCAGAGCCCATATTATATTTTGTGGCCGTATTTTCTCATTGTTTGCCAGTCTCTGGCAGTGGCTTAGTTATGCACTGTCTTTCACAACCTGGACATTCTTGAAGAAAAAAAATACTGACCTCATTATGACTAGAACATCCTCTGTTAGGACATGTCTGTTTTCTCATGCAGCCAGTAAGGTTGTGTGTTTTGGATAAGAATATCACAGAGACAATGTGCCCTTCTCTGTAGGTCCTACCACAGGTACATAGCGTCACTATGTCTTCTAGTGGATAATAACTTTGCCAGTTGGTTAAGGTGGAATCTGTCAGGTTCTCCCACATAAAGTCACTGTTCTTCCTTGTGTTCTGGACCAATATGTTGGTGGAGCCCCTCTACCACTATGTGAATGCCTGGGTTCCTCCTCAAATGTTGGAGTTGACAACAACAGTGGCAATGCTCTGGCATGCAGTGATTACAGTCAATGATGGCATCCTCACAGGGTCTTTAGGGTCCCTTTATTCCTGGGCACAGAGTCCTTGAGATTCTTTGATTTGGTTCCCCTTGGAGTCTAGATACTCACCTTGCAAGGTCTAACTAGCCTCATACTCTAGTCCCTAAAAAGCATTCTTTCTGTATTTTATCAAAACTGGGTAGGAAGATGAAAAAAAACAAGAGGGGATGAAGGAAGGGAGGGATGGAGGGCGGAGGGAAAAATAGGAAGGGGGAGAGAAAGAGAGACAGGGGGAAAGAGGAGGAGAAGAAAAAGAAGAAAGAGGAAGAAGAGGAAGAAGAAGGAAGAAGGAAGGGGAGAGAGAGAGATGTTTTAAAAGGATTCTAGTCTGGGTTCACCACGGGACAAATTACTATTGTCCTTTGGACCTCTGTGTTTGCAGTGCTGGAGACAGAGGCCAAGCCCTTAACATTTGCTAGGCAAGAGCTCTACCACTCAGCTACATCCCTGGCTCAGCCTCTTCTGGTCCTGAAACTCTAGGATTCTGGGATGAGCTGGGGAGCCACGACAGAGCTGGCAGCTGCTTTCCAGTGGCCCCAGTGAGGGAGTACAGGACGGCAGCCCCACCAGGGGACTTCTCAAAGGGAGGAAATGGCCCATGAATCTTTTACAAGCCCCGATGAGGCCAACATTAATAATACTTTACACACTGTGAAACCCGTGGCTGCCCCATTGGGGTGAGCCCTTTTGTCTTTGCCTGGTCTGGAAATGGATGAATCAGCCCTTTTCTATCCAGATTGAAGAAGCCGTAGCATGTGTTTCCCTGTGTGTTTCATTACTTTGTTTCAGGCTTAATACCCATTTAAGGCTTAATGGTTGCAGAATTACACTGCGTGTAAAATACAATTTTTAACAGGGAAGTTTAAGGGCTGAAGTTTTACTTTCATCCTCTATAGAGAGCTCACAAAACATCCAGACATAAAGATGCAAAATTCTCTTAATCTCTCATAAGCAAAGCCGGCTTCTGCTGATTTACAACAGAGAACCCATTTTTATTGCTATTTTAAATACACAATGAGAAACTGCTGGTTATTTGGGCTGTCTTGCTAGATAGCTTCAGCATATCAGACATCATTATTTTTTTTAAAAAAAAATGATAACATGATAAAAGGAAGGGTAGATTTCCCCAAGTTAACTGTACATGCTGACTCAGGGAACACAGCACACAGTTGCCCAGAGCCCTGGTTCTCTGTGTAAGATAGAAAAGATCCCAGGGTTATGTGACATCCAAATGGGTCCCCAACCTTTTTATTTGAGATGGTGTGTTTAAACTCCCCAACTATTTGAAAGTATTCCAACCAAAAGAGACACTTTCTCACTAGTTCATGTTCCCCTCCCTCCCTTCCTTCTCTCCCTCTCTTCTTTTTTTACTCCCTTTCTTTCCCTATCTTTTCCCTTCTTTTATTTTTGGTACTGTGGCTCACACCTAGAGTCCTGTGCATCCTAAACAAGTGCTCTGTCACTGAGCTACATCCCCAGCCTTCCTTCCACCTTTTATTGCCTAGGCTCGCTTTGAACTCACTGTGTAGCCAAGTCCAGCCTTGAGCTCATAGTTGACCTGCTTCTGCCTCTGAAGGAGATGGGATTACAGTATGGACCTCCCTTTTTAGTAAGAAACTTTTCTGTAACAAGACTGTTTTCTGCAAATATAATTTAGAAACTAATAGAGAAACTGAGAGCGGGAGATTAAACAGTAAATGTGTCTCAAATTATAGCTGAGAGTCCACACTATTAGATAAACTATGAGTTTAGTTCCCTACAGAGATGCTTCCTAATTATAGCCACAGGGCTAATGGCAAAAAGAATGCCTAGCACATAGTAGGTACTCAGTAACCGCCCCCAGGCAGGAGTCAATGGTTAGTCACAAGGATGATTGCTGAGTGGTATTCTCTGGCTTTTCCCTTCTTTTATTTTTGGTACTGTGGCTCACACCTAGAGTCCTGTGCATCCTAAACAAGTGCACTGTCACTGAGCTACATCCCCAGCCTTCCTTCCACCTTTTATTGCCTAGGCTCGCTTTGAACTCACTGTGTAGCCAAGTCCAGCCTTGAGCGCAGAGTTGACTTCCCTTCTTGAATGTGGGTAGTTGTAAGTGTGTATGTGCAGGTGTGTACACCTGTGAAAGGGTGTGGCCACTGTAGGAGGACACTGGGCACTCCTCACTTTATTCCCTTGAGGCAGCATTTCTCACTGAGCTTGGAAATTTCTGCTCGGATGACAGGTATGGACAGCTGTGCCTGGCTATTGACATGGGTACTGAGGCTCCAAACTCAAGTCTGTAGTTACACAGCAAACACTTTTACCCACTGAGCCGTCTCCACACCCTTTCGAGGTGATAGATGAAGGTTGGCGGTGCCATAACTATTATGTCTCTATTGAAGCTCTCTAATCCTTGTCTTTATAAAGTACTTTGTAACAATATTTTTAATGCTTCTCTAGAAAAGTTTGTAAATACTATTCAGTAAAAGGATCCTGTGGTCAAAACTTGAACTCTTAAAAGCTAAACAGTTTGGTGCTGTTTTGAACTACAAGGCTTATCAAAGCCTTTGATAGTATGAATAGATGTTGAGATTCCCTAAGAGAACCATTAAACATTCCATTTCTACATCTTCGTTCTTAAAATATCTTTCATGCCACCGATCAAATGAAAACAGTTTAAAAACCACCATTTATAACATACAGGTCATTTGCTTAGTAAATCAACCTAGCATGTTCAGATTCCCCTATCTTTGACTTTATGCTAGTTGTTTATATTAGGAAAAACTTCCAAATCAAATGTTTATATGAAAAAAATGCGCTATACACATATATTCTGGATGAGTGGGTGGGTGGGTGGGTGGATGGATGGATGGATGGATGGATAGATGGATGGCTATATAACAATAATATTGTTAGATGTAAGAGCTAATTTATCATCACCAATATTTTCCCTAAATATGGTTGCCTTCCCATGTAACCTTTCTGATATTTCCATTATTATCTCCTCCACATAAAGTTTTTAGTTGCCTTTTTTTTATTACCATGACATTTTTACTGGCCTGCCAATGTCAACATCCTTCTGAACATCCATGCCCCACCATCTATATGATGTTCAGACTCTCATCCAAGGTGGTCCTGATGCAGCTCATTTATCCTCTACTTTTTTCCTTTATGGATGAACTATACTGTACGGAACTAAGGACATCCCAGGTGAATGTATATTGTCAACATGTGTATGGCCATGTCAGGAACACCAGTGCCTCAGACCTATGAGAATGGCAAGACTTTTCCCAGATTAGACTCTGGAGAATGTGAAGATTTTCTTCTGGTCTCACTATGAGCAAAGCAGTTTGTGTGCAAAGTACTGACCACAGCCTTTTGTCTTGGATGACCATAGCCTGAGACTGGTCCCCTACAAAGACTCCCTATAATAACCACCATGAGTTCCTGGCTGCTGGTAGTGCATCTCCATCCAAACACATGGTCTGCCTGATTCCAGCTTTATAATACTTGTATCTGTCATTTCTTTATTCTCTATTGCCCAAGTCCAAGTTGTACCCATTTGGGTTACAGAAGCCATAAGCTACCCAAACAAGCCTCCTCCATTTCGTGAGCACATTTTGAAATTCTTCACTCCTAGGAATTTACTTGGGTTGATTCCTTTATAAGAGATTCCTGAGCTGCTCACCCATTTTTTTACTTTTGTTTTGAACCACCTCCTTCGTGAGAGTCTCTTATCTTGCTCTTCTGTGTCTCTTCATGGCATTCTTGGTTAGCCCTTCCTAAATGCTGAGTACTCCATTTGCCAGCCTCTTTGCCTGGCTGCCCTCCATCCCAATCCTCAGTTTGCAGTTGCTGCTCTCCACACCCACACCAATTTCGTGGTAGGCATTTTTTCTCCTTTATTTTTCCAGCGCCTTGCACACATTGGCGCCTTGAGTACAACTTGTCTTAAGACCCAACAATACCCCTGCACCATTGCTCATTCATAGTGGAAATAAATGCAGAATTATTCCAAGAACTCTTAAGTTTTAAGCAAGAAACCCAGTTATGTTCAAGAATTTGGAAACACCATATTTATTAATGTCTATGGCAGACAGGTCCATTTGTTGGGAATCTGGGTTAAATTTCTCCGTAGATTCTAGCAATGGATGCTACAAGCCCACAGAAGCCTATTTAACATGTAATGTGTCTAAAGTCCAGACTAATAGCAGCCCCAGGGGTTCCTCAGCCTCTCCTCTCTGGTCTTAACTCTATAGACCTTGCCCTGAGGCAAAGCACAAGACAGGGATGGACGAGATCAGGGGCCATTCTTCAGCAGCTGTGGATAATGGAGGGGGTGGAGGATAGAGAGAGAAAAGCATCTACTTTGAGCAATAAGGAAAAATGCAAGAGTAATGAAGGACCATGAGAAACTGCAGGGGGTACCCAGTCTAAAATGACTACCTGGTTGGTAGAGAAAATGTACAAGACAAATGAATGGAGCATTGGTGGATAAGCACATTCTCTAGCATTTATTTCTTTAATAATAATAATAATAATAAAGTTTTGGTGTATGTGAGTGTGTGTCTGTGGACCATGAAAGTGTAGCATTTGAGGAATACAGAAGATGTAATAAATCTCCGGGGAACTGGAGTTATAGGCAGTTGTGAGCCACCCAATACTAGTGCTAGGAACTGAACTTGGGTCCTCTTGAAGATTAGCCAATGATCTTAACCACTGAACCATCTGTCCAGACTCTGAGATTCATTTCTAGAAGAGTTTTTGGAAGGCTATTTGCCTGTACCTCCATTGGAGGTTTGTGGTTCTTCTTCCTTAGTTTTAGTTATAGTGAAACTAAAGACATCAACAAAGAAGCCATAGACAGACTGAATTCAACACCAGCACTAGCTGTGTTGTAGACAGAGACCATAGACTTGAATGGTTGCAGGACCAGGCAGTCATGGAAATTAATTTTGCATGACAGTAGGAAAAATCAAGGAATTGTGGCAACCTGCAGAGCATGTGTCTCTTATAAATGGAGCTGCTTGGCTTCAACTAAGCCAAACAGAACCTAACCTGACCTTCCACATGGTAGGCAAGTACTCTAAGACTGAATCATATCCCCAGCCCTGTTGAAATAAGCTATATAAATAAGCTTTCTGCCTCAGTCTCTTGCATCCTTGGAATGACAAGCATGAACATTGCATGTGGCTGAGAATCTACATTTTTAGAAATATTATTGTCAGAATTTTATATGTTGACAGAGTTTTTAAAATATTGTCATGTGAGCTAAGTATGTACATGTGCCTATGCATGTGTGTGTGCATAGGTCCCAAACCTGAAATCTTGGTTTTACATAGTCTTATTTTATTTTCTGTAGTTCTAGGAAAAAGAATTAAGAGTTATAAATAGAATTGTTGCAGGGAGAATTGTGTATTCTCATTCGATGGACATTAACATTTCAGAGATGTATGCCCACAGAAAAAGATTTTTGTTAGACAACACTTGAAAAATCACACTGTGGGGAACAGCTCTTGTATTTATTTCAAAGGCAAATGTCAATTTCTGATTAAAAAAAAAACAATAATGCACCAATCTTCTTTTAAATTCAACTGTTAAGACCTCTACAGCCCCAGACGAAAGGACTCAGGAAAGGACTGAGATTCTCTTAGGCAGAGACGTCAGCAATTCTGAAGTCAGCTCCTAAATGTGGCCTTCCCTATCTGTGCAAATGCTGCATCTCAGGATGTGTTCTCAAAGCTCCCACTCATGATGGCTGTTGTGGTAGAAAACTACAATCCTAACACATGGGAAGCAGAGACGGGGAGACTGGCCTGGCATATGTGGTGAAATCTCGTTATGGTTTAAATGTGAAATACTCTCCACACATTCAAGGGCTTGATGCTTGGTCTCCAGCTGGTGGCACTGTTTGGGAATGTTGTGGAAACTTTGCATGACCTAACTTGATAAATGGGTTCCTGCAGATTGGCCTTCAGGGATCTGCTGTCTCTGGTTTTGCTCTGTTTTCTGCTATTTGACCCACCAAAATGTGAAGAATCTATGCCATGGCCTTCTGCCAGCATGGATGGAGCTTCCACAGCCACCATGCCTTTTCAGCAGTGATAGACCATTAGCACTGAAAATACAAGCCAGAACAAATCCTTCCTTCCTTACATTGCTTCTGTGAGTGATTCTGTCTAGAGCAACCAGGAAAACAACTAACACAGGCCCCATCTCAAAACAAAACAAGACAGGGGCAGAGAAATAGCCCAGCCATTAAGAACACTTCCTATTCTTCCAGAGGACCCAAATTCAGTTTCCAGTACCTATGTCAGGTGGATCACACTGCCTGTAACTCCAACACAATCATATGGCTTCTGAGGGCCATCCATTCATACAAGCACACACATGCACATAAATAAAAACAAATCTAAAAAACCGGCAGAACACAGAACCTCACCCTTTCTACAATAACTACTAGGGTAAGATCACCAGAGTCAAAGAGCCTCATGGATGTCCAGCTGGAGTCTGATAGCTTTTGATAGCAACTCTTAAGGATGGCAGCTATTCATTTGGTGGCCATCAGTGATGTGATGGGACGTTCTTAGTGCTGTGACAAAAAAATAAATAACTGTGCTATGTGTCAGAGCTGTGTACTACTCAATGATGGAGAATAAGCAGAAACATATGTGGCATTTCACCTTGAAGAATTGAGTTCTAGGGTTGCCATTGCAAGCCTGGGCAGATCACTTAAACTTTTTTGTTTCATTTTTCCCATCACCAAAAAATCACCTACCTATGGGCCATTGTGGGATTAGGGTGGAATCATACTAATGCGTAGGATGAACCATCATGCTCAGTATATGATAGCTATTGGGGTTTCTCATACTTCAATGACTTCTTTGGCATTTTCTAAAGGTGTGGCCCCCCTCTCATCGGGTCCTTCCTTCACTCATCATCTAGTAGCACTTGAGATCACATTTATCTAGGTTCAGTAGAGAAAGTAACCCTAGTGTCATAGTCAAAAGACTAGAGAAGAGATGCTTCTCAAAATGAGAGGTGCAGGGTACCATTTGAGAACATATGCCAGTTTGATGACTCAGCCAAGACATGTGTCATTAGCATCTTCAGGTCACAAGCTCTTTCAAGTGGCATGTCTTTCCTTGCCATTTTCAGTGTCTGGCTTAGAGCTGTAGACCAAAGGTACAAAGCAAAAAAAGTTACATAGCAAGCAAGCCAGTCATGGAGTGGTGTAGCAGATTCATTTCCCCATGCCTCCCCTTGACCTTAATCTATTCTACCAAGCTATATAAAAATACAGAGAAAACAAACTTTTTTTTTCTGGAGTTGATGTTTCTTGCTTCCATTCCATATGGCCAAGGAGGGCAACTCTGGTTGGGGCGCAGCTTGGAGTCATCCTTCACATGGCTGCCTGGATGACACAGGAGGCCATGCCTGACTCTCTTCAGAACCTGAGGCTGAGCTTTCAGAGACCACATCAACATCTGGACCAAAGGTCTGACTTGTGGATCACCCCAGGAAAACATCAGGACCACAGCTGCCCTGACTTCAAGCCTAGAAGTTCGCAGATTCAGCTTGGTGGGAATCAGATTCAGAAATCCCCGTTTAGCCTGTGCCCCTTTTGTTCCCAAGAGAGAGCATTCCTGGCCACACTCTCCGTGCACTGCACTGCGGTCTATCCAGCTTATGGAGCACCAAGTCACCCCTCCTTCCTGGCCAGATCGCACGAAGGATAGAAGAGAAGGATGACTAGAGAGGGAATCAGTACAGCTGCATTTGGTATTGGTTTGAAGCCCTGGCACCCAAATCTCTCTTCTCATAATCTGTTGGCTTCAGACCCTAAGAACTTGCCAGAAACAGCCCTGGTTGGTTTCTTCCAGCTGTGTTTACCCTCTCATTAATCCCAAGTCCAAGATCATTTTATCCGTAAGTCTGTTTTTTCAGTAGCTACAATAGACTTCTCTTTCACTGAGTTCACATGCAGAAATACCTATGGGGGCATAGAATGAACAATAATCCACTTAGGTCTCAGGCTAGATCTCTACACCCAAGGAGAAAAGGCATCCCCATGGGCTTGTGACACTAAAGCTGTTCCCCGTCCCTACTCCTTGCCCCTGTTCATCACCACCTCCTCCAAGGGCTCAAGGCTGGGCCTATCACAAGCAAAGATGGGCGGGCACACATCCCTCAACTGCTCTTTGCTTTTCTCTCAGCCTGTGGGAATCAGAGGTTGGGGTAAGGATTGATAAAAGTGAGCATTTTTGCCATAAAAAGGATCTAAGAGGGCAATGGAAGGCTGTCCTCGGGATTCTCCAGGCTTTCTGTCTTTGAAAAGGAAGATCTGCCTAAACCTACAGAACTTGTTGCCTCTGGAGTCTACTCTTCACTTCACTCTGAGCAGTTCATCCTTGTGTATGAATTAAAGATTAAAGACAACTTAACCTGCATTTTGCTATATATCTATATATAGGAGAGGAAAGGAAGGAGGGGGTACATGGCTTTGGTGTGATCTCAGGGTTCGGACTCCAGGCTGGCAGGCGGGAGACTAAAGGCCTTTTCCCAACCATCCTGGGGCTTTGCATGATCACTCAACTGAACCGTTCCTCTATCTCCTTATGAATGGGGGTGAGCAGAGCCATACTCACTGAATTCCTGTTGTGGTTCTCTCCTAAGCTCTTTGGGCCTTGGAGTTCTGATGACATCATATCCCATTAGTCTTTAACAACAAACACAAAAGGGAACCACTATCCAGTGGAAAACTAGCTCTTGGGCTCTTCTCTCACGTTCAAGAGAAATCCATGTTGGAAGATACACAAGTTTCTAGACTGGAAGGGTAGTGGCTACCTTTGTAAATTCTCAGAATAAGCTTGCTAACCGCTGTGAAATTTGAGACCAGAGCATCCCTTCTGTCATGTGTATTATAGGACATTCAGTAGCATCCCTGGGTGCTCTCTACACATTTAATGCCTCTAGCACCCCCTGAATTGTGACAACCCAAATTATCTCTAAATATTGCTAAATGTGCCCTGCAAGATGAAATCACCCTCCATGGAGGATTGCTACTACTGAATCAGTCACCCTTGGAGGAGACATCCCCGAAACCCTGATCCAATTAATTGTTACTCAAAGAAACAGAGACACACATGCGTAGGCTAATTTTATGCCATATTCAGAAACTGGAATGTTGCCAGAGAATATAAACCAGTTGTAACAAAAGCTCAAAAAGATAAGGCTGCAGAAAAGAAAGAAAATAGATTCCCAAGCCATTCTCCACTATCTTAGGGCATTCTTCATACCACTAATATCCTGTTTGTGTGAATCATGGATCATTGACCTGATAAAGACACCCTACAGCATGAGAGATGCTGCAACATCTGCAAGACACTTGGGATTTTTTCCAGGTACAGGATGTAAGCAGGGAGAAAAATACTTTATATACATGTATAGGATGGGTGTGCCCATTTGGCTCGGAAACTGTGGTTAAATATCAGTGTAACAAATGTTAAACAGAACATACTGCATTCCATACAAACGTCTAAGCTTGGAAAGGCTTATATTAAGCTATCAGAACCTGTCAAAAAAGGATGTACATGCCTTGAGGATGAGCCTTCTTCAAGATCAGAGAATAAAAAGACAAGCAGGCCTTAAAGGTGGGCACTATTATGTCTGTGATCATCTGAAATTGGCTTCAGATTGCAGTTTTCCGGTGGCTGGTTTGATTGCATGACCCCACCTACCCACCAAAGGTATTAATACATAGTGATGCCTCAGAAGTGCACCAAGGATTAGAATACCAGAATAGTCCAGATGTTCTATGTCCAAAACTAGAATCAAAAAGGACTTTTCAGTGATGAAACAAATTATTCTTGGTGCCTTTTCTAGAGATGACTTGGAAATGAAATAAGGAATTCAAGGTATTCTTTGCTAGAGATACATAGCACAGTGTAGGATGTGGTATCCTTTTACCAGAGAATGTGTGTCCTTGTGTGTCTGACCCACTGGCATGTGGTCCTGTGGGCATCCCATGAGGTGCCTCTTGGAAACCACATTCCTAAGACCGATTGTGTGCATGTCATTCACTATCCTGCTTTTCTTGATTCACATTTTGCTGTGGGTGCTCCTGAGGTCCCAGACAGTTCCTCTTCTTTCAATATGATTCCAAATGAACATCAATCTTGCAGCAGCTCTGACGCCCCCAGTCATCTGTTTACCAAAATAAACTTTAAGCATACATTGAAAACTAATTCCTAGTGAAATATGCATCCCCATGGTATTCAAGCCTGGTATTTAATGTCTTTTTTATGGTTAATAATGCATCAAAAGTATCTCTAGTCTGAAGCTGTCATTACATCACACACATGATGAGCAGGACCCATTTCAGTGGCTAAAAAACTTGGAGTCGGGTTTTATTTCATACGGAAAAAAAAATACTAATGTATAATTACAGTGGCCCGTTTTCCTCCGTCTATATTTCTTTTTATAAAACCCTGGCATGATGAGATCAATCCACTAAAAATACCTGGAGAGTCTTTGCTTTGTACAGATAAAATGACACGCTGTATAAACAAGTCCAAAATCCCCTCATTAGAACACGATTCTGTTTGGAGAGGACCCTGGCCTATTCTTTTCTTCTTGTTGCTTTATTTAAGAAAAGAGGGAAAAAAGCTGTAGGATTTTATCAGCATAAACTGCCATTACCCAGTCTTTCCTTCAGGTAGCTATGGGTAGGGAAAACAGTATTTGTGTCAAAATGTTGGCATCCATTTCAATTTAGAGGCCCTGCTGAAGTTAAAAAAAAATCAAGGAATGCCACATTTGTTGCAAAACTGAACATCCCTCGAAAGCTTTACCTTTTCTGCTGCCTCACTTTGGTCATTGATACAGCGAGCAGTGTGGACGGAGGTAATGATGAGGGTTAAAAAGGTTCCCTCAGGAATTATCTGGAGAATCATATCAGACTTGAGGAACAGCAGCCCTAGGGCCCATCACGGACATCCATAATGGCCATGTGCATGCATAGAAGTGATCTCACTGCAGCTCTGGACTGGTCTATGTGTCTGAGGATGGTACAATTCTGTGGGAACAGCAAGTGCCTTAGTTGATTTGTTGCTCTGGGGACCAAATGAGCTAATTAGATAATGTATATGTAAAGTGTTCAGAATGGGCTTTGCACCTGGGAAACTCTCAGGAAATGGAGACTGGAGGAGAAGAAACACAAGAGGCTGTATGCAGGACTAGGTACTGGCACGGACACCCAGGGCTCAGAGACTAGGCCCCTCCCCTGTAAAGTTGAGATAACAACAACAACACCAATAATAATAGTAATAATGCCTGTCTGCTGTCTTACATGCATATAAAGTTGGTTAAGATAATAGGCCTTCAGAGGTTAGTGTCTATTAAGGATCTCGCAATCATTGCAAGAAGCGCCACCTATCTTCATGTGGAGGTAAAGCAGAAAATGTGATTAAATAAGGGTTTTGTGAATCCTATTCTATTAAGAATTTGCTAATGCTGGAGGATTTCCACTGGAAGCCTGACATTTGAGCCATTGCAGAAGATGCTCACAGGCTTCCTCAGAGGCAGAGACACACGTGTCCTGTAGAAAGTGGAGAAGACAGGAAGGATGGTCACTTCTGACAGCAGGGCCACAGGGATGGACAGTTAGTTACAGAAAACAATTTCAAGTTTCTGGTGGAAGGTAGAGATGGCTCTCTGTTGTACTTGGAGGGAAGTCTTCTACACACAGGCTGAAGGCTGGCCTTATCCAGCCTCTAATGGACTGACAGTGAGTATGCCCATTTAAGAACTTCCCTCAGAGGGCCTTAGCTGGATTCATGTTTATACCTGACACATGCAACCCATAGAAAAAGTTCCTGTTGAGGCATGGAGCTTACCCCTCTGCCTAATGTTTTTCTAAAATCTGAATTTATGTGATTCACCAAGAGACTCCTGTTTTTAGAACTGCCCAAAGGTTGGGGAGACAGCTCAGTCAACAAGAACATGGAGACCTGTATGCAGATCCCCAAGCACACATATAAAAGTGAGGTAGGGCTGGGCAGTGGTGGTGCATGCCTTTAATCACAGATCTCTGGAAACAGAGACAAGTGGATCTCTGAGTTTGAGGCCAGCCTGGTCTACAGAAGGAGTTCTAGGGCAAGATCTAAGGCTACAGAGAAGCCCTGTCTGGAAAAACAGAACAAAAAGTGAAGTAGGGTGGAAGCTGTAATCCATGCATCGAGGAGGCAGAGACAGAGGGATGCCTGAGTTTTCTGACCAGCCTGTCTAGCCATTTCTGTGAATTCCATGTTCTGTGAGAGACGCTGACCTGTGCCCTGTATCAAAAAAATCAGAGGGAGACTCACTGCCACATTTGCCATTTCTAATGAGTGTTGTGCCCTGCTATCATCAGAACAGCTACTTACCGAAGCGACAATGGTTAATGCAGAGACCTATACCTGGCCAAAGTGGGACAATCTGTGATGGAATGCTGCCCCAGCTGCAATGGCTCTAACACCCATGCCAAGGCTCGGGGGCCATTGAGGAAGAGGGGGCGGAAAATATGTGAGAGCCAAGGATGGGAAAATTTGCAGCAAAAAAAAAAAAAAAAAAAGATATCTTCTCCAATGATCTAACCACAACATTCATGAACTCACTGCAACTGCACAACCTGAACAAAACTGGCCTGTCTGTCACCATTTAATCACAGGTGACTATGGGCAACATCAGTTGCTGAGGGGGTGTGTTATTTTCTTCAGTGCCATGCCAAGAAGTTGACCGTACTTCAGTGAATAACCTCCCATTCCAGCCTGGACAAGAGACTCTCATTAAACTCAGAATCTTCACAAAGAGAGAACATGAACATAGAGAGAGGACTTAATGAGAGGGTCCCAGTGGATGAGGGTGAGAAAGTGCAGGGGCAGGAGGATGGGATTATATAAATGTATAAAACTGTCAAGCAATAAAAACAGGAAAGTAGACAACGTATACAAATATAAAATAATAATGTAGGAAATGATTAAAGAAGACACCCATTGATGACCGCAGCCCTCCCCAGGTCTGTATAAGATATTTTTTTCTTCCTTGCCTGGAAAAGACCATCCTGAAATCCAAAGCAACTGTGTTCATCCCACTTTCGCCAGCACCAAGACGGTTTTGGCAATCTGCTCATTAGACTGATTCACAGTTCATTCTGTGCACGCTTTGGCCTTGAAGCCCCCACCCACTCTGTTTCCTGGGAGCTGACAGGCCTCATGGTCTGAAGACAAACGTTGCTGCCTTTCCCTTTCAGGGAGTTTTAAGAAGTTCCCATTTTGGATGTGTTGGCCCGGGCTTCCTTTGACTTTTCCAGGCACCTCCTGCCCTCCCAGTTCAGACCCTTTCTCAGATCCGCTATTGTTTGATTCCACGGTGCTTTTTAAGTGTCAGGGTGAATTTGTGTTTCCAGGAAGAAAGCACCTTTTGCTTTGGGGGCCTGTTTTTAAAAATTGCAAGGGATTTTAATTCCCGTGGAAAACTTAACTGTATCCCTAAGAAAAGAAACAAACAGGCACAGAAAACCAGTGAGCGGATGCCCTCGTGCCTTCGCACGCTGGCAGACGCACAATTGCATACAGCCAAGCTGACTAATGTTGATGTATCCAGGTTGGAAATGACAGGATATTGTGGAGGGCCAGTCACTTAATGAACCCCTGCGGGACCATCTTGGTTACTAACAATTTCTCTCCAACTCATCAGGCCCGGGAATCTCGGCCCCACTGTTTCACTCCATCACGTTCCTCACTGCCCCCTTCTCCCTGCTCCGAACAAACAAACCAATTATGGCAACGGATATAAATTGGATCCCTTTTCTGAAAATGCTCCCTCAACCTTTTTTTCTGCCCTTCCTTACTTAGCAAGAGTCAGCCTGCCCACCAGGCACACGGTGCCTGTGCACGTATTCACACACAGACACACAAATGCGCGCAAGTGCACACTGTAGTGTACACTCTGTTTGCAGTCTTCTCTGATTTTTCCACCCTTTGGTTCAACTTGGTTGTAGTCTTTTAGATATTCCTTTAGCATCTTCTTGGTGTCTTTTACTCTATAGGCAGTCTCAAACTCTTCCATCCTTCTTCTATACCTTAGGTAGCCCTCCAGATTAATACCCGGGCCCTGCCTGAGTAATTCATATTGGCATTAATTGTCCTCTGTCTTAATTTTCAATTGATTACTTAGCTTAGAAATTCTGTAGAAATACCTACACTTACACAAAGCTATTAAAATATTGGCTTCACAAACTCTTATAAGGTTAAGGCCTAAGAAATTACTAAGCTGTCATGTGAGCCACCATCAGAAGGCAAGAAAATTCATTTTACAGCCGTGCTATTCAAAATGGGGTCATAGACTATTCCAGACCAAGGAAATATTTGTCAGAGATCTTCAACAAGTTAGGAAACTCAGAGCAAGCATTTGGCAACACAAACACATAAGAAATCAGGGTATAAACCTGTGTTAGCATGCTTTTCCCATGTGGTGAAAGGTCCTGTGTTTGCGCCTCTGACCCTGATAAAAATTTAGGAACTTATATAGCAATCTATTGATACAAGCTTCAAATGGTGGTTTCACTGTGTGTGTGTCTGTGTGTCCCTTAAAGCTCAACACCCAGCTTCTTCCTGTGTCCTATTCTTTGAGGCAAAGTGTCTCACTGAACCTAGACTTCACTGATTGAGCCAGACTAGGATCTCTAGTTTCTGCCTTCCAGTCTTATAGTTATAGATTCTCACCACCTCACCTGGCATTTTACATGCCTGCCGGGGATCTGAACTCAGGCCCTCCTACCAGTGTGGCAAACTCTTCCCCCAATAAGTCTCCTTTGAGGCATCAGGATACTTTATCTTTCTAGTAATTCATCTTGTATGATGCTTATGAAGAGTCAGTTCAGGAAAGACTTGAACAGGAACAGCTGCAACAGAAGCTGCCCACAGGTAACTTCAGAACCAAGATGCTCCATCCCCCTGATGGTATGGGTGAGGCTACAGCTCAGATACAAGGGCTCTCTTTGCATAATTAGGTTGCTTTGGCTCAGTAAAGTCTGGCCATTTAAGTAGAAGATGTGGTCATACAAATGCTGAAAAGATGAAAACTGATGTGTGTCATAGTGAACTGGATAACCCAGCCCTGAGTAAATACTCTACAAGGATTCTATTTAGAAATAACCTAGAGTAACAAATCTCTCCTGTAAAGAGAAGCTTTGGATTCTCACGTATTGGCCAGGCCAATATATATTCTAGAAGGTGCTGCTATGCTGGCATCCTACTAACTGACCCATGAATAGCCTGGCATGGTTTCTGCAGAAGGATATTGTTAGTCTTTTGGCATCTATGGGTATCTGTGGAGAACCTCGATATAACAGTTCTCTGTGTGTCAGCCTCCACACTGCTGCAGGCACATTTCAAAGGCAGATTTTTGTTCCCTTCAGCATGAAGAATGATTACCCAATTATCTAAGCAGAGTGATGGGTGTCTATGACAAATCGTAGGCTGGAGACATTTTAAAAATAATAACTCGAATCTTTAGTGTACTGTTTGATTTGCAAAGCACATCCAGGTCTATTCATTTCCAGGATTCACAGAGTTGACCAGTTGCAGAGACAGGGGATGGCTGAGGATCTTTTATTGTAGGCAGAAATCTGTTACATTTAACTCATCCACGCTGCTGTCCATCTGCCTATTCAAAGGCTGCGCAAGGCCTGGGGGATTCAAAGGAGCTCTTTCCACAGCCATCTTAGCATTGGGTAACACACATAGGACCAGCAGAGTTTCATGGGCAGATTCCACAGTCCTCAGGGCTTGGAGGATATTTAGGGGAAAAACACCTTTGGGCTTTAAGGGTTGTATTGTAACTGGAGGGAAAGGAAACAAGGACATTAAAAATGACAAAGCACTTTCATTTGTGAGAGCCATCCAAGGAAGGTGGAAAGGAGCTGATTTTTCCCAGGGAGAAGCAATTTTACGAGCCTTGCCTGGGTGTGCACAGATGAGTGGAGCAACAGGAAAGCTAGGGGTGGCCTCTGACATTCTCAGGAAAGGATGGATAGTAGGTGTTTTCTCATTGCGGGATTTGTATGCAAAATTAAGAGGGGGGCAATCTCAGTTCCTACCTTTCTTCCTTTACTGAGGGCCATGCTGAACCTCAAATAGACACTGTGAGGGAGCTGACTTTGAATTACCCTGAGGGAATGGGACTTATTTCAGGAGCAGTAGCTGAGACCGTGGCCTGGCTTGGTTATTGTAAAGGATGATACTCCTGGGGGTGGGGGCACAGAAAGTAATAAATGCTTTCTGCAGCAATTACAATGAGAGCAAAGGTGGACCTCCAGCTCTGTCTGCAGTGTTACCCCCCTTTTAGAACAATAGCAAAAATGACCATGAACAGCCAACCCGGAAGCACTTTGCCCCTCACCCAGAACTCACTCAGGCAGCTGTCTGTTTTTCCTATTAAAAAACATTCTGTTGCAAACTCCTTGTAGCTTTTCAGATCAGATAGTCAGAAGCAGCTGAGAGGGTCCCATTCCATCCCATTTGCTAAAATGCGTTTGGAATCACATTATTATAGATTATGCAAGACTAGAACGGGATGGAGATGGAAACGTAGCCCCGGATGCTTCTGCAAGAAGGAAGTCAGACTGACCCCTTGGAGACCTAGCTTCAGCCTCTTTGTTTTTTCCACTGATCTACTTGCCTGAGGGAACCGTTCAGTTATTCCTGCCTTTTAATTCCTGTCTTGTGGGAGATGCGAAACCATGAAGCAAAGAAAGATTACCCTTGCACACTACTGTCTTGTGCCAATGCAAGCACACACAAACACAGGCATGCAAGGGTGAAGATCTTAGCATTTAACTTAGATTTATCAGCTTGATTATACGAATCAGAAGGAAGGGGAGTGGGAGAGGGCTCCATTAGTAAAATGCTTGCCACATAATTATCAAGGCCTTGAATTTGGGTCTCCAATACCCATGGATGTGTCTAGCTAGATCCTTGTCTCTCACAGCCCAGCCAATCTAATCAGTCAACTGCAGGTTCAGTGAGGACAATCTGTCCTCAAAAAATAAAGTGTAGAGATAAAAGAAGACTCCAGAGTTGAACTCTGACTTCCTCACATATGCATGTACGTATGCACAGGTGTTCTCTCTCTCTCTCTCTCTCTCTCTCTCTCTCTCTCTCTCTCACACACACACACACACACACACACACACACAATGATGACTATTCTTGGTTGTCAACTCGACTACATCTGGAATTAACTAAAAAACAAAAATGCAGTGCACATCTGTGAGGGTTGATCCACTGCTAATCCGGATCTTTGAGGAGAGAACCCACACACCTTTAATTGGGCTCTTAAGGCAAGAAGACATACCTTTAATCTGGGCCACACCTTCTGCTTGAATTCTATGTAATGACACAGAAGAAAGAAGCTTTTGCTATTTGCCTGATTGCCTTCGCTCTCACTGGTAAGTCCATTCCTTCCCTGGCATTAGAGCTGCTTCTTTAGGATTCCAGCAAATACTGAATACCAGCTGAGACATCCAGTCTTGTGGACTAAACAATGAACGGATTCTTGGACTTTCTCTTCTTAGCCAGGCATTGTTGGATTAGCTAGACTGCAGCCTGTGAGCCATTCTAATCCCCCTTTATATGTAGAGAGAGATTCATTTTATAGGTTCTGTTACTCTAGAGAATCCTGACTAATACACTAATACAACTTGCCTTCATCAAATTGATGTTGATTAGCATTGACGATCCCAGGACACTGAGGGTGGTACATCCCTAGGCAGTTGGACCTGGGCTGTATTTACAAAACAATTCCAGCACCCACATGGCAGCTCACAATTGTCTTATAACTGCAGTTCCAGGGTACCTGACACCCTCACACAAACACATATGCAGGCAAAACACCAATGCACATAAAATAAGAAATCATTAAAAAAAATTCTAGCTGAGCAGGCCAGAGGGAGCAAGCTAGTAAGCAGCATTTTTCCATAGTGCCTGCTCTGGTTTCTGCTCCAGGGTCTAGCCTTGCTTCTCTTGATGATGGACTGTAACCGCTAAGTTGCTTCTGGTTGTGGCGTTTACCACAGCAACTGAAAGAGAACATGTACAGCATACATACATCATGGCACACAAAGGAGTAAAAGAAAGGGAGCAAGAAATTTTACCTGCTCTGATTATCTAGGTGGCCTTAAGAAAATTATTTTAGCTTCTAGGGGCTTCAATTTCCTCACATAAGAATAGGAAGCTCTGAATTCTGACTTTTACGACAAAGCTTTTTCCTGACTCAGCGACTACATTTTGAAAGAAAATTCTCACTCAGAAGAGCTGTTGCAGCTTCTGCAAGTGCAGGCCTGTGTAGCCTGGACAATGAAACAATGATTTGGTGCCATTTCTTCCCAAGCCCAGCTTCCTGGGGTGCATCTTCTGCTGTCTTTACCATCCCCAGTGCTTGCCTACACTTTTGATGGCCTTGTATCTTCAGGGGGATGTCTCTTCTAAAGTCACCAGTAGGGTAGCATAGCCAATGAGGAAGCAAACCAATACTTGGTTCCCAGCAGAGACTGTAGAGGTAACTACAGCCTACTGGAGTGTTCGAGAAGATGAACTATGTGCTCCAGTGCCCCATAGCATGTCAATACTCCTGAATAAATGAATGAACCCATTTGCCCCTTCCTAAGAATCAATGAGTCAAGGACATAGATGTGGTTAGAGACATTGCCCACACTGAGTGAAAAGGAAGAAGACAGAGACAGAGAATTTTAAGGATCGGGAGCTGAGTGAGGAACTCATTAGGTATCATACTTCCTAAAAAAAATGTGAGTATCTATGTTAGGAGTCCCAAAAACCATATAAAGCCGGACTCAGTAGTACAGATTTGTAATCCCAGCACTCTCATGGAGAGACAGGAGGCAGGGACAGGAGAGTCCTCAGACACTGGTGCTCCAGCTAGTCTGATATACAGAGCAAATAGCAGATATTACTCAAAGAAAGTAGAAGATGAGAACACACTACACAGAGAGAGAGAGAGAGTGGAAGGTCCTGTATAGAAATCTGTTTTCATGCTTTTACCCATACCCTGGAGAAGAGGAATCTCTTTATAACTTCTTTCCACTGGGGCTGCTATGACAGGAAAGAATAGTCTACCTCTCTACAGGTTAATTCTATAAAAACTTACTCCTCAGGTTCCCAGCCTTGGCCTTGATGCATTCCTAGGGCTCCTTACAAACCATAGTCATTTGCCCCCACCTTGATGATAGTGATGGTCTATACTGGATCACAGTTGACTTGCGGTGAGTTCCCTGTTGGTGCAAAGTTCCCTTAGGTACCACACATGACAAATGATACGCCATGTGAGGTGAGTCGGGTCGCAGAGCAGCAAATCACTATGGACATGTGTAGATGGCTTGGGGTTCTCGTGCCATGCTCCTGGTAATGCCAAACCTCTGAAGCAGGAATGAATCCCTGGTATGCCGATAAACAAGTCCTCAAATTGCTTAGAGGTCTTATTTCAACAATTGGATGGTTTCTGTGGTTCAAATGGCCCCTGGCATGATCTGTACCATAGTAGTGGCGTCTATAGTTGTCATGGACAACCCCTGAAGATAGGTCAGCCCCTGTTACAGAATGCAATGGCACCTGAATCACTGAGTACTTTCTTTTCCTTCAGGAATGATAGTGGGTGATTGGCCCCCAGTTAGAAAGGAAAGTCCATAATGTCTGCTAAGCAAGCTGTGCTTTCTCTCTGGGTCCCCTTCAAAACCTCTTATCCCATACCTTTTTCCCAGAAGAACATATCTAAACTTTTGCATTTAAATCCCACTGATTGGAGCTAGGTACAGTGCCATGGCTTTTTAATCCCCACACTCAGGAGGCAAAGGTAGACGGATCTCTGAGTCTGAGGCCAGCCTGCTTTACATAGTGAGTTCCAGGACAGCCAGAGTCATACAGTGAGACCCTAGCTCAATAAAATAAATTTCACTAATTTTTTCTGAAGACCCCAAAATTATCACCCTGCCCTGAACCCCAAGCTCTCTACTTCAGCCTCCAGTAGGCATCTTAAACATAGCACTTACACAATTGCCTTTTTGCCACCCACTCAGGCCCACCTCAGATTTTCTTTCCTGTCTTTAACTCAGTAAATGTCACCAGTATCCCCTTGTTTGGGCCAGTAACTCTCCTTCCCACTCCGGGACCTCCTGACTTTATCTTCAAGCCCTTTCTCCCATCTCCACTGGGACCGACAACCCTGGCCCAAGCTGTACCGTCACTTACTGAGCCATGAAGCTACCTCTGTGTGTTCTCAGTTCAGTTCTTGGTCTCCAGGATCTGTTTTCTGCACTAGGCTCCTAAGTGTCTCTGTATGCCGGCATGTCCCTCCTTGTACACACATGCTTGACCTCAGTTCCTCTGATGACCTCTGACCAACTAATTTTCTGGCTCCTCCAGACCCCAGCCAGTGACATCTCATTAAGGTCCCCACCTCCTAGCTCCTAAGTCTTTCCTCTTACGCCTCACACACACTGCTGACTTTGGTCTTTGCCTTTGCTGTTCTGTCCACCTGAGTCCTAACATCTGCCTGGCTAATCCTCCCCACTATGGGCTCATCAGAAAACATGCCCTCTGAAAGATCTCCCTGATCACCTGAAGGTGTACATATTAATCGTATGTCTAGAGGAAAAAATTATGCAAACGACAAGCAAACAAAAAAATCTACAGACAACAACAACAACAAAACCTAACTCTGTGAATACAGAGCCTTCTGTGAGTCAGGTATCCATGTAAGTAACAGAGCCTGGGACCAGAAAGCCTGACAATGCACAAGAACAGAGGAGGCATCTGCTTTTCCCTCATGCTACTTCCACCACCACCATCCAAGGCATCACTGACACCAACTAATTTGCTGGCTCCTCCAGACCCCAGCCAGTGACATCTCATTAAGGGTCGATGTGAAGGTCCAGCCAGATCAATGGATTAGTCAGCTTTCTATCACTTTGACAAAACACCCCAAACAACTTTTAAAAAGAGGAAAGGTTTAATTTGGTTCTTAGGTTTGGAAGTTTCAATCAGGATCACTTGGTTCTGTTATTTGGGGCCTGTGGTAAGGTAGAGAGAGCATCTTGGAAGGCACACAGTGAAACAAAGATGATCGCCATATGGCAACCAGGAAGCCAAAAGGGGGAGCAGGAACTGGAGTCTTAATGCCTCCTCCAAGAGTATGCTCCCAAAGATGGGATTTCCTTCAACTGGACTCCACCTCTTTTTAAAAATATTTATTTTATTTTTTTTAAATTACATGTATATGTATGTCGGGATATGTGTGCACAAATGCAAGGACCTAAGAAGACCAGAAGAAGGTGCCGATTCCTCTAGAGTTGGAGTTACAGGCTGTTATGAACTGCCCACTGTGGTGCTGGGAACCATTCTTGGGTTCTCTGAAAAAGAAGTTCATGCTCTTAACAGCTGAGCCATCTGTCCCATACCTAGCCCCTGCCTGTTAAAGCCCTCATCATCTCCAGCTAATGTCACCACTGGGACCACACCTTTAAGACATAACCTTCAAGGGATGTTTCTAATCTGAATACCAACAGTGCAGCATGTCCATTGACTTGCCCCAGGAGAGAATTCTTTCTGGCATGTCCATGACAAAGAAGGCAGACAGTGTACCATGACACACACTATGTACTGAACAAATGAAAGATAATATAAGAATCTTATAGTTTAGCAGCAAATATGTCTGTTTCCTTTTGAAAAGCATCAAAGCTGTGAAGGGAGGTTCAGAAGGTGAAACAGACCCTCCCCTTCCTTTTGATCATCCTGAAAATGCTAGCATCACAGAAAACATACCTAAATGAGCTAATCATCAGTAATCATGGGCTTGACCCCATTTCAGCCCCTCCTCCTTAGAAGCCACTATACAAACTGAAGAGGAAAGACGTGAGATGTCTACAGTGGCTGACAGAAAATCCTGTGTCTTTTCAGCTTCTTGTCTCTCTGTCTTCCCTTCAGGTCCCCTGGCTACCATGACACCTTTGACAGAGTGACATCGTTTTTCTGAGACCCTGTCGCATTTCTTTTGGGTAGTGAGCAGGAAATAGCAAAAGGAGAGCAGAGGATTTCTTAGTAAGCATTGTTTCCTTCTACACCTTGCGAAAAGCCAAACTCTCCCTAAGAGTCAACACCGTCATACTCAGCAAGGCCCTGTAAGGCCACTGGTGTGTGGGGGTGGAAGTTCATGTTTCCTCTTTCTGCACTCAGGGATGGGTGACTAGAATTTGTGAGTGGGACGTTCAGAGGGTCTTGGGAAGCTTTGCATATCAAAGCCCTTTTCTGAGTACCTGTGGGAAAGTCTGACTCCTCAGATCTTTTTGAAGTGTTCATCACATAATCACTTAACAAAGAAAAGCAATTGGTGTCCTTCATGTAGCATTGTAAGGGCTTCTCAAATTTAAGAAAAAAAAAATCGGGGCTGGAGAGATGGCTCAGCGGTTAAGAGCACTGTCTGCTCTTCCAGAGGACCGGGGTTCAATTCCCAGCACCCACATGGCCGCTAACAACTGTCTGTAGTTCCAGTTCCAGGCAAACACCAAGGCAAGTAAATAAATAAAGTTTAAAAAAAAAAGAAGAAAAGAAAAAAAATCTATTCATAAAATTATTGAAAGCCTAATGTGTGTTGGACACTGTCCTAGGGATAATCCATGAATAATTAATTCACTGGGGATTTCATAAAGAAAAATCAGTATAGTGTGGTATAGGGGCTCTCAAGTTTGACCCAATTGGGCCTGTAAGGTCAGATGGCTCTTTGTTGTAGGATTTTCTGTGCATTGTAGAGTACTTGTCAGGAATGTCTTTTACTAGATGCCAGTAGCTCTTCTATCCCCAGATGTGGCAACTATGAAAATATCTCCAAACACCACAAATGTCTTCTGTAGTATAAAGACACCCCTTACCAAGGATCACCACATTAGTGAATTTGATTATAATATTTGGGATCAAATCTAGATTCAAATCCTTGCCTAGTCAACCATTAGCTTTAAAAACTAAAGCAAATTTGTTTACCTTCCTGGGCCTTGAGTTATTAATCTATTAAGTAGGTGAATATGTACATGACCTAAGATAAATGAATGGAAATGTGTGGACTTATGATTAGCTCATGGAAGTATAGAACATTTACCTTAAAAATGCAAAATTTGTTTACTCTAAGACCATGAGAATGCCTCAATTTAAAATCTAGAAAGGTATTTATCATGTGAGGTTTTATTATTTCATCAGTGATGTTTTTACCATGATGAGCATGTCTGTCTTTCTGTCTTTATTCACATAGAGTATTGTAGAGTATTGTTTTGAAACACCCAATAGGACATTAGCGAGCACACTAAATGATAGTTGATCTTAATTAAGCATATTCTAGCACTTTCCTTTATTACCTCCTTGGCCCATTAGATGTGTGGTGGTCCCTGAGAGAAAATGTCTTTGTGCCTATGTCACTGTGTCATGGGAAGATGGAGTTCCAACTGGGTTCTGACATTGTTTACTCATTATAATTAGAGCTGAGAAATAACAGAGAGTGTGAGAAGAGTCATATGATCAAGAACACATACATGTAGAAGACAGCTTTGATCTCTGATTACTTTAAAGTTGTAAGTGCCATTAAACTCTTTGGACATCTGCTTATCACTGCCTCACACTCAAGATCTTAAGTTTAAACTCAGAGTAGCTGGCCTGTCCAGGTTAAAGACACTCAGTAAAGTCTGTGAGAAGACAGAGGAGGAACCAGTGATGGTGGTATCAGGATGGTGAAATATGGGCCAGTGATTATAGATATAATTAGCACAGGAATATTTTGACAAGTGACATGTTGATTTGATGAAGGAAAGAGTACATTTATATTGGGAGAGGGAAGGAAAAGCTGTGCAATAAAGTCTATTTTTAAAGTACATGTGGCAGAGGACAATGAAAAGACAGGAAGAAACTGATAGAACTTTTCTGATATTTTCAAGAAAAACATACAAAAGATCCTCAGAATTAGCTTTGATGGCCCAGTATTCATACTCTGATATAAATGATATGCTTAATAAACAGAGTAATATTGAAAGTTTAATGTAGGTATATAGAGCTTCTATGAAAATCTATAAGTGGAAAGGTAAGGTGTGGGATCCTGATCCAGGGTTGAAATGTGCTGAAGAATGGACTCATCTGGATAAACAGAAGACATCCTTGTGGCAATATACGAGAGACCTTCTAAAAGTGGACAGGGCATTTGGCTCATGTTGTGTTACTTGGGGCTAAACTTCACATATTACAGGGTTCATCACCTCCACCCCATCTGTTCATATCCCTCTGCTAAGGATGCATTCTTAAAGCACTTGGGACCCACCTCCTTCGTTAAGTGGCAGGCAGAGAAAGCCAAAAGTGGAAATAGTGCTGGACATCATTCTAAGGTATGGAGGAACTATTGTCAGTTGCAGCCATTAATGCAAGATAATAAATAAACTTTTTGTGGACTTTTCAGTTCCTAATATTATGTATTCATTTAGTTCTTAAATTCAAACAATGATAACAGCCTTATTGCAAAACACACAATATCTCGGTTGTCCACTTGATTCCAAATCCATAGAAATAAACTTTCAATTATTTTGATGATTTCTTAGGATTTTGCTTGTGTGTTTCTGAATATTATCTTTCAAATGCCTTTTGGTTTTTCACTGTCAGCCTTGTTTATGGACTTCCCAATATGAAACAAGGATCTCTCTGTCTCTGTCTCTGGCTGGCTGGCTGGCTCCCTCCCCCCCCCTCTCTCTCTCTCACACACACACACACATACACACACATCTCCACCCCCACAAAGAGATACATAAAACCCTTACCCTCCCACAATCATGATATCGTTGATTTGGAGTAGTGTTTGACCTAGCTGAGCCATGTTACAGTTCCTTTATTTTTTTTCTTGTGCAATTTCTGTCCTCACTATCTTTCTGAGCCTGGGACTGAATACCTGAAATGATTTAACAGAGCAAGGGTTTATTTGACTCATAGTTTTAGAGGGCTATCATCACTTTGTCCACCATTTTGTCCAAATTGTGGAACAAAGCTGCTCACCTCATGGTGGCCAGGAAACAGAGAAAAGAGAAAATCCAGGGACAAGCTATCCTCTCCCAAGACATGATCCTAGTGAATTCCACCCTCAGCTCCCACTGTTTTCACTCCCCCCAAAAGTCCCAGAGCCTGAAAACTGAATCTTCAATACAGTCATCCCTGGGGAACATTCAGTTGCAAACCACAAGTGCTCTGTTCTCTGTATCCTATGTGTGCATCTCCATTTCTACTTGCTTACCATGGACATATCTATACTGGTCTCTGAATTTAGGTGTCACCCCTGTAGATGTATGTAGACTCTGTATTTTTTTTAAATCCCATCTCATAAGAATCTTCCCATAGCTTCCTGAGATGTTTTTATTGGAGCTAGACAGCCCCTCAGCCTGAAGCCCAGTTACTGTTCTTAGGTATCCCTTCGAATTATCCAGGGGATTCTCTTTTCCTCTTAGGTGTGCTGAAAGCCCTGACATCCCACCCTCAACTAATTTTATTCACTCCTAGAAGTTAGCACTGTTCATTTTATTCTGTAGGTGAACCAAACCAAGACACAGGGCACTTTGTAAAATAGTCCAAAGTCACATTTTTTTTTTTTGTATGAATGAATGAATGGCACAGAAAGGTCTCAAGTCCAGAGTCCATATACCACTGAGGCCAGATACTGATTATTTTCTGGGTAGTTACCATAGAAGCCTAACAGTCCTGGCCAAGGGGGGTCTCAGGGCAGAGCTTGGAACATCTCCAGGTGCCTGAGCCTTGCGAAGGCTTTGCTCATGTCCAGTTCATCCGTGACAGCATTCTTATCTTAAAGTGTTTTTTAGCCCATGACTCACCATCCCTCATGGCAGTTTTTTATTTCTGGGATTAGCTGGTTTAAAAAAAAATAGCTTCTGGGCATGTGACTATTCTAAGAACTTTAATGTCAGAAATAATGATCGTATTAAATTGGAGCTCATTACCACAAAATGAGAGACTTCATTGAGCCCTCATTTTTTTGGGGGGGGAATATTCTCTGTCACTCCACTATGGGGGACCATGGTGGAGAGGGGGGTGTTTGGAGCAGCAATTTTTAAAAAAAAAAAAATAAGAAGGCTCTCCTTTGGGTGATGCAGGGGGAAGGGTTCATCCTCCATTGTTCTTGCCAGGCACTAGCTGTTCCTTTGTTGTGGTCGCTCAGAAATTTCCTGAGCCCCTAAAGCCACTAATGCCAGCTGTATCCCCAGCAGCCATAACACATACTTAAAGCATTATTTCCAGCCCAGCTTTTCCCATAATGAATCTGGCAATCCCGTTTTATGATTTGTTGAGTGGTTAATCAAGATACACCGATCTCCAGATGAGCTTTTCTGGTAGAATCTGTGCTCAGCCTCTACCTACTAGGACAAAAGCCTGGCATAACCACCAGTAGCGGACACACATGGGCATGACAGGACCATGATGTTGTCCCATGCCTGGAACTTTAGAAGAGGTATCCATCTTTACTCTTCTTCCTCTGGGGCTGGGAGAGACAGCAGCCATATACACTAGTCTTTCTCTGATAAGCTGTTAAAATTATGAGTGATGCACACGAGGCATCCAGCATCCCTGTACCCGGGACCTAGTGTCCCCCAGATCATTGACCATCACTAAATACAACAGAAGAGGTGGGGCGTCTGACAGCACCTCATCTGAAAACAAAGTAAGGGACTGGGAGTCTTTAATCCAGATATGCATGGCAAGATAGTAAGGTATGGCCATGTTCCCATGTACTTGCATTCTTTTATAGAGAGGATTGTCTTCTTTGCCAGCTGGCTGCAAAGGGCAAAGTAGGGCTGTTAGAGGAAATTCATATCTTGATTTAAGAAAGCAAATTACAATTTGACCTAAGATGATAAGAAAGGATCTCTGTAACAGAGGGACATGTGTGTCCCCACAAGCAGCTCTGTTCCCTTCCACTAAGAGTGTCAAGAGCAAGAAAGGACATCCAGGGACCCTGGTGGAGGATCATATACTGAGCCCCGGTACCTTCCAGTCATCAGGCTCAATGGGTCTAAGATGTAGAAGCTTTATAAACCACTTTTCTGTGAACATATGTGTTCACATATGTGCAGGTATGTAAGCACATGTATGTAGAGGCCACCTCGGATGTTGTTCTTCAAGTTCTGTCTGCCTTGTTCTTTGAGACAGGCCTTGCACTGCCTGAGCTCACTGGGCAGAAGAGGGCAGCTAACCAGAAAGCACCAGGGGTCCACCTGTCTTCACACCTCCCCAGTGCTGGGATTTTAAGTAGGCTGCCACACTCACAGGCTTTTGTGTGGGTTCTGGAGACTAATGCAGGTCCTCATGCTTGCAAAGCTGGCATTTTACTAACTCAACTGTCTCCCTAGCCCCATAAGTCACTTTTAAAAGGAGGGAAAGTCCTCTCAACAATTAAAGCAAGCAAATGTATTTTCTAGCTAGAAGATGCTATTTTAGACTAGCAGCCACCAAACGTTTTCCTCAAGGGCTAGAGGACAAAGATTTAAAACTTTATGGGCTCTATTATCTGTGTCGTAATCACTGTAGTGTAGCCAGTTATAGGACCAAAACAGCCAAACATGATACAGAAATGAATGAATATGCCTGTGTTCAATACAACTTTATTTATACCATAGGCAGTAGGGTGGTTTCCATGAGACTGTTTTAGTGGATATTGGGAATAACAACAGACATAGGAAATAGAGTGTATTAGTGCCCGGCATGTGCCTGCAGGTGTCACACTCATGTACAGCTTATATATGTAAATCATCATGTGGGAAGAACGTGCGTGTGTGCATACGTGCGTGCGTGCGTGTGTGTGTGCGTGCGTGCGTGCGTGCGTGTGTGTGTGTGTGTGTGTGTGTGTGTGTGTGTGTGTGTGTATGTGTGATTGTGATTCACGCAATGGAGGGAAGAGAGACTGAGCACACATATACTCAGAAGGAGAGAAGCCCTAAGATGACATGGCCATCGTCCTCACAGCTGGATTTTCTGTCACCGTGATGTAAAGGCTTCAGCCCCAGAGGTACCCCAGGGGGCACTTGTACACAGTGCCTAAATTCCTGCTACTTCATGCTCTTTGCTTTGGGCATCTGCCATGTGAAGGAAAAGGCCTAACTACATATAACTATGTCCTGAAGGGAGGAAAATGTGCTTTCCCAGGTTGGTGTATCAGGTTGGCGGCTTGTCACTGGGGCTTTCAAAGTGAGGATTCAGACTAGATCTATGCTTAATGCAATCTGAAAGTTCTTTGCTCCAGAGGCAAGAAAGTCCAGGATTCAGCAGAGAGAGAAAAGATTGGTGAGGCAGGAGGCAGGAAGAGATGCTCAGCTTTCATAGCATGCTTGCTCAGGGAGAGCTCTTCCTGTGCCTCTGGCCTTCACCATCTTAACTGTGGTAGTCACATTGTTACTTGAAACAGTATGCTTCAGAAGCAGCTTATAAGAATTTCTGGAGACTAGGGCAGTGTCCATTCCTAGCATTGGCATATCTATATAATATTAAGTGTCTGAAATATGACAAATTCCATGTCTGGGTTAACATACTGACTTGGAGTCCTACTCATCGCAATATACCTTTATTCTCCTGCAGTCATTTTCTTTTTAACTATCTCTTCTACCTGGGTGCATCACCCTGACTTTAAAAGCCTTGTAAGCTAGGTAACAACCCCCTGTAGACTTGAGCACACATATCTCCTCAAACTTCTAGGCAGCCCCACTGGACCATTTGCTGCCACTTCCTGTTTCCATAGTGGACATTTTGTCACAGAAGAAGACAGGAAAGCATACCTGCATGCATTCCTTCTCAAGTACACTCTGTGGTGCTGATCCCTCCTCCAGCCAGTCATCTCTAAATAGAGGTTTCTCTCTCCATTCCTACTAGCTCAATGTCAGATCATGCCATGGGTGTGCCCTGCATTTGAAACCTGACATATCTTTTTCTTCCGTACTTGTCTCCAGCCTGGCAGAGCACTTACAGGCAGCAGCCCTTTAACTGGGGAGCCATTCTTCTGCTGGGAGATGACCTTTTACACAGAAGACAGGGCTGTCATAAGTGATCTCTGGCATATGAAAGTTTCCTGTGTTTGCAACAAGGAACAGGACCATGCCACACGTGCGTGGCCATTTGTTGTATGTTTCTGTGCAAGTTGTTTGTGAAGATTATTATTTTTGACTACCCATAAGCATGAGTAACTACTGGCACTTTTAAAAAACACTGTTGGCTCTCATAGAGGGGGCATATCTATCCAAATAGATTTTTTTCTAATAGAAAAAATATTTGTCAGATTCAAAGGCTCTTGGGGAGGGGTGTGTGTGTTTGTGTGTGTGTGTGTGTGTGAAAAGATCATTGCAAAGATGAGCTATTTCCACAGGTTTTATAGAAACTAATTGTAGAGCTTTGAAACTATGAAAATACCCTTTAAATAGTTCTTTCCAGAGACTTAAGGAGTAAAAGCAATGGCTTTTTTTCCTTTTTCCAAGATAAAATCTTACGCCTGGAAGCTTCAACATTACCCTTTGTTTCTTATCAGAAGTCTAATGTCTGATTTGCCTCCGAGCAGAACATTATTTGTTATTTTCTCATGATGTTAATCTGTTTCACCGTGGAGTTGTGGGATTCAAGGTGAGCTTTGCAACATGGGTGATGATAAAGAAAGCTTTTCTCACCTTATGCAAGTCCTCTGGGTACCCCACTCAAGAATAATGAGTTCCAACTTCCATACCTTTGTTCTGGGATCACATCTCTCACATAGCACAGTTAGGAGCACACCAAAGCAGCATAGTTCACATGGGCCTGTGTTCTATACTGTTATGGGGGGGTTGCAGATGCCACAGGCCAACCTTAGCCATTCTGTCAGAAGTTAGTGATGATGACAGCCTTCAAGAACTAGATTTTTAAAGCCTGTATGTTACTTATTGGCTACACTAAATCTGTAGGTTCCTCCTTTGCTTTCTACACATGATGCTGTGTTTCTAGACCAGAGCCTAAGAACTAACAGTTCCTGCGTGTCTTAACCTAAGAACAGGTTAGCTACTGCCACAGACACTGACTGGAGAGCCCCTTTGTTGCACAAATCCTAATTAGTATCTAATGAACAAATAGAGCCAGATATTGGGGGAAAGCTGAACTATAAGAGAGAGGAAACAGACCACAGTCAATTCTCACCCAGCCAGCTTCTCAGGCTGAACAGGGTGAGTGCTATCTTCAAGAGTCCTCTGCCTGGCTGGTCACTCCTACAGAATGCCTGAATGTCTGCCTATGCCTGCCTTAGATATCTTCTCTACCCAGTTGTTTCACTTCTGGGTTCTTTTCTATATCATAGTTCTAGAGTTAGGATTAAAGGTGTGAGCTACTACTGTTTGGTTGTTAGGTCTTGAACTCACAGAAATGCAGAAAGATCTGTGTCTCCTGAGAGAAGGGATTAAAGATGTAGATCACTACTCTCTCTCTGACCCTTGTGGCTTGACTGTGGGTGATTCTATTCTGATATTCCAGGCTGATTTTATTAAATATAAAATATATCACCATATTCCTTTCCATGGCTTAAGAAAGGGATAGATCCATGACTATGAAAGTTTCTGAAAGCTGTAAGCAATATTGATCTTTTGACTGCAATAATATCTAATATTACTTTTGTATTTAGTGACGATCTCCCAACTCTCTCTTTATGACAACCCAACAAGATAAGTAGTTTCTTATGCAAACCAGGACACAGAGAACTTAAATTTCTTAGCTATATTCACATAGCTGGACCTGAAATTCAACATAGAGTTGACCCACGATCTGGTGAGCCTAGTTACCATGGGTCATATAGTAACAACTTTCCTAATCTCGTTGCTGGGGTAGAAGCTGTTTGGGAAAGAGAAGAGAGAAAGAGAGATGAATGGGACCAGTTACCTTAGCACTGAGGAGCCTGCCGGAAACACAAGTATTTCTAAAGGAAACATGGCCAGTTTCAGTTCTGTCTGGCTCATTCTACCCATAGTTGGGTTCTTTAGTGCATGGAGCTTAGCCAACTGGGTGCAACTTGATCCCTGGGCCCTTTCCTGAGGACTTTTCTTCTGGAATCTGAGGGACTGTATGGCATAAGTTGGCCGCATTTAGATAGGCACACTTGGGTCAATGGCCAAGGGTGGCAGATGTTTACCCCAGCTCCTGATGTTTTCTGAGGATGTGCTGAGGTGTGTTCCTGCCTGCGGGAGGCTCCAAGAAAGTTTCCACAGGATTGGCTGAGCTGCTCTGCTATGGCCAAGTGGAACCAGTTTACCATCAGGGTGGGGTGTTTTCTGAAACCAAACAGAAACTTAACCTCATGTGTCAGAAGCAGAGGCTCATGTAACTGAAAAAGCCACATGGTTCCTGACCAGACCAAGTGTTAGCATTTGATTAGGGGCTCAAACAAGGTCACCGGTTTCTTCTCTCCCTTGTGACTTACACTTGTCTGCTCCTTTGTGCTCCCTTTCCCACAGAGAGCTCCAGGGCTCTGAGATGCTGCCACCTGTGTCTTTTCTTTGCCTCACTGAGGGTTCCACAAGAAAAGAAAGAAGAGATGATAAGGTGGTTCAGGGGCATGCCTCCAGGCCTGGTGGGGTGAGTTCCACCCCCAGGGCCAAAGGAGAAAGCCAACTCCTCCAGGTAATTCTCCAACTTCCAGCCATTCTCATGGCATGGGTCTGCACACACACACACATACACACACACACACACTAAAAGAACAAATGAAAAAGATTCTCTCATAGAAAGCTTCAGGGTTATGTGCTGAAACCTGAGCCAGGTAGGATGGCTGAGTGATTCAGTGTTCTGACTGGGTTAGGGTCGCACCGCTGTATCCCTGGAGTCAGCGCCAACCCACAGGACTTGAAGAACACAGGAGGAGAGAAATGGCCATCTTAAAATGGTCACTACATGATACATAATACATGATGCATGATACATAATGGACATCAGCAGTCAAGGGTGCCAAATGTCCACACCCCTGCCTGTTTGGCTTTTGGGCTGTCCACAGATTGGGTGGAAGTGTTCTGGTTCTTTGGTCTGTGCTGTTAGGCTTGTTTCAGTGCCAGTATGTGAAGCCACAAAGCAAGGAAAAGGAATGCCTTGGGCTTTCTTTGATTGTGACTGACTCAAGGTATGTGATATCATGGGACTGAATGTGTGTGACTGTAACTGCTGTTGATTGGCTCGTGTGTTTTTGTTTGGGATACTAGGTTTGGTTTCCAGCACCCTCATCAGGTGGCTAAGTAACTCCAGTTCCAGAGAATCGGATGCCATCTTCTGACCTCTCTGGTACCAGGAATGCACAAAGTACCTGATGCTTACACATACATACACACATATGTATATACATACACATAATGCAGGTAATCACATATAGCCATCAGATATCAAAACTTTAAAAAGAAAGCAAATCATCTCAAAACTTGCTTATATCACTAACATGAGGAAGCATCTTCAAAAACGAGTCCTTGACCCTATTCCTGGCATGCTAAAGCAGTCATCCAGAAAAGGTTTCTCTAAGGGATCTGCAGGTGATTTTTTTCAGACTTCAAACCTAACCCTTTTGTGGATTCTCCCTCAAGTCCTGCTGCTCTTGAGACCCAAAACAGCCCATACATTGTAAATATGTGGGCTCACTGTGGCCGTGTTCCAATAAGTCTTATTTGCAGAAACAAGCCACAGGTCACATTTGGTGTTCAGACTTTAGTTTACCCATCTCTGACCTGGGGGACCACGGCTGTGACTGAATTCACCCGTGTGTCACCTCTGCCCTCTGGGCTTACATTTTCAGATGAATTGTCAGAATGTGATCCGAAATCATCTTTGTTTACCTTTCCAAAGTGCACAGACGGAAGTCGTGTTGTTTGGGAGCCACAGGGGCAAAGCAAGCTCTACCAAAGGACTGAGAATGTCCTTAGAGCCTACAGCGACTGTGGCAATGACTTGCCACTAGAAGGCCCGCGGTCACCTGGTGCGCGTGCACATTGTGTGCTTGAGGACAGTACAAACCTCAGCTGTTTTGTTAAGGACCTTTGGCAAGAGAAGCTCATTGTGCTCATCTCCCTGGAAACCAGACACAGGCTCAGCGATAGAAAACAGAACATTCTCTCAACTTGCCTGGATGCCTCTGCGAGGCATGGAGTTGCAGAGGAGCTAACACTACCCACCCCTACTCCCCAGTTCCTTGGGATGTGCTTCCCTTCACTGGCTCCACCACCAGGGATTACAGGCAGCAATGAGACCTCCACAGAGATAAGCCACACAGAGCTCAGTTGCCTGATGCCTGGGTCCCTCTGCGACGACACTATTCTCTTCCCTTTGCAGTAAATGTCAGCCTTGCTGCCTTTCCCAGCAGCTCACATCTGTGTGTGTTCTTTCATTTTTCTCTAGAGATCCCTCCTGTCCAGGATGTTTTTTATTTTACACTTGAAAAAAGCCAAGGCTGTCTGCACGGAGCCACAGAGCCTGCCTTATCGGTTCCAGCCCCAGCTCAGCTCAGCAGCTTTTTGCCTCGGGCTTCCTAAACCCTGCATGAAGAGGCAAAGATGTGTCTTTCTCTTGTCACTCCAGCTGCTATTGCTACTGCCAGGTGGGTGGACAGAGTTTGAAACTCTCTAGTCAGAAAAGGAGTGAGTTGTGGCTTCATTCTGACCACCCAGTACTTGAAAACTCTTGATGACATGGGTAGATTTGTAGCCTAATCTAACCCCCTCCTACCCTAAACCTCAAAAACAGAGCAAGGATTGCTCAGTGCACACATAATGGATGCCATAGGTATATGCTTTTTCCATGTTGTGATTAATAGCATCCCAGCCTTATCCTGTGCCCTGCATCATTAGGCTAAAACACAGCTGCTTCTTCCTCAGAGCCTAGAACAACAGAAAGCCTGAACCATTGGACCAGTGGTTTTCTTAGGGCTCACCCTGGTCAGAGCAAGTTCTTGGGTGCACATGCCCAGAGATTGACATCTGTTCGTGTAAAAAATTTAGAGATATCCCACATTCTAAACCTCAATGAAAGGATGGGAGAGTCAGCTCAAGAACACTTGGCCCTTATGACTTGGGATCAGAGCATAGATTCTCAGGAAAAGTCAACCCACATTGACCGAGCATTTGCTAAGCCTTCCGGGAATGTGCAGAGGCATCTGGCTGTCTTCCCTGGTTCCATGATTTCCCTGACCCTCACAACCCAGGACTACAGCCTGAAACTCAAAAAGCAGTTTCTGTTCATCTCTTGTCCAAAACCTCCACAGTACAAATTCCTTTTAAACTAAAATCCACGGTCTTTCCCACTTCTCAGGTGTATTTTTGCATTTTTCTTAACAGTCATAATGAGCCTTTTCAGAGCGATCTGTTATAAGTGGAGCAAACATTTTTACCTTCACATTCTTCCTTATTTTTTTCATGCATAAAAGTTATACATTTTTATGCAGTCATATGGATCCTGTTTTGTAGCTTCTGGTTTTCCAGTCTTGATTAACATGTCCTTGGCATGGTTATACCTTCATTCATCCACTTGGATTTTTCTTCTAAGAAGTTTGTGTGTGTGTGTGTGTGTGTGTGCTTATTTTACATTTAAGTCACTACTTCATCTGGAACTTATATTTTGTCAAAGATGTAGGGGAAGAGAACTAATTTTATTTCACTCTAGCATTGACAAATTGTGGTCCACAGACCAGCCTCCTATGTTTATAAATAAAGTTTTATTGGCATGCCACCCATTCATTTGCATATGTTTTGTGATTGTTCTCTGACAAGGCCGAACTCAGTCATAGCAGTAGAAACTCTTGAGTCCTCAAAGCCCCAAATCTCCGCTCGACAGGATCAGCTTGCCAGCCTTGCTCTAGGTGGCTATCATTTCTGCCAGCACAATTTGTTAAATAAACTGTCCCTGCCCTCTGCAATGGAATTCTTTCTTATATATGAAATCCTAATGTATCCTAGCATATTTTCCTGGATTTTCCATTTTGTTCTGATCTTGCCTATCTCCCTGCCAATACCACTTAGACTGGATTACTATGACTTTATACTTGGCAAGCTATATCCTCCATCATATTTCTTATTTTTCATGCTCATATTTGCTGTTCACATGTAATTACCCTTCCATTACAATTGAAGGTAGTTTTATCCATTTTCAAAAGAGAAAGAACGACCATTGGAATTATAATTAGAATTGCATGAAATTTATATGTCTTATAAGAAGAGTGGATATTTTTTGTAACACTAAGCATGCCTATCTAAGAAAATATCTATTTAGTTCTTGTTTGGGTGCTTCGGTAAGGTTTTTATAGTTTTATTCACACGGGTCTGGACTCATCAATCTGCTCCGAAACAGAAACCAAGCCTGTTAATTTAAACAGGGAAAATTTATAGAAGACTTAAGAACTAGTAAAAGCTGCTTAGCTACTAAAAGGGTCCTAGAGAACTCTGCAGATTGTAGACATAGCAACTGTAGAGAGCGGCGGCTGTTTCTGGGACTGAGGACGAGCACTGTCTATAAACATGGAATGAAGAACCTGTCAAAGAGAGCCCTGAAATTCAGACCTCACTGAAATTCCTTGGGTGACCACAAGGTGCACCAATAGGCTGTACCTCCCTTTTATATTAAATTTGTCCCGAAGAGTTTTTTTTATCATTTTCCCCTCTAACCTTTCCTGTCATTTTTTCCCCATTCTCATTTCTAGGTACTTATTGCTAGTCAAGAGCGAAGCTATTGATTTCTGTATATTTATCTTTGCTAAATTGTCTCATTTATTTGAGCAGCATTTCATTAACGTCTCTTGGGTTTCCTAGGTATTCAAACATATCAGCACGGAGATCATTCTATCTGTTTTTCTCAGTATTGATACTGATGGTTTCATTTGCTTGCCTGAGTGCATTTAAAGTTGCTCAAGGATGTTCACTTTAGCAATTCATCTCCTCTACCAAGTTTTCCTTTAGATTAAACTCCCACTGTTTTGCCTTGGTTTGTACCTACTAAGCATGTCTGATTCTGAGAGATGTCTGTGACTATATCCAAATATTATTTTAATTCAAATCTTCTTATATTTCAATTCCCCATTTTTCTTTATGTGTTTACCTGTTATGTTATTTGGTGCATACAGGTTTGGAAATATTGTATTTCCTCTACAAGTTGTGTTTTCTAAAATCCTGAGTGCCATTCTGCATTCTGTGTTCATCTTGGCCAGTTGATGACTGCCCTCATCTCTGTTACAGAGCATCTAAGTGCACAGGAATCTAGATTTCTGAGCACTCACTTTATTCCACTGGTTTAGCTGAGTATCTCTACATGGCTGTCACATTGTCCTACTCACTCTCGATTCATAATAATGAAGCTATTAGCATTAACTACCGTTTGACACAGCTTAGAATCACCTATTTTCTTTAAAGTCTTAATTGAGAAATTGTCCTTAATAGGTTAGATTGTGAACATGTCTGTAAGGGATTATCTTGATTATCTTAATTGATGTAGAAGAACTCAGCCCTCTGTGAGCAGAGCCATGTTCTGAGCAGCTGCTCTTCAGCTAGGAAAGCTGGCTAATTGCTGGAGCCTATGAGCGATACTGAGACTGAACCAGTAAAGAGAGTTCCTGCTTGGCTTCTACTCCAAGCTCTCCTTGAGCTTGAGTTCCTGCGTTGACTTCTCTCCACGATGGACTGTGATCTGGGAAGTAAGCAAATCAAACTCTTTCTTCCCTTTGCTCATAGTGTTTTGTCACAGTCACAGAGATGAAAATAGAGTGCATGAAAAGCCTAATTCCCATGTCTGGCCACTATACGAAGGATGTAGACAGAAGGACAAGATTAAAATGGGGAGACCATTTAGCACATTATGTGATAAGCAAACAGATGATCTTGGTGAAAACTGGGGCTATTCTATTGTTCTAAAAATCTCAGAGCATGAAAGAGCAGTAAATAAAAACTCTGGGGCAAGAGAGATGGCTCTTCAGTTAGCGCACATAATGAATTCTCTTCTAGAAAACCAGAATTCAATTCCCAGACCCCTTATCAAGCAGCTCACAATTCTCTCTGTATGTATGTGTGTGTGTGTGTGTGTGTGTGTGTGTGTGTGTGTGTGTGTATGAGAGAGAGAGAGAACTTAAAAAATGGAAGTAACTTTGTATCATGTGTAGTAGATTATGCAACAGTGTTCCAACACTATCACACCAGTTTCATAGTTATCAAGAACAAAACTGGCCCCTAAGAACAGTGACTGTAAGGTTCTGCACCCTCTGAGGCATCACCCACACCATTCTGGTACATCCAAATATGGAGGAAGCACATCATCCTCTCCAGGTTCCACATCCTGTCAGCCTTTCAGCAGTTTCCTCTGCTGTCACTGCCACACCTGCTACACTGCTTCCAGACCAAGGTGAAGGAAACCAACCATTGTTGCTCATATACCACACATTAAGGAGCACACATGGCCAGGCATCAGTTTTAAATGGCTTAATAAGTTATTTTTAAAGGATTTCTTTCCTTCTGTAAAAACTGAACTGAATTAAAGTCCTGAAAGTAAGTTATGAAAGTCTTGCTGAACTGGCTGGAAATTGTAGAAGAGAGCTGACTCAAGGTCGGGGTGGGGGGTGCAGAGGAAGTGGCTGGTCTAAGTAAAACCTAAAGCCATTCTTCAAGAATTTTCCACAATACTAAAGGATTACAGGTCTGGAATGACCTTCTTAAAGCCAAACTCTTCTAAGATTCCAAACAGCACCTCTAGTCACAGTATCCCACAACAGCCTTTTTAAACAAACAAACAAACAAACAAAACAACTGGGGTTTATGGAAGGGGAAGAGGAAAAACACAGGAAGGAGAAGAGAGAAGACAGGGTTCTGGGATTAAATGAAACCTGGCTGTTTTGTAAGTCTTACTGAACAAGTGAATCTAAGCAAGGGCCATCAGGAAAGAAAAAAAAAAAAAGTTAATGAAGCATGAACTTTCTAAAAGAAAATCACTTAGTCCTGTCAAAGAAGGGATCAGATAAAGCCTAGATGCATCTGTGGAGTGGCAGAGACAGAGCTTTGCTCGGTATTTGTAGAAACCAAATAACACAGGAAGAAGCAATTCCAGGGAAGGGAAGATTTATTTTTGCTCATGGTTTCATGGTGGTAAAGGCATGAACACCTAGGATTGTTCTCGGTCTTCAAACGTGGCTTGGTATATCTACAAAGACTGGGGAGCAGCTCTGCTCTAGAGTTCTTGGGCTAGCTGCCTCTTCTGTCCAAAAGGTCCCACAAACTCCAAACAGAGCCACCAGCTGAAGGCCAAATGTCTAAACATGTAAGTTGTTGGGGGACATTTCATATTCAAACCATAACCTTCCACTGTGAAATGCAAATTTATTTCCTGCCTTGGAGCTCTGTTTCTTTCTTCATTGTTTATGAGTCATAAGTGGCTACCCCAGCCATGAGCTATCTGGCTGGCCACCATATTTTCCTTGCTATGATGGACTATATCTCCTCAAACCTTGAACCAACATAATTTTTTCTTTCCTTAACTCACTTCTGTTCAAGTGTTTGGTCACAGTGATGAAAAACAATGAGGTGGGCGCCAAGACTGGCCATGATCATGGTCAAAACCACTGAGGTCTATGCCATGAAATGCAACTGGACTCATGCACCACTATGATTGATAACAACAAAAACCTCCCAAGGACAAAAAAGAAATTGTAAATGAGCCCCTTTGATTCAAGAGACTTTAAACATGTGTCAATTTGTTGCAATGTGTTGGCCTTACTGTATCTTTATTTAAACTTTAAAATAATAAATTTATGAGAGCATCAAAGAAATGAGAATTCTGAGTAGATGATATTATAGAAATGTTTCATGTATGGCAATGGATTTAGGTTACAGGTAGCCAAGGATGAATGTGGCTGGTCCTCATGTCTCCACCTCACTAGTGCTGAGATTACAGGCGTGTGCCGCAATGCTTGGTTTATGCAGTGACAGGAATCAAATCCAGGACTTTGTACATGTTAGACAAGCACTCTTCCAACTGACCTATGTTCCCAGCTCAATGATAATGTTTTTAAGATACCATTATCATTTAGAGATGCATGGTAAAATTACATATCTAAGGTAGATTTCATAGTAAGTGGGAAAAAAAGCAGGCAGAGTCAGTGAACAAGGCTAGCCATTAATTCTTCATTAGTAAAGTTAAGAATTAAATATAGAGGTTTGTTATTTTTCCATAACAAATTCTAAAAACATAATTTATATAAATAATATGTTTGTATATGAATGTTTATTGTGGCCTTCTATATACTTGAGTTGTAGCTATGAATTTCATGAGATTCTAAAGTTCAACAAACTACAGATTGAAAATATTCAGAAGATAAAAATTCATTTTTGTGGATTCACAGACCTTGTCATTATCTCCACAAGAATACAGTGCTATATCTACTTACATCTATTTACATAGGGGTGCATTATTGGGTATTGTCAGTTGACTAGAGATTGAAACTAGTACAGGAGGATGTGTAGCTTATGTTTGACTGCAATGCCATATTATATGATGGAAAAGCATCCATGCACTTTGGAATCCCAGTGGTTTCTGGCACCAATCCCATGCATATCCCAAGGGGAAATGTCTTTATGTTTTAAGCATGTCATTCTTTAACAAATGACCTGCCCATTCTTATCATCTGTTGGCTTCCTTGCTTTTTCTACTTATTGTTTTCCTTGACTCTGCTGCCAGATGTGACTCTGAGGGACCAGGTGTAGGACTGAAGGCTTGGCCCATCTGCTGGAGCCTATACTTGATACATGGTCCCTTCTATCCTCCGAGCACTTGTACTGTGGAACTCTCCATGTGTGGGTTCCATGAGACTCTTGTACTGGGAGAGACAGTATGATGTCTTCCAGTAGTGAATGCAAGTCATCCAAGTCCAGTGTTTACAAAAAATGCAAGTAGCCAAAAAGATTAACTCACAGTGACTTTTAGTTACCCTTTTATTGCATTGTGTGGGGAAACTTTACGTTGTAGTAATGACAAGGAAGAGAGTTTGCACAGAGACGATCAGAGGCCTGGCCTGAGGCACAGGGGAATTTTGTCATACGCTGTTTTATTTCCTTCTTTGACCATGGGTCATCTTTTGTATTCTTCTTCCACAGAATTTATACTTTTGCTGACCTTCCATCAATGCATAAGATGTTCTTGTAGTGTCTTAAACTTGGGGTAACGAGGAGTAAACATGGGCTCTGTGTTACTTTTCATCCTGCTTCCCAAAAAACCCTTGTAATCACCCCCAAGATAGAATATGTGGAGACTCTTCCATCTGCTACCATAGACTATCTTCTCTCTGCATGTTCTTAGCCCCTAGGGTTAGAGGAGGGGAATGAAACTGAACTCTGCCTTTTTAAATCACTTCACTCTTGGTTCCTAATCCAAGCTTCTTAACAGGAAATGCAACTAAATCAGAATGGCCTGAAGTGCATAGCCACACAACTAGACAGACCAGAAGCTTGACAGCAAAGTTTGACAATTATTTTGCCTCTCTTGAGTTAGAGAAACTAGGCTAGACAACTTTGAAACCCTCCCAGCACCGTGGATATTAGTCCCTGGTCCCCATTGTCTCTGATTCCCCACAGTGGAAAAGTTAGAAACCTCAGAAATCAGTGACAACGACAATCCTGTCTCCAGATGCTCAATTCATTAAAGTCTGTGAAAGCAATTTGACAGCACCAAGGATGTGTCTTGTCATTGGGGTGGAGTTGACACTGTTATTTGTTTTAGCCAGAAAGAGGTGTATATGGAGGTGTCTGCCTGTGAGGGTGTTTCCGAAGTAGGTGTCGCGGCGTTTGTGCGGGTTGTGGGTGGGTGTGAGTTTCTTGAGTGTTTCTCGACTCTTTCTGTTTTGTGTTGTTTCTGTGATGAAATGTCCCAAAGTCCCCAAGTCTAATTTTTGTGACAATCCTGCTTTTTCTCCCATCTCACTAGAATTGTCCAAGGTACCATCCTCTCTCTCACCATTTCGACCGTAATTACTTCTTTGTAACCTAAGAGAACTGTCTCCAAATTTCACACTACCCTTTCCTCTTACCTAGAGGAGCAAGCTATCCTTCAAATAAAAGGATCCCTTTATTGCATGATGCAAGAATAAAATGTTTGAATCTCTTTGACTAAATTCGACTTTACAATTAAATCTCACAAATGATTCTTTCAGCACCAACTATTTACCCTTTGGTGGATTTGTTAATTTGAATGGATTCAAATATTTTCTGGCAAGTGCTTTAGGACAAATGGCTTGTGTAACAACCAGCAAATGTGTTAGCCTTCTCATTTCTATCATAGAATAAGCAGAACCTGACCATTTCTATTTCATGTGTTCTTTCTAAGCCCTTCATCGCCCTTTGAAAAGGAATCTTGTTTAATAGATCACAGACATGATCTTTTAAACTGTTTTCAGCGGTTATGCAAAATCTTCACCAAAGTACTGCTAGGTAGACTAGAGGGACTTCCGGACTTTAATCAGCCATGAGAGTCGGCAGGATTTAGAAGTCATTTCTCAGCTCAGGATCACCTGCAGGTAATGACAAAGTCCCAGGGAAGACTGCTGAGTGAAAAATGCCATTGTATACATAGACTTTTATGGACTCTGAAAAGCCCTTTGACTCCTTGGAAATAGAAGCTATGTTGGAAGTAGAAAGAGTAGAAGAATTCGTGTGACATGCGCATGTGAACGTGGTACTGATGTTTAGGCTTGAAAAAGAGTGGAGAGGTGCTGGAAGGGGGCTCAGAGCCACTGACAATCTTAGCAGTTTGCCCAGAGGGGCTGGGCTGAGACCTTGAAGGGGAGGGAAAGGGCATTGCCATCCATGAGAGAGACTTTGAACTGTTTGCCAGCATCCTTGACTTCAGAGCTCCAAACTAGGCAAGTGTGATTCTGGAATGGGAGCGATGCATAGTGGCTGAAATCCACCTGGGATAAAGAGACCAGAGCGAAGGGCACATGACAGAGGATCGCAGCTATTCTGCCAAAGCTGCCTTGCTTGTGTTTGCTACAACAAACCAAGATGGACAGAAAGCGGCTGGAGGAAGTCCCCTAGTGGCTCTTGGTAGATGGAACTTCCCGTCCTGTCATGGACTGATCCTGGGCAACTCACTTCCTCCCTCCTTTGGGCCTTTCATCACCCATAAAGCTGTGAGTAGGAATGACCAACTTTGAGACCATTCTACAACTCAGTAGTAACACACCAAGAGGGAAGAGCTCGGCTTCCCAACTGGGTTATAATAAGGAGCAAATTACCCAGAAGAGATTTTTTTCTGTTTTGTTTATCACTAAAAATCAGGAGCTCTGGGTAGTTTTACCCAGTGCAGAAAATAGGGAAAGACTGCTTATACCTCCAATAACAGAACAAAAAAAAAATTGAAGTGGTCCTTGTGGCTGAAAAGTGGTTGGTGGTTTCAAAACAACAAGCTACAGTACCAGGCTTAGGAGATGGCTCAGTACATAAAGTACCTGCTCTACAGCATGAGAACCTGAGTTCAATACCCGTGCTTAAAAAAACAAAAATATGGTGGTAAGCTCTTATAATCCTGGAGCTAGGAGGGTAGAGAGGGGAGGATCTCTGGGCTAGCTGGCCAGAAAGTCTAGCTGAATCAGTGAGGTCCTGATCCCTGTGTGAGAGACACTATCTTCAAAAAATACGATGGTTGACTCTTGAGAAACAGTATCTAAGGTTGCCCAGTGGTCTCTACATGGATGTGCACACTTATGTTTGTTTGCACACACACACACATACATACACGCATGCACATGCATGCAAAAGTTCCCCTCAAAAGAAGCCAATTGCATCTATAACAGTATCCAGATTGCCCAAGATGGCACTCTGACTAAATTGGGATTTCACCCTAAGCATGCATGATGCACTGTGGTGAAAGCCTCTTTCTGTTGGCCACACTAACATAGCAACCACATCAAACTCCCAACCCTGCTATCCATATGTATAAAGAAGGTGGAGATTACAATCTGGGAATTTGAGTTAAGCCTGCAATATGTTGTGAGCTGGACATGTGGACTTTACTGGGCCCCAGCTAAACAATTGCAGGCACCCCTGGGGCTTCTCATTTATGTTTGTGCATCCCCCCCATTAACACCCTGTTAATGGCTACACACGTGCACAAACTTTTCTTTGTCATTACTGCCCTGCAGCTCTGAGCCACCCCCAACCTGCCTCCCCAGATAACAGAGCCTTAATTAACACTAGTATTCAGGCTGAACACAATCTGTTTTTTATAAGTCGGGTGGCTTTGATGAGAGGATGAATGTGACTTGTCACATGTAGCCATTCTTTGGTCCTCTGACACAGACACCCAGGTGAGAGTGCAGCTGAGCTACAGTGACATATGCCAGGTAGCATGAAAGCCATCACCCTCCAATCAGTTTTCTGCCTGGATTTGAAGTCTATCCAAAAGAGGGTTGATGTCGTACTTCTGTTCTCCCTGGCACTGGTCTTTTCTGGTTACGTGGCAACCAGTAGCTAGAAGGTTGCAAATGGGAGGCACAGAGCTCAGTGTGAAAACTTTGGCCTTGAAGTTACAGTTTCAACAGAAGAACAATTCCTTGCCTAGTGATATGAAAGGAATCCTTTGTGTGCCACACAGCCATATCACTGACAGACTGACCAAGTGATAGATTGAAAGGATGTCATAGGGTGAGTTTCCAGAGACTTGGCCCTTCAAATGGGCCTTGAGTGAAATCTCAAAACAAAGACACAACCATCCTAATTCTGAATCATTAAGCTGAGTGTTCTTCTGTGAAACAATACCCTTTGCATAGAGCCTCTTGATCTTGGCTGTGTCTTTGCCATGCCTTGCACCTACTTTGGGTACTTGGCAATATCCATTTAATGGCTACGGACAAAGTAGTTGGATCATTGGAGTAAAAACAACATCTGGATCTTCTTCAAACTCAAAGCGGCACCTACTGTGTAGTCAGGACTGAGAAGAGGCAGGATGCTATTTTTCTGTAAAACTGGAATTCTTCATTCATCATCCCATTTAAGTCCCTGGTAACCTATGAAGAGAAATTTTCTTCCACATAGTGGAGGAAATCAGAGCAACTCAGAAAGTCCCACTATTTTATCCAAGATTATCACCCATACAGCCTTGACTTATTCCATCAATACTGACTTTATATCCATGTGACTTTAGCATGTATGCATGTTCCCTGCTTAGAGTTTCTTTACCGGTTTGCTGCTTTGCCATATTAAAATTCTTCTTTTTATTTATTTTTGAGGCTAAGTTTTACACTTAGAATCACTATTGAAACCAGTTTAGACCTTGAATTTACCAGAGATCTGCTTACTTCTACCTCCGAAGTGCTGGAATTAAATGTGGATGCTACCATATACATCAGGATCTTTAATTTTTTTTTAACAAGGCCACCGTATTTTGGGCCTCCTCAGACACATAGCCAGCTCTGCTGCCAGGACCTGCCTGCTGTGTTTTCTCAACTGTATTATATCCATGCTGGGGAATCGTAGGCATTTTCCCCAAATAAACACAGAATCACTATCTTTACTGTGCTCGCAAGGCACTCTGGAGGAAAATATTACATTGTTGCATTAACACATCCATTTTGCTGTGTCCTGCATTGTGAGAGTCCCAGGAAGAATTTTACAAGTCCCTATAGCATTCCTGTGTAATTATGTGAGAACATAAAGGGGTAGATAAGTATGAAAACAGAGATCATAGACTCTCTATCCATGACCGTGGATTCTGGCGATAACTTTCCCAGATCCAATCCATCTGTGCCATTCCTTAGCTGTGTGATCTTCAGCAGCTACTTGACATCTCTGAATTTCAACTTCCTTGCTGGTGAATCTGTGGTAGAGGTGATCATCATTACCTAAGAGTTTTCGTTGTTTTCAGGACTCATGAATGGATATAGACAAAGAAAGTGCTTAGCGTGTAACAGACAGTGAACAGCGGGTCCTTTAACAACCTTTGCACTCCAGAATATTCCCCATTACAGACTGAAATAGGTATTTAAATGGTACCTTACTTAAGGATCTGAAGTGTTTTCCCAGCACTGGGTAATATAGTCAAGGTGCAATTAGCCATACATTATAATATTTTTAAGTGATTCAAGTGACACTTCTTATGTCTAAGCGTAATCTCTCCCACTTTAGCATTTATCATAGTTTAATAACTACTGAATGCTGTTGAATTAAAATACTGTTCTGTCTGGGGACACATTGACCCTTCACATAGTAGAACTCATCCAAGACTCTGCCAGAGCCTGGGAAAGAGCGCGCTGCAGCAATGGGATTCGCATGCTCTCTGGAGACAGAAAAGACGCGGGGTATTACGGGGAAACTGTGACCTTTGGAAACTAGATGTCTTCCTACCCTCTCAAAGGCTGACTGGGCTTTACTCAAAGTAAGGGTACTTTTGTAGCACTTCATAGAGGCATTTTGAGATCATTATTTCTTATCATCCACCCAACAACCTGTGCAGTGGAATAAGAATAGTGTCTTAAAACTCTCTCTCTCTTTCTTCTCTCTCTCTCTCTCTCTCTCTCTCTCTCTCTCTCTCTCTCTCTCTGCATACATTGGGTGCATATGTGTACAGGTATGAATAGGTATGTCTGTATTGTGTGGATGTATGTTTGAAGCCTAGAGGCCAACCTCCAGTGCTGTTACTCGGGTACCATCTACTCTTTTTGAGACAGGGTCTCTCAGTGACCTTGAACTTGTCCAGCTAGTTACAGAAGTCTGCCTTTCTGTGTCTCCTGAACCCTAGAGTCAGAAGCACAAGCCACCACACCTGGCTTTTTATATGAATTCTGGACATCAGATTTGATCTTCATATTTGCCAAACTCTTCCTGACTGAGCTGGCTCCCAGGCTGATAGAAAGGCTTTGGCAATTCTTCTAAACATTTCTCTACTCCGTCAAACATCCTATATTGTAAGGTGTGTATGGGGTCTTAACGTTCTTGCATGATCACTTCATGTATTCCCCAGTGCCCATGGGATGCACTCAATTCTATGTGTCTATGTAGGCACAGTTCAGAGTTCTCATGTCCCTTGATAGGTAACTCTACCCATTTTATAGATAAAGGCAATGCAACTTGCCTAATGATGGAGGTATTCAGACCTAGGATGGACTGGCCTCCACTTGTGTTCCTTAATTCATTTTTCCCATACCTGTGGGGGAGTGATTCTCATGTTCTTTGATGGAAAGAAGGAAGCTAGGCATAGGGAGACAATAAATCTTCACTGGCCCAAAGACTGTGAGCTAGATTAGAGTAATGCCCGACTCTTTCTCCCTTCAGATGAACTGCTCACAGCAGTAACCTCGTCCAATGTAACATTGTTCTTAAATTATTCAAACACTGTGAAACATTTGTTTTTCTAAGTGGCTATTTCTCTCCTCTTTATTGTGCATTGTTCTTCCTGCTTCACACTGTGAAAGGTGTCAGCCTGATTTAAGACTTTGTGGTCTTCTGGGCAGTCAGCCATATTGGGCCAATGGACTCATGGGATCTCTTTCTGTCTTGTGTATCTTAGACTTAGACTTAGCCCTGAAACTGTGAAGCTGGATCTAATCGGTGACTTCTCATGGAGAGGCAAGTTCACAATTTTTTTGTAACTTCATATGATGTTTTAGTGAAAGATCCTTTGCTCTATGGGTAGGTTTCCTGATGAGCCCCTGGAAACCTAAAAGCTGGATAGAAGACTTTGTGTGTGTGTGTGTGTGTGTGTGTGTGTGTGTGTGTGTGTGTGTGTGCTGCACACTTATCTTTTTCATTGAGTCCAACAGAGGGAAGACATTGCTCTAAATTGTTCCTTCTATGAATGTCTAAGCTGCATGGGATGTTCTGCCTTACCCTTTAGAATCATTACCATGTGAACTTTCTTTCCTAACATAAAATGCTTCTCAAGACTCCTGCCTTTTTCTCTCTATTCATCTTTGCCCCCCCTTACCCCATTCTGTCATATCATAAGCTATTTTTCCTGTGGCTACACATCTTCATAACAATCATTTTCCATGACTTCATGCTATTCCACCCAGTAGCTAAGACTCTTCTTAGGTACTACCCTATTGCTAGACACTAAAGATGTTTCCAGTGTTTACTTCTTTAAATAGCACTCCAGTCAACAGTGTGACGGAGATGCTTTCCATTCCTCTGGCCATCCCTTCCCATCCTCTTACAGTGTGTCTGTGCCATTGTTTCCCTCTCTTGACTTAAATTCACTTCTATTTAACCCTTTTTTTGCCTTGTGCTTTTCTTCTTTCTCTCTTTAACTAGATGCTTGATTCAATTCCACCTGGCCTCCTTTTTTTTTCTTGGACCCTCTGTTTCTCTCTTGCCTAGATATCATCCTTTTCATTACACATGCTTAGTGGTCAAAGCTCTCTTACGCACGTGAATTTTCATGTCTTGGTCCCTTTAGAATATTCTTTCTTCCCTCACACTTCAGGAGTTTCTATCATGACTTACTCTGAGAAAAGGCATTGTCTCCATGGTTGTTTGTTGTAGTTGATTTCTGACCCTACTTTGGGCCAGAGGTCTGACCAGCCCATGGAGGCATTTCCCCCCCCCCAAATGACTCAGACGCTTATTTTAATTTCATTCTGCTTGGACTATGTCTCAGATACAATGCTAGCTAGCTCTTTCATCTTAATTCAACCCATTTCCATTAATCTACCTGACCACGTGGCCCATGGCCCCATCTTATCTGGGTCCTACATGCTTCTTCTTTGGCAGCTGGATGGAGACTGCCTGACTCAGCACTCCTTGTACCTGAAACTCAATTTCCCTGCCTACTTCTATGGCACCTGATACAGGCCAAAACAGTTCCTTTATTCTCAGAATGATTTTCACTGCATACAGACATTCCCACCACAGTTGTTAGCAGGATAATGAGACAAGATACAGGTATTTCATAGTGAGATAGTGTCTAGACAGCTAACATATCTTTGTGCCTGTGTTTAGGAATGCCATCTAGAAAGGTGGAGGGTGTAGCATCTGTACATTCCTGGAGCAAAATAGCATCTAGGAAAACACACAGCATTTAGAATTGGGCTGGCATTGACATAGGTCTCTAAGCTCTGCCTTGTGTTAGAGCTCTATGACCCTCCTCATGTCACTGAACAGGGTCCCTTCATCACTAAAGAGATTGGTGAGGTGTGATTCTGACTCTCTGTGTTTGGCTTTCATAAATAGTTGCTCTTCTCTATCCCAAGCTTTCATACAATGTCTAGACTAGTGTCTCAATCATAAGAGTGACTTAATAAATATTTACCACATGAGTAACCTCTGGCTAAGAGCTCAAAGGTATAGACACCAGTCCTCTTCCGTATTCTCCTTCATTGCATCAAGGAAGTAAGCAGATGGCACATCTGCTGTGTGCAAAGTGTGTATGGGAAGCAGGAAAATCTATGACTGCACGTGCACATGTGGCCAGGCAGCAGCTGTCTCCAGATGGGAGGTGGCACTATGCCAAGTACCAGTGGCCTCTCCACAGAGTGTAGTAATGAGGAAGGTCCCATGTGCCCCTTCTGGAAAGAGTCTTTCATTGTGGTGCATGTGGCACTTTACAGATTTCCACTCAGTGAGTTTCACCACATGCCTGCAAAAGAGAAAGCATGCCACATGGCCAGCCTGGTTTCCCAGTTGGGACAGGATGGCAAGTGAAAAGAAATGGTACAAATCAGGGAGATGCACATGTTCTGTTCTACAGATAGAAAGAGGGCAGAGATGTCAATGGGACCCCACAGTTAATGGGATGTTGGGGACAAACTTAGAAACAATTATCCCAAGGTCTAAATATCACCAATACTACCCTCATGAATGAAAAGATGACCCCAGAAAACTGCAGCTGTGATGTGATAGAGAAAGGAGAAAGATTCCCATAAGCCTCTGGTGCTTACAAGAGGATAGCCAAGTCATAAACTCCTTTAAGTCCAGTCTCAGTCCTTAATATCATTAGAAAGCATCCCAGCCCAGGTTGTAGTGACCTTTTGTTAAGCTGTTGGCTTTTCCCAGAGTTACCCTGGCCACCTCTACACAGACTGGGTCATCCTCTAGCCCATTCCACTAACAACCTTGCTCTTTTCTTTTGTGATACTTGGCTAATTAATCATTATTGATAGGGAGATTGTACTCGAGAATGGAAACTCTAGGAGCCAAGGGGTACTTTGGTTCAGTTCATCTGGCACACATCTATTACCAAGCATGACAAGAATTTGTAGAAAAATTACAAGATCTATAAAATTTAAATGAAGACACCAGCAAAAGTCACACAACAGAAAAAAAAAAATGCTTCATTCCAGAGTTTGATGAGCATTGCTTCTATCCAGTGCTGCTGTTTAATATCTACAGCTTTGCTTGGTTGTTTGTTTGTTTTAACTCAGGAACAATTTTATTAGTTTTAAAGAAATACTCCAAAGCAAGTTAGGAGTAAATCTCAGCAGCTTCCCAGAGGAAGATGGAGGGGACCAGGAGAGCAAGCCACGTATTTATGTTAGACCAGCATGGAGGTCAACCATATGGTAGACAAGCAGCCCCCTACTAGGGAGAGGCTCTCAGAGAAAGAGTCACATCCAAAATATTAAGGAAATTGCTTGAATTTTCTGCCTCCAGTTCCAAAATGAAACTGATTCTGATTTTACAGAATTAATGGTGTGAATATCTATAGCTCATGAGGCCAGGAATAATGCTATCTATCTTGATTATCCACTACATACACATGTGTAACATGGAGAACAAATTATATACTAATCAAATATTTGTTTAGTATTTGAAATTTTACTTCTTGCTTTTAGTTTATCACTGTCCTCATTTATAAAACAATCTGCTTCTTTGACACATAAATTTGTATTGAGTGTCTGTTCTGTTATGTATAAGATCAGTTGATAGAATAGTATGGAAAAAATGGCTCTCTGATAGAACTTCATAGATCCTAGAATATGACAACATATTGGCTAAGCAAATCATAGAATTTGGAACTGTGTTTCAAATATGTAACATAACAAAGAGCCCTGAAACTTTATATATTAAAATGTTAACCACTTATATATATGTGTGTGTGTGTGTGTGTGTGTGTATATATATATATATATATATATATATATATATATATATATATAATGGTCTGTGGGTCAGTAATTTGGTCTCATTCACCTGGGCAATTTAACTAGCTGGATTGGGTTAATCTGATCTTGGATGGAGTCATTGATGCGAAACTAGGTTGACCAGTTGCCTGTGGGTATGTGCCTGCCTGAGTTCTATTCCATTTGACTTTGCTTTTCAGCATGCTAAATGAGACTTGCATTGGAATCTCAGAGCTTCAAGAATGAGAGTGAGAGCCAGAAGAACTGAGACCCAACAGCCACCAGAACTCACTGTCACTTGTGCTGTGCTGCACTGATCAAAGGCTCAGTGCCAGCATGGATCCCAGTAGCAGAAAAACAGACTTCACCTCTTGATGAAATGAGTTACAAACTATTATGATCCTTTTCTTAAAATTATCCAAAATTTATTCAACAAAAATTATACTATGTCTTTGCAACTTACATCAACAGTTCTCAGTGGCTTATGAATTCAGTGTGTTCCTGAAAGAGGGACAGAGATGTCTGCCATTTTATTCAGTGGCCCCTTTAGCTCCTTTAGATCCCTCCATGTAAGTAGCCCACCTTCACCACCACTAATTCTATTCTAAAGTGAGATCATGATCTATTTTTGCTTCCAGAAAAGAAAGGTTTCCTGCCTGTATGTACAACAACATCCTGGCTGATGGCCAAGGGTCCTTCTTGCCCCACACAATCTTACATAAGTCAGAATTATATAAAAATTTATCTGTGGTTCTGGGTATTTCTGTGATTCATTTGCAGGGCATACAACAATCTTGCAGAACACTCTGTGAAGTATGCTGTGTTGGTCTGGTGAGGTCTAACACCCATTAGACACTCCTGCTGCAAATTGGATGTGCAGGTCCCTGTGGGCTGGTGCCAAGGTGTGAATTAGATAGAGATACTCTTGATTTGGTCCTCTGGCCTCCTGATTCTGCAATTCTGTTCCCAGGCCATCCTGTGGCCAGCCAAGCCTCTAGGCAGCCAATCTTACCTAGCTGCCATGGGATGAGGGGATTTGGATGTGGATAAGAATAGGAAACTATAGCAAGTGTGGCAGCCCATTTGCAAACTCTCACCAAACAGAGTTTCAGAGAGCTGAGCCTCTTCTGATTCTTCTCCTAGGAGCACACCTTGCTCAGGTGGGAATGTAGTGGGGATCAGCAGTCCTGCAGGGTGGAAAAGACACAGTAGCTTCTGGCCTTAAGTAAAAAAGCCAAATTATCCTTAATTGTTGCAGTTGTTCCAATTCCTATTGGAACCAGTTGTTCAGGAGGGTTTGGAAATGTCTGGCTCTGGATTCCACATTGATGCAAGCACATTGTAGGCATACCGCATATACATGTACACAACCACATGTGCATACATACCACATGTACATGCACACACAAACATATATACTACACACAAGGACAGAGAAAGAGAAGGAAGGAAGAAAGGAAGGAAGGAAGGAAAAGGAGGAGGGAGGAAGGAAGAAGAGAAAGAAGTAGAGAGGGAAGAAATCAGCATGCTGATGTAGGTTGGCTACATCATGGAGACAGAGGTATGACCAGGTCACAGTCTAGCTAGGTTTCTTCAAACAGTTGGGGCAAATGTGCTTTGGTTTCTCTTTCTCTCCTCCTTTGCTTCTTGCCTCTCATGTTCGGTAATTTAGAGAGGAGGGCATGTGGATTAATAAAATTTGGGTCCTCCTTTCTTCCACTTTGTTGTTAAATGTCCCATCAAGAAACCACAGATGACTGGAGAGGTGACCCTAGAGATAAGACAGCAGCATGTGATGCTCTTCCAGAGGACTTGAGTTCAGTTCCCAGCATCTGCAGTAATGGCTCTCAACCACTTGTGACTCTAGCTCCAAGAGATCTGATACTCTATTCTGGCTTCCTGGGCCACCAGAAGACAGACAGACAGACAGACAGACAGACAGACAGACACACACACACACACACACACACACACACACACACACACAATAAGGCAGAGGGAGAGAGAGAACATCTGACAGATTTAACAGAAGAGTGAGGATGGACTTCTAGGCAGGCCATCAACATGTATGGCAAACAGGCATTTGGTATTTATTTGGAGTCTATGTGCCAAACACTGCTATGCATATATGAAAGGGGTCTTTGAGACAGACAGCTTGGCTCCACACTCTATACTGTGTGTCCATGATCAAGCTGCTAGGCCCTAGTTTCCACCCTGGATGATTATGAAGGTGAAGTCTATCCTACTGTATAAATCAAGAATAGCACTTGCACACAGAAGATGCCAGAATAAGACAACCCACTGTCCTGCTGTTGCTATTCATACTGGGCTTAATCTTCACATCCATTGATGTTATACATACTGGATGTCTCTTTGTGCCTATTTGGAACTGAACACACAGAGAAGCTGAATCACTTCTCTGAGGCCACACAGCTAAAGGGTCAACCCTTGCATGGACCAACATCGGCCTCCTAAGCTATGTACTTGCTCACTACTTTCTATCCTTCTATCCATTTCAGCTTCACAGCCCCCCATACAAAGTAGCTTTAGGTAGGCAGTAATTCTGCCAATTGTTGTTTGATCATCTCAAAAAAGAATATCATCTCATAAGACCTACCCAGTGATCAATACCCATACACACTGAATCTTTAATGCAGTGTCTTATCAAATTAGCAGCTTCCACCACAACTCAGGGCAGAAATCAATGTTCCCTTGACCTTAAACATGCACAGACTTGAAAACACTCCTGCCTCAGGGCTTCTGGGGCCAGTGGGTGAAGGGATCTGCTCTCAGACACATCTGCTTGAACTTGGGAGGCTCCCAGTTCTGGGTGTGTTGTGCAGTAACAGACCCAGCCATGGTGGCTCCTCTGTCCCCAACCCCACAGAGCCTTCCCAATGCCCTGGGGCAAGTGATACCTGACAAGATAGCTCTGGACCTCAATGTTCAACTATGAATATGGGGTCCTTAACCTCGAGGAGCTACCTCTAACTGTCCTTGATGTGGATGTCTTTCTATATTCTTTAAATATAATTCTTCAGTAAAGAGACTGTTTTTTGCCTATGGCAAACATCCTAGAAGTAGTCGAGAAAAGCAGAACATAGATTGGGAAGGAGGGCAAAGTCAAAAAACAAAACAAAAAAACCACAATCTAACTGCCCATAAAACAAAATATAACAAAATAAATAAGCCGCAGGCCATATGACAAAACAAATTAATAAAAATAAGTTAAATTAAAATACAAAAACTGACAATATGCCTAAACCATAGACTAAAGAACATAAAATTAATAAAAGCCTTCCTATAATTATTTAAGATGAGTCAGTCTAAGACTCAAGTCTATTAAGTCTAGACCACCAGCCACACAAAACCAAAAGCCTCTTACTACATGTGCTCTTCCGGGTACATGGGGAATGCGGAGCAAACTGTGCTGTGTGCTTGGGTTTGCAGCCTTGACATCCATGAACACATTTCTGCCCTGGCTGGAGGCACTTCTCCTCAGCACTGGGCCTCCTCTTTACCCATTGGCTCCCATATCTACTTCTCAGGCCTGGGTTACCTATTTCTACCTTTTGTGTACATTTGGGGTCTAATAAGTTTCTATAATTTCTTTAAAAAACTCCCCATGAAATGGCCTAGGAAAGGCCAGCAGAGTTTTCTTTATCATCTATAAATTCCTTCAGTCTTGTGAGTCTGAAGAATGTGATTTGGGGCTGAAGGGATGGCTCACCAGTTAAGATCACTTACTGCTTTGGGGGAAGACCTAAATTTGATTCTAAGCACCCACTTGAGGAAGCTCACAAGGGCCTTTGACTCCACTTCCAGATGATCTGATGCCCTCTTCTGGTCTCCATGGCACCTTCTCAGATGTACTCAAGCCCAGACACAGACAGACGCTATACACCTAATTTAAAAATGGAAAAACAAACACACAAACAAAAACATAATTTACCATCTAAGTGTCTATGACTTCATGTTTTCTTCCTTTGCTAAATGGCAGGATTTTCGATTTCTGAAAGTGATAGCCTCCTATAAATAATGAAATGTATTTAGTAAGTGCTTATTGTATACCATGCAATGATTTGAGTATCATCTTGTTTACTCCAGTAACTACATTAGGATAACTACTATTAATGCTTTTATTTTTTTCATATGAAGAACTGAATCCCAGAGGTCACATATTTGGTACAAAGCCATCTCACTGGCATGTGTGGGGACAGAATTAAAAAACTGGGTAGTCTAACAATGGTATGTAGGCACTTAGCCATAATATCTTGATGGTTCCTGTAGTTGAATTCTGAGTTGTTTTCTACTTGGTACTTAGGACACAACTGTTCACCAAAGCACATAATATCTAACTCATGGGAGAGAGCACGTCTAATGAGGAGCAATCACGTTAGTGGTATTGTGTGTGTGTGTGTGTGTGTGTGTGTGTGTGTGTGTGTATGTACCTCCCTTCCAAAGTTGGTTGCTCAAAGTAGCCCTTCATACTCTACCTCCCATGATTCAAAAACTTGTCCCAGCTTATGCAGCTGGCCCTGGGTCCCTCATGGGCTTTATTCAATGAGTCAGCCAAAGCTACACATTCTCTCAATTTCTGGTTTAATGACAAAATTCAGAGTTCTTTGTAAGTTCCCAGCTACAAATTGCTTTCTGCTTCTAACCATGGAGCCTTCCAATGTGCATTTTATAATAGGACCACATGTTTCTTCAGACAAGGGCTAAGGAAAGAAAGTGGGACAAGAGACTTTGGTACCCTGGTCCTTGGCACTTGCCATATCGTGTTCATTGAAAGTGAGACAAAACCTGGTAACCATCTCAGAACCTTCCTAGAACACAGACTTAAGCAGAGAAGTTATGAAGCCAGGCAGAGCCAGTGGCTGGGAAAAGACACCTGGTATGTACATGAGACTGGGCCACGATGGAACCCGGGTGGAAAAGCAGTTCGAGAAGACAGCAGCAGGCCCTGGAAAAAGCTTGCATGGTTCAAGGAGCAACAAGATGCCCATGAGCGTGAAATATGAGAATGGGGGAGGGATGAAGAAGGCTCTAGACAAAGCCAGGGCAGGAACTTGGAGAAGCAGCTAAAATTTTTCATTTTTCATAGAGCAATAAGATACATTTGGAAAATTTGAGGCAGGAGGATCTGATAAAGGCTAAATTTGGAGTAAGTAAAGAGCCGGAGACTATGATAGCTGAAGAAGATGAGAGCTGAGCCTAAAAGCTGAAATTGACTCAAACTAGCCAATACTGGCCATGGTTCACATCTGATTGACTAAAAGGTTCTGATGAATAGAACCAGGTTCCCTAGACACTTCTATCTGCTGTTCTGAGGCAAGACTGCTGCTTTCAGGTACTTTTAGGATCTGAAGGAGAGGATTCCCTGTAGCATAAACATTTCTTGGAAAATCCCCTCCATGCCATGGATGGATACCACCACCCCTATGAGTCTCTTACTGGTTCCATTGCGATCTGTATCTTCAGTTGAATTTTCTCAGAGATAAAATCAGGACAAAAATTTCAAAAAAAATGTGTTCTGAGGGTGATGTTATGAAATAAATATTAACAGGAAAATGGAGAGAAACCCATATGGTGTGTGTGCTTGTGCATGTGTGTATGCTCCTGTCATCTACCAAAGGGATCACAGCTTGATGACTTACCCTCACCCTATTAACTCATCTATGAATCCCAGCCCAGGTATGGTAGATTTTCATAGCTGAAGGTGGAGACCACAGATGTCTAAAGATAGCAATTCTGCATGAGTAGGTTAACTATCGAAAGAACAGGCATGGGATCTAACAGAACCTACAATAATATTAACCACAGCTAAAATGGTTTTCATATAATGAGTCTCTGTAATCCTCACAGAAATGCTAGTTCAGTTCTTGACACATGTAGGTGCTCAACAGATGTTAATTAAACTTGTTAGTGATTCTACCATGTGCACATGGTCAATGGACTTGTAAATGTCAGAGCCAGGACTCCTACTGGGTCATCTAGTACACAGTCCATTGGTCTTTAGCATGTAGAACAAGGAAAGTGTCACTGCAAGCAGGGGTCCTGCCTGGCTATGAAGACAAGCTGAGGAGACAGGTGGCCCTAGTGCTACATTGGACCAACTGCAACATCACCATCTTGCTCTGGGTCAGTCCAATTAGCAGTATTTGTCTGATAAAATTATGAAGAGGAAGACCCCAGAATGACCTGTGGAGAAGCAGATGAGCCTGTAGAAAGAACAAATGAGGCTGACCCAAAGTGCATGCTGCTGTCTGTAGCAAGCCAAAGGTACCAGACTGGAAAACATTCAATTAGGTCCTATGTTGCATTTGTTTCTAGAGACCAGTGTAGCTGATCCAAGTGGGTATGGAAGAAATCCCACACTGAAAAGCTCCCTGGTCAATAGAAAAGTGAATGATTCCTTGGCTTTGTTTATTCTTGGCTTTGATATCTTATTCTGGAATCATTGTCACTTCAGAACCGTGTGTCTCTGGAACAGGTTCTCTACAAAATGACAACCATGGAGTAGAAAGATTGCTGGAAAGGCTTGAAATACAGAGAGCTTGGAAGGGTGAGAGCCTCCAGCTTCAGCAACTTGCTGTGTGAATTTGATTAAGAGCAAGAAAGGGGGTACCCAGTATGGTGATGTACACCTGTGATCTCAACTCTTGAGAGGTAGAGATGGAGGATGAAGAGTTCAAGGCCATCCACCACTATGTAGCCTGTGCTACATTAAAGTCAGAAAGCAGAGAGATATAAGGCAGGGGATGCTGCTGTCAGTTCTTATATAAAATTGGGCAGTGGAAATACTTACCAGTGCCACTCTGCCTGACTCTAAACTCCTTGCTCTTTTTTCCCAGTTGTGTCTCAGTTTCTTTGTGTTTTATCAAATATATAGTCAGTGCCTTGTGTGTGTGTGTGTGTGTGTGTGTCCAGACATGTGGAGACCAAAGAAAAACTTCAGGTACAGTTCCTTAGACATAGCCCACCTTTTATTTAAGACAAGATCTCTAATTTGTCTAGAACTCAATACTAGTAGTCTAGACTGGCCAGCCACTGAGCCTCAGAGATATGCTTGTCTCCACCCTCCCAGCCTAGGCATTATAAACATGCATTTCTTAACCTCTGCGCCATCCTCTCCAGCCCTTCATAAATATGCATTTTTACAGATAGCTCTTTTTCTGTGGACTCTAAGGATTCAATTCAGGTCTTCATATTTCCAAGGCAAGCACTTTACAGGCTGAGCTATCTCTCCAACCCTAGCCATGCCTTTAAAATATATTTTTTTTATCTGATGACTGGGGTATTAGAGGAAGCAGACACTCCAGATCCCTCCTTGCCATTCGAGACCCCTGCTTGAGACAAGGTGGGCAAACACTTGATGACCTGTGCCCTTTCTGTCTCTGCCCAGCTGAAGGAGTGTCTCCTGGAAGTGTGTGTGAACAAATGGGACAGGCTCTAGAGAGATGGGGGTGACTTTAAAAGCCGTATTTCCTTTCCTTTAGTTATTATTATTCATGTCAGAAGTCCACTGGGGAAATCTTTATCTGCGTTAAAACATACATAAGAAGAGGAGAGAAGAAAAGAAGACAAGAGTGTGTCCTACAAAGCATCTCTTTGAGCCCTGCTCACTTCCTATATCAAGTTCTTTCTCGTGCTCTCTACAAAGATGGAATCTGGGTTCAAGGTTGAGTGGAAAGCCAGCTCCTGATGGTGCTTGTATCCCCTGAACACACCTCTAGGAGATTAGGCCGTCGTTAAATATTTGTAGGATAACAGGAGAAGCCTAATTTAGTTTTTGTTTCTTTCTCTCTGCGGCTTAATCACAGATGAAAGAGACTAATAGCTCTACAGAGCTTTCTGGTGATCAAAGGCCAATCAATCCTCTTTGTGGAGTAATTAACTATTTGCTAAACTTGCAGAATTGATTTCCATTTAGGGCTAAGAGAGAAGGTTTTAAATGAAGACCGATTCACCAGGCAGAGGAGGGAATCTCGGGGCTGATGCCAGAAGATAGTCAGAGTGATGGATTAGAATCTGCTAATTAGAGACTGAAAAAATCCAACCAGAACCTGACCCTATTTGGGAAGACTTTAGGAAAGGGCAGCCAGGAGTGAGGGTGGATGTGGATGCTGGCTGGCTTTATCTATATCTACTATACACAGACAGCTGTGTATCGTAGAAGCAGAAAAAAGCCTTGACATCCTCATCATCATCAGATGCTGAGACATTATACACGTGGTCCAGAAACTCATGTAGAACACCAGCAGATAGCTAAAGTGTGGAAGGGGTCACTCTATGCAATGAGAACCTCTGTCACTGGGGCAGATCCCCGAGTACCATGGCTAAGCACACACTTAAGGTATGTCCAGACACTTGAAGCTTTCATTGGATGTAAAGAATCTGAATGCTATTGGTATCCATGAAACCACCCTAAAAATCTCAGGCAGAGGCATTTGGGACCTCCAATAACAAGTCCATGATTGGGGCTGGAGAGATGGCTCAGAGGTTAAGAGCACTGCCTTCCAGTGCTGTTCTTCCAGAGGACCTGAGTTCAATTCCCAGCAAAACCACATGGTGGCTCACAACCATCTATGATGAGGTCTGGTGCCCTCTTCTGCAAAACTGTATGCATAATAAATAAATAAATCTTTAAAAAAAAAAAAAAAAAAAAAAAAAAAAAA